>JACEFZ010001343.1:670000-775000 GCA_014155875.1 Cepaea nemoralis
TCAGCTGAGACTAAAATGTCATACGAACCTGTTCTGCTACATGACAGCGAATCTCGGAATGTGATCGAGCAAACCAGGAAGATCTTGTAGGCTGCGGATGTCGTTTCGTCATTATCATGTGCCATGCCTATAAGCGTGCGCTGTCATTTTAGCGATCTCACGCGATCACGTGCATCGTGAAGCATCTCTTCGTTGTTGTCTCGACCAAACCACATGGCCACGCCATCCAGATGTGGTTTACGAAACTAATTTTGTACATCCCTTGGACTGTCAGAGTATCTCACAACGATTGTCTGGAAGAAGCTCATTAAAGTAAAACATTATGAATGACTATTTAGTTACGTAACGAGAAAAGAGGCATTTGAGAAAATGGCGACGATTGGAAAGATAATTGGTACACAATGCAGGGCCAGACCGAGAGAAGTAATGATGAGTGGTCTAAGACAGTGGCATTATAGAATATCATTAACATAATTGATCTACTTGATCTGTGGAGAGACAAGAACGCTTATGCCATTTGGTAAGACACGTGATGGTGGTTACGTTCAAATGATGATTGTTTCTTTCGGCTGTCTGCAATAACTATTGCGATTATGGCCACTTTCCAAGCTATTACTCATTTCTTCTTCTTCAGCTTTCCGAGCCATTGAGGTTCTTTGCTGCAAATACAATCCGTCTCCATTCGTCTCTCTGGTGGACCTTCTCTTGCCAGTCGTTGATTCCAAGTGCTTGTAGGTATTATCTCTCCACCGTCTTCTTGGTCTACCTCGGGGTCTATGGTCATTTATTTCCTGAGTGTAAGCGAGTTTTATTTCCCTGTTATCTTCCATTCTTTCTGTATGCCCCAGCCATTGTAGTCTATTAGCCTTCATGATACCAGTGATTAGCGGGGACTTAAACAGATCATAAATGTCTTTGTTACTTCTTCTTTTCCATTCTCCACTTTGTGTATCCCTAATGGGTCCAAAGATGCGTCTTAAAATTTTGTTCTCAAAGGTTTGTAACAAGGCTTCGTCTCCTTTCGTTGTACTTCAGGTTTCAGAGCCATACGGCACAACTGGTCTGATCAGTGTTTTGTATATTGTGATTTTGGTGTTACGAGATAGCGCCTTTGATTTTAGTAGATGTTGTAGTGCATAGTATATCTTATTTCCAGAGTTGATTCTAGTTTATTACTCATTTGGGATTAAAAATTAAAGTTAGTTGCATATCATTTACAGGACGTCGCAGTCAAACCCGGTCTTTTCATAAACCCTTCGCCACGGACTGGCTGGGATTAAAAGAGGCAGCAAAATAGATGATTTCAGTCCGCGACTGATAGCTTGGCTAATTGTTGTTGCCCTTATTGTTGTAGCACCGCGTCAGTGAGAGTTGTTCGCTCTTGCACGACTTGGCAAATGCCGGAAGTTAGTTCTACACCACCAGGCAAGCAAGGTTCTCATTCAGAGCATAACCGTGAGCTCTCCAATCGGAAATTGCAGTAACTCTCCTGCTGTCTCGAAGCGAGAACAATCTTTATGAGGAACAGTGGAACTATAGTCGCCCATGCCTTTACTTGCCAGATTAGTGTCCATCCAACATGCCTCACCTGGGAGGTGTTGTCCAGTATGATCGGGGTCATGGAATCGGGCTTCATCCCCAGTAGTCTGGCCGAGAGAACGGTTAAAGCAGAAGGATCTCTCTGGACTCTGGGTTGGAGATGTTTGACGATCACCATCATCTAATGCCTTGTTGGCTAGCGTGGTTGATCATGCCTCTCCACAAATTATGATCTCCGAGGTCATGGACCAGCTTGACTCTCTTCCGTGCCATAACAACAAGACTGTCAAGAATTTTCTCACGGTGTCTTCCTTTTCTCTTTTCCCCAAATCTTTCCGGTTATTACATGTTCCAGGTTTTAAGTTTCTCATAATGTGCCCAAAAAACGATGGCTGCCTCTTCTCTGATGTTTGTGATAAGTTGTCTTTGCGACTTAGCTTTTCTTGAAACGTCCTGAATGCTCATGTTGGCTGTCCAATTAATTTTCAGAATTCTATAAAACAACATCTCCTTGGCTTCCGTGGATATTTTTTCGCCTGTTTACTAATTGTCCAGGTTTCACAAGCCTTATGTTAAATCCTGGTTCTATGTCACATGCAAGAACTCTTTGTCTAACTTTCGAGAAAATTGACTTATTGCACAAAACGTTCTTAATTTGATAGAATGCAGTGTTTGCTTGTCCTATTCTGTTCTTTATCTCAGTGATAATCTTCCGCCTGATGTTATCCATGCGCCTAGATATTTGAATTGGTTGACAATGGAAAACCTAAAACCTCTGGAGGAAACATTCCCAGCCTATCCCTAATCCCAGCCAGTCCGTAATTGCAATCCTGCATTACGACCTGGTTACATCCGTATATGCTTCTTCGAAAATGTTAAGTTCTTTCTCTCATCTTGCAGGATTCGATACCAGCTCTCGTCACCCTCTAAGGGAGAGAAACACTTGCCACCTATTTCTCCATGCACTCAGATCTACAAAATTTGATGTTCCTAACAGTTCACATAGCCACAAGAGATTCCCGCTACAGGACTTGGTATATTTGTTAAAGGAGCCAACATGGCGTTGTGACTAGCCATTCTACTGTCGGTGGGGTTCTAATCCACTTCTGTGCGGAGTTTTAAGACTGACCTAGGCTTCCAGCTTAAAATTGGTACCAGGAAATGTCTTAGCAATTGAAGGCGGTCGGTGAGACACTGACGACATCAGCCACTGATTTGGTCTATTGAGGAAGAGATAGACGAGTACCTGTACTGACTGTGCGTGGCTACTGTTCACTTTTTTTTTTTTTTTCATATCCTTTACAGGACATCGCTGTCAACACCAGCACCTTTCAGCTGTATGTTGATTTCTTGGCAAGATTACGCTCAGTAGTTTGCCATTACTATTCACGTTACCAAATGGAAAATTATACGGGAGACAATTCTGGGTAAGAGCCTGCGATAAGCTGCCAGGAAGGACAAGAAATAGACAGGGAAATACAACCAATAATTGGATTCGACCTGAAGATGTTCCACTAGTCGTTGTTGTTGTTGTTTACGATGTTCGTGTTTAGTGGATCACGGTTTATTTGTCTAGATGCAAGGCAAGAGAAATAAGCAGGAGACAGCTTTATGACGTGTGTGGGTGTAGATTTGCGAGACACAGACAGACATAGAGACAGGCAGAGAGAAGAAGAGGGACAGAGAGAGACAGGGAGACAGACATAAAAAGACAGAGAGACAGAGACACGGTGAGACAGACAGACAGTCAGACAGATAGAACAAGACAAAGAGATACAGAGAGAGAGAGATATGCAGAGAGATGGGAAGCGAGAGACAGAGTGAGACAAAGGGATACAGAGAGAGAGAGAGAGAGAGAGAGAGAGAGAGAGAGAGAGAGAGAGGAGGGGCATTGACAGATAAACAGACAGAAAGAGAGACAGATAGCGACATACTTAAGAGAATATGAGTGAGAGAGCGAAAGAATGTGAGTGTGTGTTTACAGAGAGAGGAGAGAGAGAGAGAGAGAGAGAGAGAGAGAGAGAGGGGGGGCATTGACAGATAAACAGACAGAAAGAGAGACAGATAGCGACAGACTTAAGAGAATATGAGTGAGAGAGCGAAAGAATGTGAGTGTGTGTTACAGAGAGAGAGAGAGAGAGAGAGAGAGAGAGAGAGAGAGAGAGAGAGAGAGAGAGAGAGAGAGAGAAACAGACACAGTGATATAATGGAAGATATTGAGTGTGCAAGAGAAAGTGAAAAAATAGAAAATGTGTGATTGAGAGTGTGTGTAAGAAGGAGAGTCAGCGAGAGAGTGAAACTGATAGAGTAGGAGATAGTGAGTGCGATAAATCGAGAGAGAGAGAGAGAGAGAGAGAGAGAGAGAGAGAGAGAGAGAGAGAGAGAGAGAAGAGAGGCGTGGGCGGGAAATAGTGAGCGTGACAGCGACAGTGAGAGAAAGAGGGTGTGTGTGAGAATAAGACAGCGAGAGCGTAAGAGAGACAGCGAGAGAGAGAGAGTGTGAGATGGAGAGAGAGAGAGATGGAGAGAGAGAGAGAGAGATGGAGAGAGAGAGATGGAGAGAGAGAGATGGAGAGAGATGGAGAGAGAGAGATGTAGAGAGATGGAGAGAGAGATGGAGAGAGAGAGAGATGGAGAGAGAGAGATGGAGAGAGAGAGATGGAGAGAGAGATGGAGAGAGAGAGATGGAGAGAGAGAGATGGAGAGAGAGAGAGATGGAGAGAGAGGGAGAGAGAGAGGGAGAGAGAGAGGGAGAGAGAGGGAGAGAGAGGGAGAGAGAGGGAGAGAGAGAGGGAAAGAGAGAGGGAGAGAGAGAGGGAGAGAGAGGGGGGGAGAGAGAGGGAGAGAGAGGGAGAGAGAGGGAGGGAGAGAGAGAGAGGGAGAGAGAGGGAGGGAGGGAGAGAGAGAGGGAGAGAGAGAGGGAGGGAGAGAGGGAGGGAGAGAGGGAGAGAGAGAGGGAGGGAGAGAGAGAGAGAGGGAGAGAGAGAGGGAGAGAAAGAGAGAGAGAGAGAGAGAGGGAGAGAGAGAGAGAGAGAGAGAGAGAGAGAGAGAGAGAGAGAGAGAGAGAGAGAGAGAGAGAGAGAGAAACAGTGATAGAATGGAAGATATTGAGTGTGCAAGAGAAAGTGAAAAAATAGAAAATGTGTGATTGAGAGTGTGTGTAAGAAGGAGAGTCAGCGAGAGAGTGAAACTGATAGAGTAGGAGATAGTGAGTGCGATAAATCGAGAGAGAGAGAGAGAGAGAGAGAGAGAGAGAGAGAGAGAGAGAGAGAGAGAGAGAGAGAGAGAGAGAGGCGTGGGCGGGAAATAGTGAGCGTGACAGCGACAGTGAGAGAAAGAGGGTGTGTGTGAGAATAAGACAGCGAGAGCATAAGAGAGACAGCGAAAGAGAGAGAGAGAGATGGAGAGAGATGGAGAGAGATAAAGAGAGAGATGAAGAGAGATGGAGAGAGAGAGATGGAGAGAGAGATGGAGAGAGAGAGAGATGGAGAGAGAGAGATGGAGAGAGAGAGAGAGTGAGAGAGAGAGAGAGAGAGAGAGAGAGAGAGAGAGAGATTAGACGAATCGTGTGTGGATGAATACCAGTTAAGACAAGTGACAGTTATCTTTCAAGTCCATCCTGAGTTGACTCTGTCACCCTTTACCATGCCATCATGTTTTTCTCTCGTTCACTGTCTATTGTCTCATCATCATCATCATGTGCCATGCCGATAAGCGTGGGCGGTCATGTTTCGCCATCTCACACGATCACCAGCGTCGTGGATCAGCTCTGTGTTCTTGTCTCCTACATGCCAAGTGGTCAAGCCATCCAAATATTTATTTCTCTGCAACCCCGTTGTTAATTTAGCCCTTCAAACTTGCCAGTTGTCACCAAGTTCTCCAGTTTATTTCTTCCCATAACGTGCCCAAAATTGTTCACTGTATACGTCTAATTTCTTCTATCAGTTTACGATTTTCATTTGCTTCTTATAGGACTTGCTCATTAGTATTTCTGTCTGTCTATCTCATTCTTTGTCACACGCGTATGCAAGTACTAATTGGTAATGATATTTTGTCTAAAACTGTCATTTACTGCCAATATAGTACCTTGCGGTGTATGGTAGTGGGGTCTTTGTACCTGAGGAATTAAGGCCGTCTGGCTGGTGCAGTCGCCGCGAACTTTCTTTTTGCCCTCGATAGAAAAAAATCCCACACCTTACCTAGAATTCGAAGCCGGGTCTCCTGAAGGAGAGTCCGGTGTTCTAGCCACTCGGTCAGCCGCTCCTCATATTTTGTCTAATCCTTCCATAATTTAGTTCCTAGCATTTACAGACTGTTTTGTATCTATACAATATTTAGCAATACAGGCAGACTATTTACACGTACCTACACACTGTTTTCTTGCTCCGTGGCGATGGGGTTACTGGATGCAGTTCGTGATCCCCCATACTCGCGTTCGAAACACAGCTGTGCGTGATTTGGCAGCGGACCGCGTTGCGTTGGTTTTTTACTAAATGGTATGGGTGCCGGTCGTTTAGAAAGTAATGGCAAACTACTGAACGTAAACTTCCAAGAGATCACAACAGCGAAAATGCTGGTGTTGACTGTTAACGTCCTGTAAAAAGATATGCAACTAACATTACACAATGTTTAATTATACTCGCACCTACAGAATATGTACTTGGACCTACACAATGCCAAAGTAACTACGATTGCTTGAAAGAGGCTAATGAAACTAGAACAGCATATACAACAATAAGAAAACGGCAAACAGCTTTCTCTAGTTATGTGATGAGAAGAGAGGCATTGGAGAACATCGTGACAACTGGAAAGATCAATGGGAAGAGAGGCAGAGGCAAACCAAGAGAAATTATGCAACTGAGACGGCGGCATGGAGGAATATCAGCAGTAGAGTTGATCCAGAAACAACAAAGACCGAGATCTGTGGAGAGACATGAACGCCTACTCCAGCTGGCATAGCACTTGATGATGATGACATTATGTTTACCGGCTCCGTGGCGAAGGTGTTAGGAATGCAATTCCTAATCCAACATAACCCGTTCGAATCATAAGTGCCAGCGATTTGGAAGCAGATCGCCTTGTGTTGGTTTCGATACAATGGTATGACTGCCGGTCAGTTCAGCAAGCAATGGCAAACTACTGAACGTAAACTTTCCAGTGAATCACAAACAGCCAAAAAATGCTGGAGTTGACTGCTACGTCCTGTAAAGGATATGCAACTAATTTAACATAGTGTTTACCAATACCAGAACAAATAGTTAATAGTATCAACACAATATTTACCGTTTAATTGTACATGCACAATGCTTCCTTGTACCCACACGATATTTACCTGTATCTAAATATTTACTAGGAATAAAAATCATAACAGAAATGAGATTCCTGAGAAGAATACTCTATGTATCAAGGAGAAATAAGATCGGAAATGAAGAAATCAGAATTAAAGTGGGGGTTAAAGCAGCACTAGATTTTATTAGAAGGCAGCAAGTCAAATGGTTTGGCCATGCAACTAGGTTACCAACTAACAGTATACGACAACAAGCAATGATGTACAGACCAGATGGAAGCAGAGGAAGAGGCCGACCATGTAAACGATGGACGCAGGGAATAGCAGAGTCCATGGGAATATGGATACATGAAGCCTATAAACGGGCACTCTCCCGCTGTTTATACTTCTCCTCGACACCGCAAAGTACAAATGAACATGATGAGATGAGACCCACGCAATGCTTACGGTGTCTACAAAACACTAACTTGTACCCACGCAATTGTCCAGTTTTTTGTTGGTTATTCACCCCCCCCCCCCCCCCATATTTCCACCCCTGCATAGTGCTCTGGTCTGGCTTCACCCTTTTTGACTTCCTGTTCTCACAGTTCTGTCAAGGCAGCAGATTCGTCGTCATCACATAATTCGTTTCATCGCCCTACCTCTCTGAGGGTATTCTGGTCCATTGCTGGTGTCTTCTGCCTACAGTAGCCCAGCCTGCAAGCCTATCAACTGGTACATTTCGCCAAATACCCGTGTGGCCTGGCACAAACATGAAGCTGACCTTTGTCAGATTTCACCTCCACAGAGATTACCCCCTCCTCCAGACTCCGAGCCCAGCCTATCTCCATCTCCCTGATCACATTCACTGGGTTATTAAGAAAGCATGCCAAGGTAACAGTCCTGTCTCTAGGCAGGCTATGGCTTTAGTTACTGCCATGACCTACATGGTCAGGTTACTTGTGATCAAGGCACGCAGTCTTCCTTTACAATTCTCCCTCCGACCTGGGCCGTAAAAGCCCAGAGTTCCTCGTGTGTCGAACAACAGATACATTTCTGTACATGTCTGTATCACCTTCAGAAGAATTCTCAAAGCCTGAACTTCTGCCTCCACAATTACTGAGCTTAATTGTCGACAAACAGTACTATATAGCACATTCAGTTATCTACAAATAACACTATCAACAAACACATCAGCACTACCCACAAACATTATAACTATCTACAAACATGCCCAGTTATCAACAAACAATACTACCAACAAACACAAACAAAAGCATTATAAACAAACCCACGCAGCTGTTCCGTTTTATACTTTTTTTTTTCGGCTCCTCTTTTTAACGAGTTTATTTATTTGGATCTGTTACACTGAGATATGACACGAAGCTATCACATAAGATGATGATGATGATGATGATGAATGAGCCATGTCATAGTAAGTTAGCAACTGGCAAAGCTAAAACCAACAACACCTGTTCAAATATATTGACACCTTCCTGACATTTTTTATTATGACATCAACTCTTGAATGAATCAATCAAATATATGTCTTCTTCTTCACTGAAAATTCTTAAATTCTTTTCTACCCGTCTTTAAATTCGTTTCTACCCCTGTCTTTTCTGTAGTCATTCTCCTTTCACCAGTCCCTTTCTTTAGTCACTCTACTTCCTCTCGTTCCTTTCTGTAGTCAATTCTTCTTCTACTCCTGCCCCATTATTTACCCATTCTCCTTATACCCTTGTCCATTTCTTTAGTCATTCTACTTCAACCCATTCCTTTCTGTAGTCAATTCTATTCCTGCCCCATTCTTTAGTCATTTTACTTCCTCTCGTCCCTTTCTGTACTCAATTCTTCTTCTTCTTCTTCTACTCCTACCCCATTATTTAGTCATTCTCCTTCTACCCCTGTCCCTTTCTTTAGTCATTCTTCTTATACCCAACCAGTAATTCTGCAATATTTCCTAACCAAACACAGCTCAAGATTTATTTTTAAAAAAACTGAAAATTCCTCTGGGAAGGAATGGTGGCAAACAAGGAGCTTTCCACCCCACCTCATATTTCCCTTCATTACCTAGTATATATGAATTTCTATCACATGCCACCCCCCAAAGGCAGCCATGGGACCAGCTCTGGCTTACCAGCAAGTTAAAAACAACAAACAAACAAAAAAAGCAATAGCTTAAATAATGAGGAAATAAACTGTCTGGAATGCAAACCTGGTAACATGGCCATACTGACACAACACTGACTGGGGCAATCACTGGGGAAACCATCAAACCAATACACAACCCAGTGGGGTTTAACACAGGGGTTCTCAAACTTATTCCAGTGATCATCTTCCTTGCCTCCTAGGCAGTATCCTTAACACCACCCTATATACACAAACACATAAAATATACACCCGTTTCCTAGTATTCAGTTCTGTGTACATTTATAACTTCATCAGCTCTCTGAATCTGTCTGTCACCTAATTGAGGGTCATTAAAGCCCATTTTGGGAATCACTGGTTTCACACAACTGTACAATATCTGATCATAACATGACCAACGTCCAGGTGACACATGTGGCATGATACAAAAATGGTAATGAACAGTATCAACTACAGATGGGCTTGGGAATCAGAGATACTATTATAATCTACCAATAATGGGAAACTTCTATTATTACAACTCTTCTATGATGGGAAAGGTCTATTATTATAACCTACCTATGATGGGAAGATTCTATTATTAGAACCTACCAATGAAGCAACAGTTTTATTATTATAACCTATCAAATATGGGAAAGTTCTATTATGATAATCTGCCAATCATGGAAAAGTTCTGAAGCGGGGTAGAAACTGTTCCCCTTTGTAAAATATGAGTAAACTTTCTACCTGACAAAGCAGAGGCAGCCTAATCTCATCAAGCTGTGCAAACAAGTAGTAATAAACACACACACTACAGCAAGAGACCGCCAGATCCTAGGGATGAAGAGAAAGGATGACTACTGAGGAGGAAAACACAGGTGAGTTAATTACAGATGAACTATGCCCCACATACATTGATACTATGTCCTGCTATATCAGAACAACTTAGAACTGTTTCTCTTCCAGAAGCCACACAAGTATCTACAGAATATACTCAGGTAAATAATCCCACCAAAAAATAAGGAGGACAAAATCATGGAATGTGTCTTCTTATCAAACAAAACAAAAAAATGTCCACACAAAATCATGATATGCTAAACACCAGAAACTGTCTGTGGTGTGCTGGTGTGGGGAATTTGGCTTTACAAAGAAATGTGTGTGTACAGTTATCTCCAGAAGAATGTTATCTTCTACAACAAATAAAAAAGGATACAAGCAACACAATATAAAATCGAATGTATGAATATATTAAGCAAAATTTTATAACTTTCACAGAATTAAGTACAACAAAGTGAAGACTACAACTTGTTTGTAGCATGGCATTTCATCTTCAGAACATCAAAAATGAAATAAATACATTTATCTGTAAATTCTCAAAAAAGTTCAAAGGGAATAGCTAAAAAGGAATCACAAACGAAGAAACATGTAAAATGGTAACAATAGAAAGTTATGTCTCTAGTGTTACAACAAAAAGTATTGTCCGTGGTCTGAAAATGTGATGTATGTGACATATGTTTATGGTATAAAAAACGTTTTTACTACCAGCATGTGATATCTGTAGTATCCATGTTAGTAAAACATGTTTTAGTATCCATGTTAGTAAAACATGTTGTAGTATCCATATTAGTAAAACATGATGTCTGTGGTATCTGTGTTAGTAAAACATGTTGTAGTATCCATATTAGTAAAACATGTAGCTATCCACGTTTGTAAAACATGTAGTATCCATGTTAGTAAAACATGATGTCTGTGGTATCTGTGTTAGTGAAACATGTAGTAGTATCCATATTAGTAAAACATGTAGTATTCACATTAGTAAAACATGTTGATGTAGTATCCACGTTAGTAAAACATGTTGTTGTATCCATGTTAGTAAACCATGTAGTATCCATGTTTGTAAAACATGATGTAATATCCAGGTTAGTAAAACATAATGCAATGTCTGAGGTAATAAACCACGATGTGGTGTGATTTTTGTGGTTAGAAAACGTATCGTGTTGTCCGTGGTTATAAAACATAACGTAATATCCTCATGGTGTGAAAACAATGTCTATGAAATGAAAACATGTTAAAACATGCTAACTCATCATAAAAGCTGAATTGAACAGATCCACAAGAAAGCAGTCAGAATCACACCTACAAATATAACACACCAATACAGAGACAACATAACGGTGGCAGATGTGAATTTCTGAATGGCCCCAGCACAAACGCTGAAGATAATAACATTACAGGTCTCACATCAATATTCAATTTTGGCTACAAACTAATGGCTTACACATAGTGCTGTTATCAACATGTCTCCTGAATTAACCAAAATAACAAATGATTCCCCAACGACAAATTATTATCACAACCCTTGTCATCTTTTAAAATCCCCCTTGCCATGCACTTATTTAAAACCATTTGAGGTTAAACTAAAACCCTCAAAAATGCCAGATGTGACAGCGGAGTGAATTTGGAATGAGTAAATAGCTGTGCAGTGATATATATGTTATAAGTGAAAAGTGAACACAAGAATTGACACAATGAAAAAGGGCTATGGGCCAGATATAAAATCAAATTAATGACATTTGTCAGGCCTGAAGGTGTATAAGGGTATATGGGGCTAGCCCCCAATTTTAAAACATCAATCGGCACATGATGGGCTGTTTAGCCAATACCACACCGGCCATCTTTACTTTGTGGAATATTTTCTGGTACCCACTTTAAATTAGGCCGACCTGAGATCAATAATCAAGTTTTAAAACATGCCCACCTGGATAGAGATTTGCTCACGTGACCTCGGGACTAGCAAGCAAGCATGCTTGCCACTGCACTACCACATCCCCTCCCAAAGACCAGATGTGTGTCTGATTATCTTTCGTCACAGTTCAATATCAATGTTACTTAATGTTACAAATGACTGTTTCTCCCTGAATCTTTTTAGCTGCTTTTACTGTTCTCTTGACAATTTACAAAGATCAAATTAATTATTCTTAAAATGACAAAAACGTATAATTGTCTCCACAACTATACTCACGCAGTAGAGTTCTGACACTTGTGGGTATAAACTTTTTTTTATTCTGCACCAATCAAAGAAATGTCAGCACGTTTGTTCCACAGAAACCAACCATCTGACTACAAATGAATTTGCATCTGTTCGTGTAAATTGTAATGCGACTCCAAAGTGCAAACAAACCTCAGCTCAGATGGCTAGGCCATTGTTGTTCGAACGTCAAACGAGCAGCCTCCAACAAAAATATCACATGGCAAGTGAGCTGACAGGGGACTCAAACACTGACACTAAGCCACTCTGAGAGCCTCAATGAGGAACTGTGGCATTGGCTCAAACTCAGACAGAACATTGCTGCTGACCGCTCAGCCTGGCAAAGTCAAATCTATGCGGACACGGTGACAGCAACAGTTCAGAATGGAAGGAGGCACATGTTATACGCAAGATGACCGTCAGAGCACCTCCAGCTCGGTCAACATTCCTGTTGTAACTATACCCTCCGATCAACAGTCAATATTCCTGTTGTAACTATACCCTCCCAACAGTCAACATTCCTGTTTTAACTGTACCATCCGATCAACAGTCAACATTCCTGTTCTAACTGTCCCCTCCGATCAACAGTCAACATTCCTCTGTTATAATTGTACCGTCCAATCAACAGTCAAGATTCCTCTGCTATAATTGTACCGTCCAATTAACAGTCAACATTTCTCTGCTCTAAATGTAACAGATGTATTCTGGTCTCATCAGCCATCTTCGAACCCACTCTAGAACTGACCGATGACCTTGTGGTCATTGCTGTCTCCACTGGTCCCCTGGGCACTGAATGCCATCCAGTCCACTGCTCACTCCCTGCTAAATCAGCCCCTCCAGGTTTAGATCATTTGTCTGTTTTTACCAAAGGGACAGGAGCAGCCAGTCTATTAACCTGTTCATTCTCATTCACAATTTTATCTAGCCAGCCTATCAGCCTGTTCATTCACATGCACAATGTTATATCCAAAGAGCCTCCTACCAAGCAGCCTAAAAACTGAAATCTCATAGCTACATATATTTTTGATAATTCGAAATATGTACTTTTCCCCTCTTCCCATCCCAGCCAGCTGTAACTTTAACACTCATCTCAAACTCACCTCCCCCATCTCCAAGCAAGATGATTACTTTAATCCTCATCTCCCACCCCTGGCTGTTGTCGTTTTAACCCTTCCTGGTCCAGATAACCATCCCCTTTAAGCTAACAAGTGAACATAAACCAGTGAGTTAATGTGTAAAACGCATGACAGTAAATATACATGGCAGCACAACCGAATGTCACATGACATGGAGCAAATGAAATACATGATCTTCTGTAAGTTGACAGCACACAAAACTAAAACATCGCATTGCAACTAACTAAACAGAGATAAGCTAGAGACAATGACCACTACTTGTTACACATCTGGATACAGTACAACAACATGACCAACTATACCCCAGTGATGAAAGTACATCGAAATCAATGGAGAAATTACACCAAAACTAACGGAGAAAGACAAAACAAAAAAAGTCAAAGACAAAACATAAGGACCCTTTTTTCCACGCAGCGAGGCATTTTGGGTACAAGGTGCTAGCCCCATATTTTGTATAGACCAATCAGCACTTAGCGTGTAATGTGTTTGATATCACATTGGCTGCCTTGGCTTCCCAGAGCAATTCCTGGTAGCCATTGTAAGTGGGTCAACTGAGACAGCTTAGGTCTTCTTCTTTCCTTCTTCTTTTGTCCTTCACTGCTCTGTAATGTTAGGCTTATTTGATGGTTGGTTTACAAACTATGGCTCGCTCGGTCGCTTGGTATGCTGAGATGTTGTGGGTAATTAAGGTGTTGATGACTCCGTCGATCCATCTTTTTTGTGGTCTTCCCCTACCTCTTGGTGTTCCTATTTTCATGCCTTGTGCTCTTGTAGTTGGCAACATTGGATTCATTCTCACTAACTGGCCAAACCAGTTAAGTCTTTGTCTATCAATGAATTTAACAACTGGTGTTGCTCCAACTGTTTTATAGATGATCTCGTTTGTAATATGGTCCTATCTTGATTTGTTTGCTGCGTTTCTCAGGCATCTCATTTCACAAATAGTGAATTTTCTTTCTTGTTCTTTAGTCAGTGCCCATGTTTGGCACTGATAGCACAATGTTGGTATACAAATTGCATTTATGTTCTTCTTAAGTTCCATGGGGATAGCTGGATGTATCAGGATGAGTGTAATTTTATTTATAACATTATTGGCTTAGGTCAATATTTTAAAATCCCCATCTTGATATGGATCTGAACTCATGACCATCAAGCTAGCAGGCCAGCCAAAATATACGCACCCTTTACACAGTAGTGTTTTAATGTGACCAAGATTTAGCATGATAAGCTTCTCCAGCTATACATGTACACAAGAGACCACAACCTTCGAGTATGATGTGAGTAGGCTAGCAAACAATCACACTCACATAACATCAATCACATGCATGCCTATCACATCCACATGATAACTATGACAACCACACTGATAACTACGACATCCACACTGATAAACCATCCCATCCATATAAGCACCTACAACAATCACACTAAGATCTATTACATTCATATTCATCATACATTAACATCTATCACAGCCACACTAAGATCTATCACATTCACCACTTATCCATATTAACAACTATCACATCCACATTAACATCTGTCACTCCAACATCCACATTAATTACTATCTGCCACACAAAGAATTCAACTTATCATCTAGGCTCCTGACCCGTAGTGAATTAGATTCCCATTTATAACCACAATAAATAGAACACTATGGATACAGTAGACTCGGAGAATCAAAAGTTTCAATTTTCAAGTACATGTGGCATTAGCTAACAACTTAACATATGAGTGAATCAGCTAAGGTTTGACCTACAACTGTCATAACCTATGGCTTAACTTATAATCGCCATGAGCCATGGCTTTAAGCCACTACTGTCATAAGCTGTGGTTTAACCTACACATGAATAACATACGGATAAACTATCAACTGCAAGAGTTATGGTTTGGCATAAAACTGGATGAGGCATGGTTTAATCTACAGCTTATTAAGCTACAGTTTAACCGCCACCTGCATGAGCTATGCTTCAACTTACAACTGCCGTGTAAGTAAGGTTTTAAAATTACAAGTTACAACTTCAGAGCTATAGTGTAACCTTTAACTGCCATTAGTTACACAGTAATGTACAACTGCATTACCTATGATTTAACCTGCCAATGTTTTAAGCTACAGTTTAACTTACAACTACCATCAGCAATTGCTGATAAGTCTTAATGGGTCTTATTTATTTCCCATAACCAATAGTACGTCTTAATGGGTCTTACTGTTGATGATGCTAAAAGGTCCTAATGGAACACTTTGATCATACAGACGATGATACGAAAGATCTTAATGGATCACACTATGATTGCTGTGAACTATGGTAACTGTCATGAACCATGGCTTCAACCTAAAAGGCCATGCACTATGGCTTAATCTCCAACTGCTAGAAGTAACTGTTTCATCTACTGCCATGAGCTGTTGCATTTACTACGCAGACGGATGCCAAGTTAAAACAAATCTACATGTAATACAGGTCTGAGAGGATGTCCAGCCTAAATAAAAACATAAGAAGCTTGATGAATTGAAAGTTTTGTTGATCAGATTTACCTCTTGCATGTCGAGACATGTATTCATTTATTTTATCTGTTCTTTTATTGTTCTTTTTGTTTTTCTTGCTCCATTGATAAAAGACTTCAGTCAAAATGGCCACCTGTATCTGTGAGTGCTTTCCCCTTCCACAAGCTTCCTAGTCATATTTTGTGTCTACACTCAGATTCCAGTAACAGCTCGGCAGCCGCCAACCCCACTTACTCAACACCACCCTGAAAGGAAGTGGCTGAGGTCATAATCCTTAACTTTAAATCTCATTAAAACAAAACAACCAGCAAAACAAATGACAAATAACCAGGAAACAATTAATGCAATGACAGCTAACCACAGCCAAAAAGCAATTACACTTGAGTAAGTTATACTTCAATGATTCGAAATAGCTGGTCTCAATAGGTAATGACAGCAGGTCACAAAGATTCACAACGCTCAGTAATAGGTGTCTACAAATCTCCATAATAGGTCTCAACGATATAACAATAATAAGCCTCCTTGATTTCCCACAACCAATAATAAGTCTTAATGGGTCTTCTTGATTTCCCACAACCAATAATAAGTCTTAATGGGTCTTACTGTTGATGATGCTAAAAGGTCCTAATGGAACACTTTGATCATACTGACGATGATACGAAAGATCTTAATGGATCACACTAATGATACGAAAAGGTCTTAACAGGTCAAGATGATGATAGTAAAAGGTCTTAAAAGGTCACACTGATGATGATATTAAAAGGTTTTAATGAGTCAGACTGATGATACACAAAGGTCTTAAATGGTCAAATTAATGACACAAAAAGGTCTTAATGGGTCATACTGATGATAATACTAAAAATCTTAATAGGTCACACTTATGATGATACTAAAAGGTCATAATTATTAAAGGTACACAATAACAGATTTCCATGATTAAAAACAATAATAAGGTCTCAAAATTGAATGATAATGGTAGCCCTCAATGATACAAAGATAAACATTAATGTCTTAATGACTGATAATACATAACAACAGGTCTCAATTAATGATGGCAGATCTCAAAGGATTAATAATACTCAATTAACGACAGTACGTCTCAAAAGATTCACAATACTCAGTAAGGATTTCAAATGAGTAGCAATTATATAATCAATAACACATGTGAATCTACCAGAAATTCCACAACCAGGTTATATGAAGCAAAGTTATGTGTTCATCAATGAGTGTGAGCAGCTGTCTGCGCATGCCTGCTGGAGGTGTAACAGTTCGCAAACACAAGATGTCTCATCGTGACTTTTGTCCCTGGCCACAAGCCTAGCTAGCCATGTTGGTGTGACAACAGGTAACACAGATTCTGTGAAAATCACTTACACATTCTGATTCTGCGAATATCACTTACACATTTTGTGAAAATCACTTAACACATTCTGTGAAGATCATTTACACATCCATGAAAATCACTTACAATAACTGTAATCATCTTCTGATCAGACCACAGTTGAACCTTCTAAAGGGTATTACATCAATGTGAAGAAACAAGGCATGATCATAATAAGAATTAAGACATGATCATAACAATTAACCCTTCTGTCTCTCACCTTCTCTCTCACACGCACAAACACATTAATACGTAAAACTGAAAAATCTAAGTAACTTACTACACATCAAACTGCTAACAATAAGAAAGATTAATGCTACACATGTAGCTAATTTTAACCAAAATGAAATGTGCTAAGCCAGATGGCATATGTGATTTCAAAGCCCTCTCAACTATCTGTTTCTTTGTTCTTAACGAGTTCCCACCATCATACTTTGCTAAGCCTCTGGCTTCTTCATCTTCTTCAACACCCTCATTGCCATAATGTTCCGCGGGCCCTCTCTGCTCATGAGGACCAACACGACATATCAAGGCAGGTCCTGTGGGCCTAGGGAAAATAACAGCAAAAAACCAAACTTTACGGAACACCGAGTGGATTTTAAAAAAAAGTGAAATTCATGCATGAGGCGACATTTGAGATATAGACATTTTAAGCAAACAAACGAAAGAAGAAGGTGACCAAAAAAAGTTGTGCTTATTCTGTCCTCTATATTTGGATAGTCAAATGAAATACTGAAACTTATTGTAAGCAAACAAACGACAGAGGAAGAAGATGAAGTGACCAAACCATTATGCTTCATTTATCCTCTGTATGTGGACAGTAGTCTATCTTTGTGAACTTACCACCTGCAGCAGGTGATCATATCCCTTCCTAAATATCCATAAGACACTCCACATTCTATAGATATTTCAAGGATGCCCGTAAACAATAAACCAAACTTTACAATGATCATAAAGAAAACCAGATATATTCTCTCTACAAGTGGACATCCTGGGAAACATCTCTTGAACTCCAGGCAAGACAACTATATCCCATTATAACAAGGAGACAACAAAGAGTTCATCAACATAGTGATGCTCTTATAACTTCGATATTTTATACAACATATCACGGTAATATCTACTTTGTTAACAGCCTCATTCTGTTAACACCCTCATTTCTGTTAACACCCTCATTCTGTTAACACCCTCATTCTGTTAACACCCTCATTCTGTCTTACACAGCTTGGGTTCTGTAGCTCAAGTTTATTTACCGCTACATCACGTAAGTGGCATCTACAATAGTGCAGTAGCCAGCCCACTTGCCTGTCAGCACGGTGATCATGTGATGTCATCACTCTTTGGGCGGGGATGTTTTCTAATTGGCCTGGGCTCTCGGGTCGACCCAGCCTAAAAAACAGGATATCAGGAAATGTTCTAGGAAGCTAAGTGGCAGGTGTGATTATATAGATCACATCACTCAAGTTCCAGTTGCTCTATAAACATATGGGGCTGGTGCCAGATACCCAAAACACCTCAGGCGTGGAAAAGGTCATGAACTTTTCTCACATTATGTAACAACCATCTGTTATTGTGTAACAACCATCTGTTGAGTAACAAATATCTGTTACTGTGTAGCAACAACAAATATCTGTTACTGTGTAGCAACAACAAATATCTGTTACTGTGTAACAACAACAATATCTGTTACTGTGTAACAACAATCTGCTACTGTGTAACAACCGTCTGCTATTGTGTAACTACCATCCGTTATCAATGAGAGCGGTAGAATCAGCTGAGTTCTGAGATGTCCCCTGCCAATGTTTTTATTACTTTGCCAAGAGATAGTTGAGGGCTAATATTCCATGTTTTAGTTTAAGTGCAGAAGGTGGGGATTTCTAATCTGATGACCCAGTAAACAGCTTTCATGATCTGATGATTTTCCAAGGGGATATTAAAGACAGAAGGTGGGGATTGCTAATATAATGACCAAATTAACAGTTTTCATTGGCTGATGATATTCCACGGACATGTTAGAGGCAGAAGGTAGGAACCCCTACTACAATTAAAAGTTAATAGTTTTCACCATCTATTTATAGATAATATCACAACCAGGGATACATTTTAAAAACATGCCATAGACCTCTAAAAACTGGAGAGTTTGTATAAATCTGGATGGAATATTGATTGTCTGCTGCCCCAAATGTATTGAAATCATTCATAATCTGCCTACAGCAAGTTTAAAATATCCATTCTTCTTTCTTCTGTAATGCCGTACTGAGGTTGAGATAGGGGGACACGAGCGGAGCCTAAACCTCCCCACACACCAGACTAAATTAAGCGTGTGCTGAACCTCACACAGATCGTATTTAACATAAGATGCACCTGGAGAGATTATTTCAAACTGGATAGACTAGCAAGCCGGCTGTCCTTTGATTATGTGGAAATACTGATCATGTGTACAATACATATCCGAGTGGGTCTATCAAACAGAAGGATCTCATTCATCATAATCAGATTACGTTGATGAAATCTGCTGCATATAAGACTCATTTTGATATATAACCAGCTTGCCATGCCCACACTGAATTCTCATACAGACCATCAACTGAATGCAACAACCATTTAGAAGCTGTCCAAATATTGTTTCTTTGTTCTTATTGTGTTCCCACCTTGATATTCTGCCAACCTATTCAGCAAATTCTTCTTCATTTGTCTTTAAGATCTTCACTGTCACAATGCTCTCCAGGCCCTCTCTGCTCATGAGGTTACCAGGTGGAGCAGTTCAGCAGCACTGCTGAATAAAACTGGCCTGTACAGTTAGCCTAATCTATACCAGGCAGTCACCACATATAGATCCACTGTCCGATATATGACTTAACACCCCATCAACTCACACTGAATTCTTATACAGACCATACACTCACTAAAGGCAACAATCATTTAGGAATTGTCCAAACACTGGAGCAGTTCAGCAGCAGTTTTGGACAAATATATGCTCATTCGGTTCAGATAATCGCCACACACAGATCAACTACTCCTTGTATTACCAAACACACTCAGTTTTCTGCACTCCTTCAAATCGAAACTAGTTTGTACCATTCTGTCCTTGTAAAATAAACTGTGTCTGTCCCTACAGCAATAACTTTAACTCCTTTCTGCTCGTATTTGTGTTTTCACAACCCCTCTGTTGTGTCTCCACCTTGAAGTTATAGACAGGCTTGTGTGTTTCAATGATCCCAGCTACTGGTAGGGTCCCCCATATCGGACAGGTCAAGGGATAGAGACCAGTGAAGTGAGACATAACCTACTGCCTTGTAGGTAGACTAGGGACAGCGAAGACTAGGAAAAACAAATCTGAAAAAATGCTTCTCAAAATCAGATGTGCTGAGCCACAGACTTGACAAAACGGACGTTTAACTTGCTTTATGACGATACTTTCACTACAGCATCCAGATCACTGATAGTGTGTGCCCGTAAAGATTGTTTCTCCCTAGCTAAGGATTAAAGTCCACTTGCCCAAGCAGTCACCACGTAGTAAATGGGCTAGGATTTGGTTTTTTAAAAACCCCTGAGCCTTACAGAGGATCAAACACATACCTGATCATATTTGAAGTGGGCATTCTGATCCCTAGGCCACCCACATCTTTCTGTCCCAGTGTTAATATTCATTATACAGAAACAACTGCCTGGGGCCGCAAGAAGGAATCAGAAATTAACCATTTTCATAAAGTCAACTAGCAATTAACTACCGTAATAGTTAATTAACAATGAACTTTTTAATGTCAAGTTGGTCGAAAAGAGACAGCTAAGAGTAACCCATTAACAAATGCGGTATCATATGTTAATGCAAACAACTCTCTGCACTAACTCTAAGCCTGCATCTACGGCTTCATTTTTTTTAACATATGCCAGTTTGCCACTGCAATCTTATGTTTAAAACACACAGTAAAATTATTCACAATTCAATTAATCGCCCAGTGCTAAAACAACCAATGATAACTGGAAAAACTGCTGCGAGTTTGCTCATTCTAAACTAAGTAA
The DNA here is from genome assembly GCA_014155875.1 of Cepaea nemoralis. NCBI lineage: Eukaryota > Metazoa > Mollusca > Gastropoda > Stylommatophora > Helicidae > Cepaea > Cepaea nemoralis. Next base: position 691,007 of record JACEFZ010001343.1, read on the forward strand.
TTAATATACTGAGCCGTGATTATGACCAGAAAGTGAACTTGCTTGACCAAATTTGTAGAGAACAATACACTGCATGTTTACTGGCAAATGCCAGTATGCTTTCGATTTAAAAACTGAAAGTGATTCCCCACACAGGCAGTGACTGATCAATGTATGGATCTTTCTTTGGCTTCAAGATGAGAAAAGAAAACTGATTGACAGGTCAAACATGAAGTGACGGATCAACACTGGCAAATTCCATGACTTAAAATGAGTAAGAAGGGACGCAGAGGTGTTTCCAAGGCACCAGGGCCAGGTTATATACTGGCCAAGACCTATTGACGCGTCCTCGTCGAGCGTCCTGGGCAACAGGTCCCTTCGGGGTCCTGGCTGAAGTCAATAGGATCGCCGATTCCTCCGAAGTCGGAGAGTGTCTGCCTGTACGACGAGGAACCACCAGTCTGCGCACCAATAAGCCAGACATGGGACAACGGATACTCACGCAAACCTCAGGTCCTGTATGACATCACACTGATGTTGGACAACAGGATGCCTTCATCCGACATACAGGACTTTGCGTTGGAGCTCAAGCCAACGAACACAAGCAAGCAAATGAGTAAGAAAACTGAGTGTTTGGTCACATATGAAGCAAGTCATCAACATATGACAATGCCATTGCCTATAATAAGTTAGAAAACTGAGTGTCTGGTCACATACAAAGTGACTGATCAACATATGATGACCTCCTTGCCTTATAATGATAAGAAAATAGAGTGTTTGGTCACATATGACGCGAGTCATCAACATACAATGATTCCCATAGTTTAGAATAGGTGAGAAAACTAAGTGTTTCATCACTCATAAAGCGACTGATGAACGTATGGAGCTTCCTGTGCCTTAGTAAAAGTTATGTAAAGCAACACATACCTACTGTATGCAAATGGTAAACAATGAAATACAATGAATAATAAAAAGACAACATATCAATGCAATCAGTAATACTCAACACACACATACACACTCTTGATCAAGTGCTGTTCTCTCACATCCTCACATATTAAAGTTTGATAGTTTTCAGTACATCTTACACACACATACACACACATTTACAAAAATACTCTACCTGATCATTATTGACAATGAGGGAAGGAAGGGGGAGACAAAACAAAAACCAGGTGCACAATAGGGAGGGGAATCTTGATGTTCTCAAAAACTGGTGAAATGACAGTTCCAAATTAGCTCATGTTAGGATGTTGAAACGATTATTTTAAAAGAACAACAACAAAACAACAAAATGGGGAATGTTATCAGATTCACAGTGATGAACTCCAGTCCTGATGTGATCTCTGAGGTGAATTCTTCCATCCTGTAAATGCCCTCCACCGAACATCTAGATGAGGTGACATGAACTTTCTGTTTCTGCTTATAACATGTCTGCAAAAAGAAAATGTGAAGGAAAATAAAGGTGGATGTTTCTGCTTATAACATGTCTGCAAAAAAAATATTAAAGAAAATGAAGATGGATGTTTCTGCTTATAACATGTCTGAAAAAAAAATGAAAGAAAATAAATATGGAATTATGCAATAAAAGCAATATGACCATATCAGAGAGATCAATAAAGACATATACTTGTGCTTTATAGATTATACCAAAGCATATGGTAAAGGCCGGTCTCCGTGGTAAAGATGTTGCGGATGCGGTTTATAATTCCGCTTACCTGCGTTTGAAACACAGCTGCAAACAATTTGGCAGCAGACAGTGTTGCGCTGGGTTTTAACATGTAGGTATGGGAGCCGGTCATTCAGAAAGCAATGGAAAACTACTGAACGTAAACTTGCCAAGACATCAACAACAGCAGTGCTGGTGTTGACAGCGATGTCCTGTAAATAGGATATGCAAACAAAACAATGGTAAAGAGAAACATGGTGAATAAAATGTTGAAAGATAATAAGATTGATGAGAGAGAATTCAGAATATTTACTGGAAACAAGTAGCAGCAATTAAAATGGGAGGAAGATGTGCAATTATGAAAAGCTAAATCAAGGAGTAAGACAAGGATGTGTTTTGTCACTTGGTCTCTTCTCTCTCTAAGAGAAGAAATGGTGGTTTCTGTGGCCAAGTGGTCAAGGTACCTGGCTCATACTCCAAAGGTAGTGGGTTCTTTGTCATACTCCATCATTGGCTTCAAGAGTGTAATGTTTTCCGAGACCCCTGGGGTTTTTCGTGTTGAGAAATCAACCAGGAAGGCATTTTCTCAACACCTCATACACCATGACCAAAGAGGAAAGAAAGAGCAGTTCGTATACTGTATTCAACGAACCAATAAATCATTCCTAAAGTATAGTGATGAGTTAGCAATTAGGCGGATCTAGCAGGTTTTATGCAGAAAGAGTTCATGCTATATTTGAAATGAGCTCGTGGATAACAGATGCTTCACATTTCATCAATACCCGTGACTATGTGCGTTTCAGCTTAAGTATTATTCATGTATTCACGGCATAAGAAAATATAACTCTACAATATGTACCTGAAGAGATGCAGAGAAATATGCCAGGCAATAAATCTTGCAACCTATTGTTTGTGGCTTCTGTGTTTACATTCACTAAGGGTGAATTGTTTAAAATCTACGATGTGAGGATGACACAGTTTTGATAGCCGACAAAGCAAAAAGATCAACAACTGTAGGGACACTATCGCAATAGAATGGAAAAAAAAAGAGGTTTAATTAAATATCAAGAAAACAGAAACAAAGGTTATCAAAGAAAAATATAACACCAAAATATGTTATATAACAGAAGGGGAAATGCTTAATCATGTTAACAAATGTAAATAACTAGGAGCAATAATATCAAACGGAAGATGCCTGACAGAGATTAAAAGCAGGATAGACCAAGCAAATACTGCACATCACAAAATAAAAAAGTACCTTATGCACTAAGTCAATATCACAAACTATCAGAAACAGTTGTTTAGAACATGCTCTGCTGTACAACAATGATTCATGGGAAAAGAGTGGACAATTAAGAAGATCTTGGAAGCATTGAAGATGTGGTTCCTGAGACGTGTCATGAATAGCTTAGTCTGCCAGAGTAACTAACAGTGAGTGCCTGGAAAAGATTCATGAAAGTAAAACTTAATATATAAATATAAGGGGCGTTCATTTTAAATCCTTTCGTGCCGCACAGCGCGTAATTGCGTACGTTGAACATGATCATGTCATAGTCATGTGATAAGTACTGACCAATGAATAAAAGATCACGTGCTTATCGTCCCATGATGCATAGGTTCTGTTTCTGACCGTTGAGAAAATGACCGGATTGATCCAAAATCTGTCCAAAGAAGCTCAAAGAGCAGTGATTCAGTTTCTTTCATTTGAAGGATGTCGACCAGTGGACATTCATCAAAGAATGCAGGCAGCGTACAGTAACAAATGTGTGTCAAAGACAACAGTGACAGACTGGGCACGAATGTTTCAGAAAGGACGTCAGTTCATGACAGATCCTCAACGGCCGGGTCAAGCGCATATTGTTGCAGCAGAAAAAAACCATCGCCAAAATTGATGCAGCAGTACAGATGAACCGTTGTCGAAGCATACGTTCGCTAGCAAAAGAATTTAATGTGTCAATTGGGACAATTCAAAAGGTTGTTCGTAAGAAACTGCGATATCGAAAGGTGTGCTCACAGTGGGTACCATGGATATTGACCAACCATCAAAAAGAGGAACGAGTAGGATGGTGTTTGAACCACTTGCTGCGTTACAGAGGGTGATCTTCCGCATAGTGGCAGGAGATGAATCATGGTGTCACCACTTTGAGCCGAGCAGCAAAAGAGAAAGCATGCAATGGAAGCATGCTGGATCACCAAAAGCCAAAAACTTCAAGTTACATGTTTCCGCTGGTAAGGTAATGCTGAGCGCATTTTTTGACCATGAAGGACTATTGTTGGCCGACTTTAAACAACCTGGTGTCAACATCAACTCTACCCACTACTTGCAAACACTAGACAAGCTGCATAAAGCCATCAAGAATAAACGACCCGGCATGATTTCTCATTGTGTGATTTTGTTGCACGCTAATGCTCGTCTGCATGTTGCAAATTGAGCAGGAAGCATTAGCTTGGAAGAAGTGGGAAATTCTGCAAAATTCAGTCTATAGTCCTGATTTGTCACCATGTGATTTTCATTTGTTCGGACCTCTAAAAAAACTCTCAAGGGGCAACGATTTCACACAGATGCAGATGTAATGAACACTGTAAACACTTGGTTCAATGAGCAACCAAAATCCATTTTTTTGCGGACAGCATTCGCCGCCTTCCTAAGCAATGGGATGCTTGCCTGAATACTTACGGCATAATTCATTCAAAATGAATGCTTTGTTTAATTCTACCACACCTGTTAATGTTTCTTTCATGCTTTTGTAATAAAGACATTGGAACGGATTTCAAATGAACGCCCCTAATATAAGAAGGCGACAAACAGTTTCTTTGGTCACATAATAAAAAGAGGGGCAGTGGGAAACATCGTGACAACTGGAAAGATCAGGTGGAGACGAGGCTGGACAGACTTGGATGGTGACAAGGAGGGATATCATCAAAGTTAACGCTGGACAGACTTGGATGGTGACAAGGAGGGATATCATCAAAGTTAACGCTGGACAGACTTGGATGGTGACAAGGAGGGATATCATCAAAGTTAACGCTGGACAGACTTGGATGGTGACAAGGAGGGATATCATCAAAGTTAACGCTGGACAGACTTGGATGGTGACAAGGAGGGATATCATCAAAGTTAACGCTGGACAGACTTGGATGGTGACAAGGAGGGATATCATCAAAGTTAACGCTGGACAGACTTGGATGGTGACAAGGAGGGATATCATCAAAGTTAACGCTGGACAGACTTGGATGGTGACAAGGAGGGATATCATCAAAGTTAACGCTGGACAGACTTGGATGGTGACAAGGAGGGATATCATCAAAGTTAACGCTGGACAGACTTGGATGGTGACAAGGAGGGATATCATCAAAGTTAACGCTGGACAGACTTGGATGGTGACAAGGAGGGATATCATCAAAGTTAACGCTGGACAGACTTGGATGGTGACAAGGAGGGATATCATCAAAGTTAACGCTGGACAGACTTGGATGGTGACAAGGAGGGATATCATCAAAGTTAACGCTGGACAGACTTGGATGGTGACAAGGAGGGATATCATCAAAGTTAACGCTGGACAGACTTGGATGGTGACAAGGAGGGATATCATCAAAGTTAACGCTGGACAGACTTGGATGGTGACAAGGAGGGATATCATCAAAGTTAACGCTGGACAGACTTGGATGGTGACAAGGAGGGATATCATCAAAGTTAACGCTGGACAGACTTGGATGGTGACAAGGAGGGATATCATCAAAGTTAACGCTGGACAGACTTGGATGGTGACAAGGAGGGATATCATCAAAGTTAACGCTGGACAGACTTGGATGGTGACAAGGAGGGATATCATCAAAGTTAACCTAACACACCAGGGACACAGATCTGTGGAGGTGCGTGAATGTCTGCATCAGCATATAAAGGGAGAGAGGAGAGAGAGAGAGAGAGAACACGAGGAGAAACAGATTGAGGGAGAAAGACTGATGAGTGAAGAGGAGGTGGAAGAAAAGGGGAAGAAATAAGGGAGGAGAGGGAAACAAAGAAAAAAGAAAGATGTAGGAGAGAAGAGACATGCATGCTCACAAACACAAAATAATATACATATCATGAGACAGATATAGAATTTTTTGAAAGAATAACAGAGTGAACAAATCAGAAAGATACAGTCTTAGTAAGATAGCAGTATATAATGGACAATAAAAATGAGGGTGGTGAAAACAAGGCTGGAACACAGGCACAGGAAGTAGGTAATGTGGGCAGAGATGTGAGAAAGCACCAATCACAAGAGGCAACACATACCACAAATAATACTAATCACAACTGTGGTTTCCTCCCCCACACCCCTCAGAAGCTGGCGTGGTCCCACTCCAGCTCGTTGACCCCTGGCGGTGGTTTCCTCAGAGGAGCGGGCTCCTCATCCTCAGTGCTGTCCCCATAGTCCCCCTGCATGCTGCTCTCTTCATCCTCATCACTGTCGCTGTCCTCTGGGAATGTGGGCTTGGCACCATCTTCGTACTCAAACATCTGATAACAGAGGAAAATACTGATGACAACAGTGCGGAGAATGACTCATAACAGTGGGGAGAATGATAACAGTGTTTGTGGAGAATGATAACAGTGTGTGTGGAGAATGATAACTGTGTGTGTGGAGAATGATAACAGTGTGGAGAATGATAACAGTGTGGAGAATGATAACAGTGTGGAGAATGATAACAGTGTGGAGAATGATAACAGTGTGGAGAATGATAACAGTGCGGAGAATGATAACAGTGTGGAGAATGATAACAGTGTGGAGAATGATAACAGTGTGGAGAATGATAACAGTGTGGAGAATGATAACAGTGCGGAGAATGATAACAGTGTGAAGAATGATAACAGTGTGATGAATGATAACAGTGCGGAGAATGATAACAGTGTGGAGAATGATAACAGTGTGAAGAATGATAACAGTGTGATGAATGATAACAGTGTGGAGAATGATAACAGTATGATGAATGATAACAGTGCGTAGAATTATAACAGCTACTGACAGATGCACAATCAGTATTTGAGGCACTGGAGTGTGAGAAATTGCCAGTGCTACAGACACTACTATATGAACTAGACAGCCAGTGTAAAGTCACTATACAGTGGGTAATATCTCATTGTGGAGTGCCCAGAAACGAGAGAGCTGTCCAACTAGCTAAAGATGGAGTCACAGAGGAACAACCTCTTGTGCCTGACACATACCATCAAAAGAAAAGAATAGTCAAATCAATCAGAAAACCACTAGCACAAGACAATTACCACTTTATGGACAGATCAGAATAAATCATTATTTTGTGCCTCAGAATAGGACACAATTGATCACCACAAGTATACACAATTCAAGATTTGTTAATCAGCCATGTGCACATTGGTGTCACAGACAGCAAATCACATACTCCAAGACTGACCAAATTATAACATATGGCAAACCTTCTGCCCTGGAGAAACAACTGTGGAGGATAAACTCCATGGACCACTGAGAGAACTACAGAAGACAGCAAAGTTTATACAAGAGACAATATTGTAGATACAGACAATAAATGTCATGCAAACGAAAGCAGACAACTGTAAATATTGTTAACCATACAGAAAAAAAAAACCTTGAACTGAACTTTGAACCAGGATTGCTGTTTTGATAAACCAGCGCTCCAACCACTAGATCAATCCTGCACTGGTGCGTCTATAGTTTCAATGATTGTTATCTAGTGTGCTTTCTAATATCAAATTCTGTCCTATACCAAGCAATATCTTATCTAAGGTTAAAGGTCACAAAGGAATCCACATGACTCTAAGCACACACATGGATGCTCTGACACACCCCCCCCCCCAAGCAAATGGCGCAGGCTACAGATACTCATCATGAACTCTTCAGAGTCATCCCTTTAAACATCCTTGGCCTGCCAGAACCACACTTAAACTTAAAGTATCCTGAAACAAGTTGTTGCAGTCTTCACTCAGTTGTCCGGCAGCTGTGTTCACCCAACTGTCTTCACTTAGCAGCCTTCAATCAAATATATTCACTCAACTGTGTTTGCCCATCTATATTCATTCAGCAGTCTTCTCTCAGTATTTTTCATTCTTATTCTTCTGTGTTCGCTCAGGAATGTTGTTTTAGACGTAACTGTGTTGTGTCTGTTTACAGCAGAGCTGTGATAATTGCACCTTTCAGAAGACACATCAGACTTCAGGCATTTGTTGACCCGATTACCTTCTTGGGTTTTTTCATTCACACGTCTCCATTCAAATGTCTCCTCTCAACAGTCCCCACTTAAGTCTTTACTCAAGTCTTCATTCACTATCTGTACTCAACAGTCTCCACTTAACTGTCTTTGCTTAGCAGTCTCCTCTCAACAGTTCCCACTCAATAGAACTTTACTCACTGTCTTTACTCAACAGTCTCCACTCAACTGGCGCTACATTGTAATAATAGCCTCCCCAAAATAGATGTTGGTATGCTTAGTTTTAGTTCTTTGTCTTTAATTTGATGAATAGGGAGGATGTATCCATGGATGTCATGTGTTTATTATTTATGTCTATTGTATCCAATAATTCCACCAGTTCAAATGTATCTCAGAGTATTTTTGGATCGAAGGACTGCCGTACTGACTTTAAAATTACAGCTAGCTATCTTGCCATCCAGTGTTGTGTACAGTTAACCATGGATAGAATCAGTCTTAACGGGATTCAAACTTGTGAAGTTTAGGTAGACCGTACATTTGAGGAGTTTGGGAGCCACATGTGTGAGCATATTTGCGGTGACCTCACTGATGAGTTTTTCATTCATATGTGACTGGATCTCTTTCCTCATTTTTGCATCCAGGTCCTCTGACTTGTTTCCTTCTTGATCTAGCAGGAATTTAGATTCGTCTGATAAAATCTCCTCCATTTTACATGTCTTTATCATATCCCCATTATCCATAACTAACAATCCTACCAACAGTCCTCTTGAAGGCAAGAGAATCTTTTAGCCAACTGCCTCAGGTTTCAATATCCACCCGGTTGATTAATTCATCCTATACATTTTAATGAACACACAACTTGATGGCACAATCACAGACAGGACCTTAGACCACAGAACAGACATCTGAGCTAGATGAATACCTCCTGTTCCATGGGGTTGATGGTAATGTTGAGAGATGAGTTGTCCCACTCCATCTCTTGCTTCTCGTCCACCTGCACAACCTGTGTGCGCTTGTGGGCCGCTCGGATGCGAATCACGCCGAGGATGATCATGAACAGCAAAAACCCAACACACACAACAATGATGGCCACCATGCCGAGATCTGGGGAACATACAGCGTAAGCAAGGTAAAGGTCATCCCGTGTTAGAGACAGACACAGTAGATCAGTATATCACAAACTGCTTGGTACATAGCAAAGTCGATCAGTATATCACAAACTGCATGGTACATAGCAAAGTAGATCAGTATATCACAAACTGCTTGGTACATAGCAAAGTAGATCAATATATCACAAACTGCATGGTACATAGCAAAGTAGATCAGTATATCACAAACTGCATGGTACATAGCAAAGTAGATCAGTATATCACAAACTGTTTGGTACATAGCAAAGTAGATCAATATATCACAAACTGTTTGGTACATAGCAAAGTAGATCAATATATCACAAACTGCATGGTACATAGCAAAGTAGATCAGTATATCACAAACTGCATGGTACATAGCAAAGTAGATCAGTATATCACAAACTGCATGGTACATAGCAAAGTAGATCAGTATATCACAAACTGCTTGGTACATAGCAAAGTAGATCAATATATCACAAACTGTTTGGTAAATAGCAAAGTAGATCAGTATATCACAAACTGTTTGGTACATAGCAAAGTAGATCAATATATCACAAACTGCATGGTACATAGCAAAGTAGATCAATATATCACAAACTGCATGTTACATAGCAAAGTAGATCAGTATATCACAAACTGCTTGGTACATAGCAAAGTAGATCAGTATATCACAAACTGCTTGGTACATAGCAAAGTAGATCAATATATCACAAACTGCTTGGTACATAGCAAAGTAGATCAGTATATCACAAACTGCTTGGTACATAGCAAAGTAGATCAATATATCACAAACTGCATGGTACATAGCAAAGTAGATCAATATATCACAAACTGCATGTTACATAGCAAAGTAGATCAGTATATCACAAACTGCTTGGTACATAGCAAAGTCGATCAGTATATCACAAACTGCTTGGTACATAGCAAAGTAGATCAGTATATCACAAACTGCATGGTACATAGCAAAGTAGATATATATATCACAAACTGCTTGGTACATAGCAAAGTAGATCAATATATCACAAACTGTTTGGTACATAGCAAAGTCGATCAGTATATCACAAACTGCATGGTACATAGCAAAGTCGATCAGTATATCACAAACTGTTTGGTACATAGCAAAGTAGATCAATATATCACAAACTGCATGTTACATAGCAAAGTAGATCAGTATATCACAAACTGCTTGGTACATAGCAAAGTCGATCAGTATATCACAAACTGCTTGGTACATAGCAAAGTAGATCAGTATATCACAAACTGCATGTTACATAGCAAAGTCGATCAGTATATCACAAACTGTTTGGTACATAGCAAAGTAGATCAATATATCACAAACTGCTTGGTACATAGCAAAGTCGATCAGTATATCACAAACTGCTTGGTACATAGCAAAGTAGATCAATATATCACAAACTGCTTGGTACATAGCAAAGTCGATCAGTATATCACAAACTGCTTGGTACATAGCAAAGTAGATCAGTATATCACAAACTGCTTGGTACGTAGCAAAGTAGATAAATATATCACAAACTGCTTGGTACATAGCAAAGTCGATCAGTATATCACAAACTGCTTACATAGCAAAGTCGATCAGTATATCACAAACTGTTTGGTACATAGCAAAGTAGATCAGTATATCACAAACTGTTTGGTACGTAGCAAAGTAGATAAATATATCACAAACTGCTTGGTACATAGCAAAGTCGATCAGTATATCACAAACTGCTTGGTACATAGCAAAGTAGATCAGTATATCACAAACTGCTTGGTACGTAGCAAAGTAGATAAATATATCACAAACTGCTTGGTACATAGCAAAGTCGATCAGTATATCACAAACTGCTTACATAGCAAAGTCGATCAGTATATCACAAACTGTTTGGTACATAGCAAAGTAGATCAGTATATCACAAACTGTTTGGTACATAGCAAAGTCGATCAGTATATCACAAACTGTTTGGTACATAGCAAAGTAGATCAGTATATCACAAACTGCATGGTACATAGCAAAGTAGATCAATATATCACAAACTGCATGGTACATAGCAAAGTAGATCAATATATCACAAACTGTTTGGTACATAGCAAAGTAGATAAATATATCACAAACTGCATGGTACATAGCAAAGTAGATCAATATATCACAAACTGCATGGTACATAGCAAAGTAGATCAATATATCACAAACTGCATGGTACATAGCAAAGTAGATAAATATATCACAAACTGCTTGGTACATAGCAAAGTAGATCAATATATCACAAACTGCATGGTACATAGCAAAGTAGATCAATATATCACAAACTGCATGGTACATAGCAAAGTAGATCAATATATCACAAACTGCATGGTACATAGCAAAGTAGATCAGTATATCACAAACTGTTTGGTACATAGCAAAGTAGATCAGTATATCACAAACTGCTTGGTACATAGCAAAGTAGATCAGTATATCACAAACTGCTTGGTACATAGCAAAGTCGATCAATATATCACAAACTGCTTGGTACATAGCAAAGTAGATCAATATATCACAAACTGCTTGGTACATAGCAAAGTCGATCAATATATCAAAAACTGCTTGGTACATAGCAAAGTCGATCAATATATCACAAACTGCTTGGTACATAGCAAAGTAGATCAGTAAATCACAAACTACTTGGTACATAGCAAAGTAGATCAGTATATCACAAACTGCTTGGTACATAGCAAAGTACATCAGTATATCACAAACTGCTTGGTACATAGCAAAGTCAATCAATATATCACAAACTGTTTGGTACATATATAGCAAAGTAGATCAATATATCAAAAACTGCTTGGTACATAGCAAATTAGATCAGTATATCACAAACTGCTTGTTACAAAGCAAAGTAGATTAATATAACACAAACTGATTGTACACAACAAAGTAGATCAACATACAACAGTTGGTATAGAAAAAAAGGAGATGAATAATTAATAAACAGCTTGGTCCAGAACAAAGCAGATTAATATACACAAACTGCTTGGTACAGAACAAAACAGATCAACATATGAACTGCTGTAAAAGTTATTCATACAATTCCTGTTACTTAATGGCTTCTCTCTTGTATATCCTCAATTAATTCTGTTTCACAAACTATGACCAAAAAAAAACATAAACAAACAGCCTAGCTTGCTGAACATTCAAAGGTAATCTTACTTGAGCTGGCGGCTCCTGCAATGTGCAGACTATCAGAATTAGCCTTCTTCAAAGTCTGGCGCACGTTGTGAACATTGCTCTGGGCATTGGCTGGATGTGGCACAGGGGCAGCCTGATGCACGGCAACCAGCTATGGAAGAATGAACATTGACGAAACATAGAATATAGATCAAGTCAGTATCAGGTGCGATGGTTAGAGAGGGAAGGGTATTGATTTGCTTCAAAGGTGACAGAAACTATTATCACATGTACAAGATACTCATTCATATATCTGGAATAAAAACTAAGAAAATATTTACATACATAATATGTAATCTCTCTTTCTATAATAAAATTACATAGACAGACATGAATCTATGCCATACCTACCCAATACCTACATCCAGCTTACCAACGCCCCCGTTCTACATCTAACATAATTCCCCACCCCAACCATGCTATAATTAACAAAACCTGTCCCCCAATTAAAATTAATTTAACTCAGCCATACTACATCTAACACAACCACATGAGACCCAACATAACCATACAACATCCAACATAATCATACTACACCCAACACAACCATACCACATCCAACATAACCATACTACACCCAATACAGCCACACAACCATACTACATCCAACACAACCACTCAACCATACTACATCCAACACAACCATACCACCCCAACACAACCATACTACATCCAACATAATGATACTAAACCCAACACAACCATACCACATCCAATACAACCATACTACATCCAACACAACCATACTACATCCAACAACCATACTACACCCAACATAATCATACTACACCCAATACAGCCACACAACCATACTACATCCAACACAACCATACTACATCCAACACAACCATACCACACCCAACATAACCATACTACACCCAACACAACTATACTACATCCAACACAACCATACTACATCCAACATAACCATACTAAATCCAACACAACCATACTACACCCAACACAACCATACTACACCCAACACAACCATACTACACCCAACACAACCATACCACATCCACCACAACCATACCACACACAACACAACCATACTACACCCAACACAACCATACTACATCCAACACAACCATACTACACCCAACACAACCATACTACATCCAACACAACCATACTACATCCAACACAACCATACTACATCCAACACAACCATACCACACCCAGCATAACCATACTACACCCAACACAACCATACTACATCCAACACAACCAAATTACATCCAACACAATTACAAGTGACAATTACAAACCCTTTCAATGAACTTAGTGCTGATGAAGCGCTGGTTCTGACTAGAGCAATACAGGGTCAGAGTACGGTTGGCCAGATTCTCAGGTTTATTATGGTAATAGTGGATATTCTGGATAACCGTTTCATAGTTGGGAATCGTGTCAGCATCTGTCAGAAACAACAAAATCAATTCTGTACATTTTTGTCAAATATCAGAAATGCATCAGTGTAAAAATCAGGTATTTCAGCCCATAGGCTGGTCATGTAGCTTCCAGATCATGTCATCCCATGGTTATCTGTCTTATGCCTCGCTCATGAATTCTATGTAAGTCTGCATTGACAGATCTGTCCATGTCTGCTTTATAAATATTGTCCTTAGTCAATCCTTTCCTCTTTTCCCCTCCAGTGCTCTTTTGGTGTTCTTTCATGACTTAGAGTATCATCTACATGGATGGCTCTGTGCTAAGAGGCAAAAGAACATGCTTGGGGGTTCGTGGTGAAGGTTGGTGGACGGTGTTTGGTGCAGGAGAGCCTGGCATATGATACCACAACATCTAGTCTGAGAATGGAGGTGGAGGCAGTCATGGTTGCGTTTCGCTGGCTGGAAGACAAAACAGCACATGCATGTCGTAATAGTAATGGACTCACAAAATATGATGAGAAAGGTCAAGACAGGCATGCTTTGGGCAGAGTGGCATGCTTTGGGCAGAGTGGCATGCTTTGGGCAGAGTGGCATGCTTTGGGCAGAGTGGCAGGCGTTCATTCAACAATAAAAGAATAGAGAGCGTTTGTTGGATTTTCCCCCCAGGACATGCTAATGTGGTGGGAAACGAGCAGGCGGACAGATTTGACTGGGTCTGCACCCTTTGTGGGGTATTGGTACATGATAAGGCAGATGAGGTCAGAGCCTTCAGCAATTGTGCGGATAGTGCATCAAGATGGGTAGATCATCAAGGCTTAAAGAGAATGGCAATGCAGGATGTGACAAGAGAATCTGGCTGACACTCAAAGCTCCGAGGAAAGACCAGACAGATATATAATCAGGTGGTTCAGATCCTATTAGTATTGGGACTCTCAGCTGGCTGTTGAAGATGAAGACGGAGCAAATATGGGAATGTCCCAAATGCTGTAATGATGGTTCTTGACTCAACTCAATTCAGCTCATGACTTAGGGTTTCCCCTCAAGTGCTCTCTTTGGTGTTCCATCATAGATGTTATCTGAATCACAACAAATACAATTCAAACAATGTGGCAAAATTGCCAATTGCATTTGTAACCCCTATGCCACAGTCAACAAAAAAGTTGATAAACATTAAAAATGTGGCATGTATGGTGTTGTTCTTATTCAAGTGCCTAGCTGAAGGTGTCATTGACCATGTTTCTGCACAACCCTCACTTTCTGCTGGTGCTTTCCACACTAAGAACTGTAATTGTCTTGTATCTTTCATCTATCTTCCTATTTTTGTTCCCCATGAATTTTCCATTTTGGTTTTGGTAAAGGATCATTTTGATTGCAAACAGATGTCCTCATGTTTCCTAAGATTATTACAATGTATTCCCCTTTGTTGAGAGGTAGGAGAAGTGCTTGGGGGTTCTTGGCAAAAACTAATGGTCGGCGTTTGGTGCAGGAGAGCCTGGCGTATGATGACACTACATCTAGCTTAAGAATGGAGATGGAGGTGGTCAGTGCAGCTTTCCGCTGGATAGAAAACACGATACATACACACATTGTGATTGTAACTGACTCAGAAAGCATGCTGAGAAGGGTGAGAACAGGCAAGCTTCGTGCAGAGTGGCTTGCTTCGTTTCGGAGGTCACGGATAGCAAGCATCACCTGGATCTTTTTTCCTGGGCATGCCCGTGTGCTGGGGAATGAACAGGCGGACAGATTGGCTGGCTCGGCAGAACTTGGTGGAGTATTGATGCATGACAAGGCAGATGTGGTTGCGGCCTTGTGGGAGCATGTGTACACCTCGGAGGAGCAAATGGATCACCATAGTCTGGTTAGAATGAGGCAGCGAGGAGTGACGAGGGGATCTGGCCGACGCTCGACGCTCAGAGGAAAGGCGAGACGGACATATAATCAGATTGCTACTGGAACTATTAGTGTTGGAACTCTTCGCTGGTTGCTGAGGATGGGGACGGAGCGCTTATGGGAATGTCCCGAATGCTGTGATGTCGGTTCCTAGATCAATCAATCAATGTAAATAAATACAATTGGCATTCAGTTACAAATAACATTCTCTAATAACCAGCCCCCTTTTACTAGCAGGTCTGTAGCAGAAAGTTGCTCTCATTGTGGCCCGCCAGAAAGAATCGCACTTGTGCTAGTTGCTCTGCTTCATACATTTCCATACTCAGTGTCTGAAATGTCTTGTGTCAGCCTTCGTGCTGGTTGACCCAGGCTTTTTCTTTTCAGGAACCAAGCTTTCCATATACTATTTCTTCTAAGCCACTGTCATGTTTCATACGGCCAAAGTATTTAAACATAACACACAAAAACTCATTTTAATCTGCCAGACATTAGATGGCAGAATCAAGTAGAAACACTAGTTTGAAAATATATACAATATTAGAAACTATGCAGAATTAAGAAACAAAACAATGAGAATAGATACTGGGAAATTGGTAGCATTAACAACAGACATTAAACACTGCATAGTAGGATAAAGAAAAGCAAACATTATGATTCATGTGACAAAAATACCTAACAACAATTACATTGAAAATGTTGTTTGTAGCATTAAAACATTCAAAGGTAATGTTCAGAAAAATTGCGGCCGACAGGTCACTAAATTAACTGGATTGCCTTATGCAGTAATGTGTGGCTGTTGGTTTTCTAGTGACTGCCACTTCCATCGATGATGAACTGTATTTTTTGTAGTGGACTTTTGTGTTGGCATTCTGGCTTTATGCATAGTGTACTTGTATGGGCTGTTGGTTTGTCTGTTCCACTTTTCACACGGGGTAGTCAGGAGCATTTTGTGTGATATTCACTGGCACAGGAATGGAGCATAATGGGGGGACCCTTTGCCATGAGGTTGGACCTAACTAACATTGAAGAACACAAAAATATTGAACAAACTTACTCCGGATGACAACTCCATCGTTGGTCTCTGTCCACTCCAGACCGTGCTTCTCCATCAGTTGAGTGGGAAATGACAAATGTTCAATGAACAGGTTCAGGGGAGGATCTGCCTTCACATGGCACTCATCAATCATAAAAGCATCATCTTTAGACTCAGTTTCTTCTGTAAAACAAACACAACATCTATCAAGCTACAGACTAGGCAAGTCTTTCTATAGCATCATTATCATTTGTATTCTTTGATCACAGCATCATTATCATTTGTATTCTTTGATCAAGCATCATTATCATTTGGATTAAAGAATGAGATTGCGGGGGATCGGCAGGGTTTCTGGAAGAATCTCAAAACTGAGAGGGAAGACCAGGAGAACATTTAATCAGATAGCAGTGGGAATGATTAGTAGTATGACTCTTCACTGGCTGTTGAACAAGGGGACGGAGCACGTATGGGAATGTCCTGAGTGCAGTGATGTCGGTTCTTGACTCAACTCAACTCAACTATCATTTGGATTACTGACATCATTAATTATTTGGATTACTGACATCATTAATTATTTGGATTCCCTGATCATTGCATCATTTCTATTCTCAGATCAGTACATCACCCATTGTCTCCATTATCATACTATTACATCACCCATCATTTCTATTATCAGATCACTGCATCACAAATCATTTCTATTATCAAATCACTGCATCACCCATCACTTCTATTCTCATATTACTGCATCACCCATCACTTCTATTCTCATATTACTGCATCACCCATCATTTATATTACATATCACTACATCACCAATCATTTCTATTCTCTGATCACTGCATCCCCATCATTTCTATTATCATATCTTTACATCACCCATAATTTCTATTATATCTTTACATCACCTATCATTTCTATCATCATATCTTTGCATCACCCATCATTTCTATTATCATATCATTGCATCACCCATCATTTCTATTATCAGATTATTACATCACCAATCATTTTTATTATCATATCATTACATCACCCATCATTTCTATTATCATATCATTACATCACCCATCATTTCTATTATCAGATTATTACATCACCCATTTTTATTATCATATCATTACATCACCCATCATTTCTATTATCATATCATTACATCACCCATCATTTCTATTATCAGATTATTACATCACCCATTTTTATTATCATATCATTACATCACCCATCATTTCTATTATCATATCATTACATCACCCATCATTTCTATTATCAGATTATTACATCACCCATCATTTCTATTATCAGATTATTACATCACCCATCATTTCTATTATCATATTGCATCCCTCATCATTTCTATTACCAGATCATTGCATCACCATTCATTTCTATTCTCTGATCACTTCATCACCCATAATTTCTATTTTCATATCTTTTCATCACCCATGTATCTATTATCAGATTATATCACCCATCATTTCTATTATCATATCTTTGCATCACCTATTATCAGATTATTACATCACCCATCATTTCTATTATCATATCTTTGCATCACCTATCATTTCTATTATCAGATTATTACATCACCCATCATTTCTATTATCAGATTATTACATCACCCATCATTTCTATTATCATATCTTTGCATCACCTATGATTTCTATTATCAGATTATTACATCACCCATCATTTCTATTATCATATCTTTGCATCGCCCATCATTTATATTATCAGTTTATTACATCACCCATCATTTCTATTATCACATCATTGCATCACCATTCATTTCTATTTTTTTTTCATAATTGCACCATTAGACTTTTCCACACTGTTTATTATTCACCCATAATTTGCATTCTGATGATTATACTACCAACCATTTCTATTCTCTAATCATTGCATCATGAGAGCAAGAGGGTGCCCAATAAGAAAATGGATTGATGACTTGGAAGACATTGTACAATCACAAGAAATGATACTATCCAGTGCCACCCATCAGACCTTGGTACATCAAGTATTCTTCCCCATAAATCTCGACTGCATAAGTGGAAAATGATAATGATGATGATCGTTATTTCATCACCAATCACTTGTACTTTCTCAACATGGCATCATCAATCATTTCCATACTCTGATCACTGCACCACCAATCATTTCTATTCTCTGATCATTGCACCACCAATCATTAAATTTTTAAAAATCATAACACACTAGGCACCACCACACTATGTTCATCATATTACCAACCACCACACTATGTTCATCATATCACCAACCATCTCCATTCTCTAATCATTGCTTCATCAATCATTTATTTTCACATCATTGTGCCACCAATCTATATACCACTGGGGGATGAAAGGCAGCAAAAGTTCTGCATCATGGCAGGAAAAGATATCCGTACAGGAACTGATCAACAAGACAAAGAGTCGCTGGTAAAGAAGAATTATCATCTATTTCATTCAGGAAGGCACTTTGAAAGAGAAGAGTTATTAAACTACTCAGATACGAGACATTTCGAACACAATATTCTCACAGAAGCAGATGACTAGCCTGAACAATTGCTTGAGCAAGCAGACTTAATTTCCTCTACCCTTCAAAAGCCCTCCCAGCATGCATCAGCTTTGGTCTTAAGTAATGTAACGATAATTTTTCTTTTCTCTAATATACTCACGTTGAATAAGAGTCTTGGACAGCTTTTTAGCTATACTGGCAGCCTTATCGCCGTCATCTTGTCCACCTTCTTCATCAACAGTCTCTTCAAGAGGCTGAGATCGAGCAAAGATGTGTATGTCATGGAACACGCGCAGACCCCTCTCAAACTCGTACACCATGCGGGTCAAGTTGGAGTAGCCAGTGATGACAAACACCGGCTCCTGCTGCTCCTCCACCAGTATCCTCTTCTCCAGAAGAGGAAGCACCACAGTTTGACCCTCACAGCTGAAAGAGGAAATGAAATCTCTGTTGTCATCATCCAGAAGCATCACATCAAATTAAAAACAATTTTGTTTACAAACTCAAATTCCATCAACTGTTGCTTTGTATCAATTGGTTGGCTAGAGAGCTTCTGGTAGAACTTGAGGTCTAACTTTGGAGTCTGTTGCATTAATATGCAGGTCATTTGAGCTTTGACAAGAGCTTGCATCTATCAGGGACATATTGGTGTAGAGATTGAACAGATTGGTGTAGAGACTGAAAAGACTGTTGTAGAGACTGAACAGATTGGTGTAGAGATTGAACATATTGGTGTAGAGACTGAACAGACACTGAAGTACCACTTTCAAGGGAATTGTGTTGCAGAGTTCTCGTTACCCTTTCCAAGCACAGAAACCAGTAAAACCAGTGACTGAGCTACACATCCGTGGCGAGGTGTGACAACCCTTGGAAAGTTTGACTGTCTGGGAACCCAGTGTGTCAAATTTCACATGGAATCTGTGTGTGCCGCTCTGATATCGATACCCTCACATATGAACTTCTATTAAATGTCATACAAATAAAATATGATCATTTGTTAAATGTCAGAAACTTACATATGACCATCTGTTGAATGTCATATAATTAACAAATAACCATCTGTTAAATGTCATACTACATATGAACATCTGTTAAATATCAAACAACCTACATATGACTGCCATGTAGCGAGTCAGAATGAATGACGTAATGAATAAGTCAAAAAGAATCTGAGAAGTAATCTCGAACCAACAGATAGAAAAAGTCGCTAAGTGACGTGAGAAAGTAGAAAACGTCACAGGGGTAAGTTTAGCAACAATAGAGTAGAGCTTGGGCTGGCGGCACGGAAGGCGGCATGAGTCTATTAAAGGAGAGAAGATTGTCAACAAACCTTCAGGAGATGGCAGTGATAGCTAGAAACTACTTGGTAGAAGAGCTAGATCATTAAAGCATTATTCCTCTCAGTCAGGACCAACAGCTGGCCATGAATGTGTAAATTAGGACTCAACGAGAATGGCCAAGGTGACAGAACGGTCAACAGATAAGAGGCATTAGAACCGACGCTAGGCGGTGAGACATTGTCTTAGGATTTGAATAGTTAGGTTCAGCTGTGTGATTATGTTTATTGCTATGATACCGGCCCTCCCGGCGGTACGGGAACGGTATTCTGATGATTATTAGTATTATTAGTATTATGATTCATATTTATCACAAGCTGTTCACCGGAAATAAATATTGACATAATGGACACGTCAGCCGGCTTCTAGTTGTCAATGCTTTTGGCACATTGCTTCCGGATTCTGTTCATTTGGTTCCACCTGGACAAAGAGTTTGCTGATGTTTATTATAATACCTAATACACCATTTGGCAATGACCAACTGTTAAATGTCATATAACCTATATATGACCAACTGTTAAATGTCATATAACCCATATATGACCAACTGTTAAATGTCATATAACCCATATATGACCATCTTTTAACTGCCATATAACCCACATATGACTATTTGTTACATGCCATACAACCGACATATGACCAACCTATAGATGACCATCTGTGGAATGCCACAAGCATTTGACGGAGTGAGGACTCTCCATCCACAACACCCTCACCCACCCACTCTCTCTCTCTCTGTCTCTCCCTCTCTCCAGCCTGACTTACACAATGGAAGTCTCAATGGTGAGCGTCCTGTAGCCTGGGGTTGGGTAGGTGCGAGTGTTCACATAGGTCACCTGCCCCATGAGTCTGTTCACCTCCTCCACGCTTCGGCTGCTGATGGTAAATTCTGTCATCTCACTGTTGAAGCTCACACTCTGTCACAATACAAGGATAGTGCTCTCACATTATGATATACTATTCAATACATAAAACATAAAACGTAAATCCCCTCCACCTTCTCTTCTTCTTCTCCTGTGTTTCTCTTTCAAAGGGAATACATTATACCCTTTATACATCTCTCTCAAAGGTCAGTGTGCCCAACTGCAGCATGCATTAGTGTAAAGTGTACTTTCTCTAGACAGATTCTATTCTCCATAACAGGTTTAGTATTCTTTTTCCTCCTAACAATATTGCCAGAGTAACGATCTTACAGCCTGCTGTATGCAACTGACACACCACTCCACGTTTAGATAATGTCAAAATCCAAACAACTAAATAAATCCTAGCCACAACTTAGAATACAGTTTTGTGTGTATTCATTAATTCATTCATTCAGTAGCATGTCCTTTGCAGAACCTCACTTCCTTAACAACCTTCCGGAAAACTTCTTGATCACAAGCAAGATATCCAACGTCCGATACACCCATCTGGTGATCTTCCGCCACATCCTTCACCCATCTTCTCTTCGGTCTTCCGCTTCCTCTCTTCCCAGGCATATTCCCCTCCATTATTGTTCTCTCCAAACTTTCATGACGTTTCAAGTGACCAAAATATATAAATTTTCTTTGTTTTATTGACTTTAACAGCCAACCCTCTTCAATATTTAGCTCTTGAAGTATGGATGCATTTGTGTATATGCAGTGAAAATCCATACAACTATATACAGCCTCGCGTCACCTTCAAATAGTTGTTTGTATGCATATGTGTATAATTTCCAAGTACATTGTAGCTTTAAATTTCTCACCTCACAGTTTTGTATGTCTGTAGTTTGTTGCCTACAAAAACTACAGACTTTTACCTTAAGTTCAGTTTACTTTGTATAAACATATAGTTAAATAGTTTAGTAGGAATACTTTAACCAGACTTCTCAGCTCAATAGTATATACATATGTGTATAAACATATATAGTTTATAAACTCCTTCTTTGTTCCTCTTTTCTGTGTGTCATGCAAGAAAAAAGATGTTTACATGTCATGCGTATGCCATCATGTGCCCTGCCAACTGGCATCTCTGCAGATCTTGGTCATTGGTGGTCTGGATCAATTCATCAGATAATTGAAAACAATTTATTCCCTTAATGAATATAAACACAGAAGCCACAAATAATATGTTCATTGATTTATTGCCTGGCGTATTTCGCTGCATCTCGTCAGCTGAATAAGGAATACCTGTGCAGTTGAAAGGCTATAAAATGCCATTCCCATCGATTTCTCAATACCTCATAAACTATGGCCATAATTTTAACACAGAAAAAGCATTTTGTATACTATGTTTGACAAACAATAAATGACTGCTCAAATTTAGTGGGCGTTAGCAATTAAGTGGTTCCAGCCAGTTTTATGTAAAGAGAGAGAGTTCACTTTAAATGTGAAATGACCGTGAGGATAACAAAGTTCTACATTCGAACAATACTGGTGACTATATGTTTTAAGTGTTTCATCCAAAGTATGTTTCATTTATTCACTTCATATGATATGTAACTCTGCAGTGTACACCTGAGGAGATATCGCAAAATACTCCAGGCAATAAATCCTGCAATATACTGTTTGTGGCTTCTGTATATAAAATATTTTTTTCCATGCCACCATCTCAGTCCATCCAGCATAATTTCCCTCAGTCTGCTTCTTTCTCTTCTACGGCAGATCTTTCCAGTCGTGGGTGTTTTCTTATGTTTTGATCATTAGAATGATCAAAGAATGTTTCCCCGATATTCTTCCTAATTTGTTCATTCGTGGTCCATGATTCACTGCCGTATAGCAGAACAGGTTATATATAACATTTCAGCACTCATTCTGACATTCACTGATACAGACCCTTTGCATAAGATATTTTTCATCTTCTGAAATTCAGCTTTTCCTTGGTTGACTGTGCCCTTAATCTCTGTCATGCATCTTTAATTTCCATACGTGCCCACAGAACAGAGTGAGGTCAATTCCCAGTAGTTAAAGCCAGGAATTTATTCTGACAAGTGCTGTTTCTGGAATTTTACTCAGCCTCGTAAGCTTGGTACCAGATATGTTCTGAATTGCATAGAAATTTTATGGGAAGAAACAGCAGGGAAGAAGGAAGCTGATTACCCAGTCTTATGTTTCCTAGCAAACTGCCCCATTTTTCAGTTGGAGTGTCTTTCGCCTTTTAGCCTCAATGTTCAACAGTTTAATTTAACCATCAACAAAACAGATTCTATATACAATTTTATCCTACATTTAAAAAAACTCACAAAGGTACAGCTCGGAACACAACACAAGAAAACTTACAGTTCCGCTGGACATATCACTGATGGCATGGAAGTCCAAGTTCTCTTTGCAGTTGTTCAAGCACTTGATAACTCGCTCGCTCTCAGTTTTCCCCTTCAGGACAAACAGCCCGGCCATGTAGCCCTTGTAGTAGTGGTTAAATGTGTTGTCGGCTCCTGCAAGCAGAAGGGGGAACTTCAACACAACGTATTCCCTCAATGAATGTAAACACGTGCAAGCACAAGGGGGAACTTCAACACAACGTACAGTGAATTTGCACACAGAAGCCAGAAACAATAGGTTAGACAATTTATTGCCTGCCATATTTCACCGCATCTTGCCAGGTGAATACACCAGAGCAATAAACATATGAAGTAAACAGATAAATCATATTTTGGCTGCAGTCACTGATACTGTTCAAATGTGAAACAATCGTAACCCACATTAATCGCACAGTTACTATAAAGTCTTTCTGTCTGCATAATTCAGGTTTTAGACACCTAATTGGCAAGGCCTCAGAGTATTTGAGTAATTGTTTACTGTTCATCGAATACAGTGCATGCCTTTGCTTTGTTCACTTAGCACCTCATGCCCAATGTGCCCAAGGCATGTAAAAGAGTTCCTTATTTTTAACTTAATTGAATCCTAGCAACTAAATCTAAATAAATATACAACTTCAGAAGTTAGAGTGGGTTTGCCTGATGTCGAGGGACATTGGTTATAGGGAAAGTTTACGGACATTGGTTATAGGGAAAGCTTACCCATGGGAAAATTTAAGTTCAGCGTGGACTATGTTTTAATTCAAAGCAAGCGAAAGGACCAAAAAAAAAATATGCATGAAGATTCAACCAAAGTGAAATGCACAGAAAAGAACCATCAATGAACAAAAGCAACAAAAAAACAAACAAACACCAACAACAGCAGCACATATCATATCACCTTGCCAGCAAGCACCAACGGTCAGTTTGGTGGTGTGAACTTTGGTGGTTTTGTGCAGAGGCCAGTCATCAATGATCTCAAAGTTATCCTTGTCAACAGGCAGCAGTTTTCCATCAATGTACAGCCGCACCTGGCAAATAAAAGGTATGAGAGTACTAATCTTGTAGCAACAACTACATGCTCCATCTGCTTCAAAGATATATACCACTACAGCTTTTGTCATTGCAGAAGGCACGTTCATGTAGTTGCTAAGGAGCTATGCTGATGTCATGAGTGGTGTCGGATGAGGGTTCAAGGCCTGCATTCGTCATCTATTAAGTTAGGGAAAAACCTGGCCACCCACTCCGTGCACTCAAGCCTTCAAAATATAATGGTCATAGCACATCAGACTCATATAAGGTTTCAGCTTTGTGGTTTGGTTTTTTTTTCTTCAATCCTTACTGCCATCCGCTTGAAGGGCTGAGGTTCAAGGATACTTGCCCTGACACTGCGCAGGCCAGCTGTTTTATTTACATTTTATTTCTAAATAATAAACATGTCAACCATCACCTGGCTGAGAGCTTGTGCTTCCAGACAAGTGTATCCTAATATTAGATTATGGCCCAAATTAGGTACCATAAATACCACACTTCAACAGATCAACACACTTGTGCTCTCAAGCCTATGCCAGACAACCATTGGCTACAGCTCTGCTCATACAGTAATGAATCAGCAGTTGAGGAAGCTGATAGGGTTAAAGCGCTCACGCTTAAACTTCCAATGTGCTACTGGCGGGGTCAACTGTTCAAGCCACAGACTGGTCAGTTGAACTTAAATGTTGATGTCTCATCTTTGACGTAAATTACAAGTACTACAGAAGTCAGAGTGACTTCACCTGATAAGTGGGGACACTAGTAATAGGGAAAGTTAACCTGCGTGCAAAAATCAGTCCAGTGCACTCACTAGTAATAGTAACTAGTTGTAGTAGTAGCACATGTGGACTACCATTGAGTTCAAAGTCAAAAGATAAAAGTGATGAATATGTAGTATTTATAGAAGTTATTACATCCGATTCCTGGCCAAGGAATACTAAGTATATGCTGGAAACTACTGCTGCTTTCCTAGACTTGGTAATATAAACATCTAAAGGTGGACAAAAGAGAAGAAGGAACTAAGAGCAACTATGAATCTTACATGGAAAGAACATCAACAAAAACCGTCAAAACTCATCATTTACGTTGACAAGAAACGAGAAAACTCACTCCTCCATCGTTGCTCTCTTGTTTGACATCCACGTTGACAGCATAGTGATGCCATTTGTCATCGGTCACATGGGGGATCTTCCAGCGGAACTCTGCCGGTCTGAACGTCTGCATGTCTTCAGATGATGTCACATCCTCTGCTTCCTTGCGCAGCAGCAGCACTAATTTTTGTCCGTGGATGTACAACCCATAATGGTGACGATTCATGCCTAGATATGTAAATGTGATAAATTACTACATTCAGAATATCAAAGATCACAACACAAACTTCCTCTTTCAATTTGTACTTTTGGTTTTAACAGTGAAATATTCCATGGTTATCAGTGCCAATTATGGATCCAAAATGGCTGCTGGAGTAAAACCATACACAAGCCAAAGAAAGGCATGGAGGAATCACTTGTGGTTGTTATTCATCCTTGTGAATCATGCTCCTAAATCAATCCTGGACAATTAGTAAACAAACAAAAGAATCCCGACAGGCCTCAGAGATGTGGTTTTACAGAAGAGTGTTGAAAATTGTTTGGACAACCAAAACTAATCATCTAAATGTTTTGAAATAAGCGAAGCCACAAAGATAATTTTTCACCAACATCAGTGAGAGGCAGTCAACATTTTTGTCATATTAGAAAAAAAAGAAACAGCAGTCATATTTGATTTGACAGAAAGATAGTCAGAGAAGAATCTTGACCAGTGAGAGAAGATTCTTTACAGCTTTGTGTCATCGATGGAAGGGTGTCAGCACATGAATTCATGCATGTTGTTGATCACAGGATGTGGAGAAGCCTTATCGCCAGTGCCAGTCAACAAGGCACATGATCATGATGGTGTTATGTCGAAGAATCTAAACTACTGGCCTATATGAGGATCGAACATACAGTATGTTAATATGACTTGTCATAGTACTGATGAATGTATTGATTTACAAACACGGGTCAGATTCAATCTGTAGAGATTGTTTTATTTCCCTAACTGCAGATTGACATGGTCAATCTGGCCTCATAAAATGGATGCTTGGTTTTATTATGAGTTGAGAAAAGCCAAGGTGACATGCGGATAAATTGTGATTCTTATGGAAGAAGACATTACTGTGTACCCCAAACATGAGTTGCTCTGTCTGTTTGAAATGATAAAATTGGGATCTGGTCATGAATTGGGTTTATCCTGGTAGACACAAAATACTGGCTCATTCCAGGCATCTACATAAGCTCTCATGGTGAGTATGTAAGATGTTAGTATTACTGATCTGCCACCATCACAGGGAAATATGAGGTTTATAGCAATCACATAGCTTGCAAAATCTGTAGTCCTAGGCAGGCGACTTCACTGACAGTGAAAATCATGGTTAATCATCCCTTCTTTAGGTAGAGCATTGTCTGTTTGAGCAAGATCTGGGTCAGTAAACTACCTGACCCTGTTGCATGGCCTCTCCATCACTGCATTCTTGGTAGGAAATTTCTTTTTCTTCTTGCTTGCTATTCTTTTCTAATTTGCTTTTTTTCTGTGTGTATGAATGGAAATTAGCAGTGAAAAATAAATTGGAAGATACTGGTGAATAGCTACAATAAACATAAAATGATTAGTCCAGCCAAGCTTCTCCATGGACATAAAACAGTCTTGAAGGAATCTCTACTCACCATTTCCATCCGACATGCAAAAGATATGCTCCTTGGGGGCTTTGGATTGGCTGGTGGCAAGAGAGTCGCCATGCCTCAACCAAGCAGAGATTGTGAACTGTTCATGCAACATGTGGTTAAACACAGATTCGGGCACTTCCAGGGCATTGTTCTGTCCATCAAAGGAGAACACTTGGTCCATTTCATGACCATCATCTGTTGGAATGTTGTGAGACCATCCAGAGCTGTCAGGAGATGGCAGAAGGTCCACACTTTCTCCACTAGCACCTAATTCAAGAGGAACATTTTAAGATTTATGTCTCAAGTTCACCTAATTCAAGAGAAATATGCTAACTTTTAATTCTCAAGTTCACACTGTCTCACTGAAACCTCATTCAAGAGAAATATATGATAGCATTTATGTCTCAGGTCCACTTTCTCCCAAGATTCAAGAGAAATATGTTAACATTTCTGTCTCAAGTTTACGCTACCTCACTAACACCTAATTCAAGAGAAATGCATGTTGTCATTTATGTCTCATCTGCTTTTTATCTCCTAATGAACACAGGGCCTCAACCAACTCAAGCCAAGCTCTTTGTAGGCTTGTTCATGATTGGCTGGATTCTGCAGTTAAAGTGCCAACCCTCCTTAGTTGCCTCTCATGACATGTATAGGTAAATTACAGTAGTACTATTCTTTGCTTCCCTCAAGGGCCCAGGTAACACAGGCACCACATTGCCTCACCAATACCTAATTCCAGATAATTCACAACCGCATACACTGACATGACCAATTGAGCTACTGGCGATGTGATGTGATGATACGTGATGTGACTAATATGTGACGAGATGTGATATGACATGATATAAGATGTGATATGACATGATATGAGATGTGATGTGATGTGATATGTGATGAGATGTGATGTGATATGTGATATGTGATGAGATGTGATATGACGTGATATGTGATGAGATGTGATGTGATATGTGATGAGATGTGATATGATGTGAAATGTGATGAGATGTGATATGTGATGAGATGTGATATGACGTGATTTGTGATGAGATGTGATGTGATATGTGATATGTGATGAGATGTGATGTGATGTGATGTGATGTGATGTGATGTGATGTTCAGTTACAGTTCCAACATCACAGCAACGGGTCATCCCCATTATGCTCCGTTTCTGTGCCAGTGAATATCAGATAAAATGTTCCTCACTGTCCCATGTGAAAAGTGGAAAAGATAGGAGTCTCAACAAACAAAAGCCTTTTCAGACACACTGCATAATGTCACCACCAGAATGTCACCACAAAAGTCCTCCACAAAACATCCATCCTTGATGGAAGTGGCAGTCACTTTCCCAACCAGATGTTCACCTACAAAGTCTGGATATTTCTAGATGTTCCCTACGAAATGTAGTTCGTGCAACAAAACAACCTCGAACAGATGTAAAAAAAAAACATTTAATTGTACATAATGCTGTTACAAGAATGCCAACACAAAAGTCCTTCACGAGAATATAGAGATGTGATGTAATGTGATGTGATGTAATGTGATGTGATATATGTGATGTAATATGATATGCGATGTGACATATGTGATGTCATATGTGATGTTATATGTGATGAGATGTGAGATGTGATGTGATGTGAGATGAGATGAGATGTGATGTGATGAGATGTGGTATGTGATGAGATGTGAGATATGATGTGATGAGAAGTAATATGTGATGTGATATGATGTGACATGATATGTGATGTGATATGTGATGAGATGTGATATGTGATGAGATGTGATGTGATATGTGATGGGACATGATATGTGATGAGATGTGATGTGATATATGTGACGTGAGATGTGATGAGACATATGTGATGAGATGTGATCTGACATAATATGTGATGAGATGTGACGTGATGTGATGTATTATGTGATGAGATGTGATCTCTCTCTCAACCATTCATGCCAGAAACATCCAGGCTGCACTTTGCGGAGCATTAACTAAGAGACAGTTAAGACTGACTTATTGAATGAACTACAGTGACAAACTCCACTTCCATTCTCATGCTGGATGTCGTGTCCAAATATACTTCACTATACTCTGCAATGATTTCTCCTCCATCTAGCTGCGCAGCCCCTCCATCTAGCTGTGCAGCCCCTCCATCTAGCTGTGCAGCCCCTCCATCCAGCTGTATAGCTCCATCTCAATCACTCACCTCACTGCAAGGAACTGTCTATATATACTCTTAAATCATCCTCCCCAGCGATATCCTCTATCAGCTGCCTTATTTCCAGCTCTGCTCTCCCAATGCATCATTCCCTATATTCTCTACCAAGGGTTGTAAGGGCTTCATAGCATTTTGCCCAATCTTCGAGTGAGTGAATCCTTTCCTTCCACTTAGGCACATCTGCAACATACATCACTTGCTTTAATGTTTTCTCTCCCATCACATTGCCTCTCTTCAGTTTTGCTGTTATGTTTGTTCCTACCTAGGGGGATATCTGATGTCACGTGTGATCCTTAAATAAGAAACCCTGAGCCAACGCATATCCGGGGGGAAGAACAGCTAAATATTATTTACTTAAAACCTGAAATCATGCACGATCACGAGCATGTCGTGGCTGCTAATCATGAACCACACAATCCCACTTTGTATCATGCCAACAGACCACTTACCACACAGTTTCCTCTGGGAGTTCACAGAATATGTGTCCCTGTCACAGCCTTTGCCTATGTGCTGGGTAGTCAGGGTGATCTTGACGTTCACCTGGCTGGGCTTGCAGTCACCATCACACAGATTGACACTCGCTCCCTCTGCAAACCTCTGCTGCCCTGAGCCAGCTCTGTACTTGATAACATCCTGCAAGCCCCGCCAGCCGCTCTGGCATTTTTCCTTCACTGCCAAATTAATAAACACGGGCGGGGATTTGCGCTCTCCGCAGTCAGTGGCAACAGCCTGCAATAGAAATGGGTACCATACTAAAGATGAGTCCGGAAATAACCAAACACACATTCACGAGTTACAGAAATAACTGGTCAAATCACTGTAGCAACCATCTGGTGTTTTTTCTTCTTCTTGTGCTCACTCACTTTGAACTCAAAGTCCAGGCACCTACTATTACTTCTAGTACACTGGACTGATTATTGTATTAGCTTTCCCTATTAGAAGTGTCCCTCGCCATCAGACAAACCCACTCCATCTTCACTGGTACTTGTAATTTATGCCCCCAAATCAAGGATGAGAAGTCAACATTTTAGTCCAACTAACTGGATAGGAGTTGAACCCACTACTTCGACACCAGCACACAGGAAGTTTAAGAGCAAATGCTCTTATCCATTCTGCCATGACCTCATGCAACTATATGGAGCAGAATAAGTTTTTAACCATCATTATATTTATGTGCCATCTCCACATTTATGGTTGGCTGTAGTGCATGCCCAACAGCCTCTGTTCTGCATCTTCACTGTACTTATACAGGCAGCTTCCAGTCCTTCTCTTGGAGTTATCCAGCCCCAATTCTTCCTCTTGCATGCTTCCCCATCACTTTTGCCTCCAGCTACGTTGCATCAAAACTAGTTTTACGCACAAAAAGGATATGAGAAGATTGGGCGACAATTTGCAATCAAGGCTTGAAAGGAAGGTCATGCACACATTTGAAAGCTCAAACACAAATGTCAAGCAACAAATGAACTAAATGTCTTGCAATACAAAATGTCTGCAACTATAACTAAGAATAGAATGTGTTCCGATAAAGGAACCTTACTGTGTTGAATGCCAGAAGCATAATAATATATGCTTATATATGAACAACAAAGGATACCATGAATAGAATATAAAACCAAGCCAATGAACCTAAGATAGTGGAAAACGTGCTGAATATGAATTGCCATTGGAAACTAAAAACTTACCTCCAGTATGAAGTGCCTGTTTCTACTGTAATCAGACTTAATTCCAGTATAAATTGTCTGTGTCTACTGTAATCAGACTTACTTCCAGTATAACTTGCCTGTTTCAACTGTAATCAGATTTACCTCCAGTATAAGTCCTAATTTATACTGTAATTAGATTTATCCCCAGTATAAAGTGACTGTTTCTACTGTAATCACATTTACCTCCAGAATAAAATATCTGAGCCTACTATAATCACATTTACCTCCAGAATAAAATATCTGAGCCTACTATAATCAGACTTACCTCCAGTATAACTTGCCTGTATCTACTGTAATTAGACTTACCTCCAGTATATAGTGTCTGTTTCTACTATAATCAGACTTATCTCCAGTTTAACTTGCCTGTATCTACTGTGATCAGACTTACCTCCAGTATAAAGTGTCTGTTTCTACTATAATCAGACTTATCTCCAGTATAACTTGCCTGTATCTACTGTGATCAGACTTACCTCCAGTATAAAGTGTCTGTTTCTAATGTAATCAGGCTTACCTCCAGTATAAAGTTTCTGTGTATACTGTAATCTAAAGGCTCCTTGTTTTTCACATCCCCTGTTGATGTGATTTCAAAAGGAACGCCGGTGGTGAGAAGCTCATAGCCACAGATGGAACCAAAAGTTGATGATTCATCAGCATCCGAAGCGTGGATCTTAACAATGGAATCATAGATCTTCCCTTCCTCAACTTCAGCAAAGTACGACTCATTATCAAACCTGGGAGCAAACTCGTCTACATCCAGCACCTTGATCATGATATAGGCCCTAAGAAGCAGTACAACAATACATTAATTTGAACTTCACAAATTAAACACAGGATTATAATGTACTTCACAAATTAAACACAGGATTATAATGTACTTCACAAATTAAACACAGGATTATAATGTACTTCACAAATTAAACACAGGATTATAATGTACTTCCACAAATTAAACACAGGATTATAATGTACTTCTACAAATTAAACACAGGATTGTAATGTCTATGTTACAATATGCTTATTCGTCTGGCTTTAGTTTTTGCAACCAACGTCTAAGGTAGACCATCAACAACAATAAAAAACAAGTCTCGTTCGTTGCATGACCTTGCTATGGGTATATATGGTGTTAAGGCCATCATAGTTTTTAGACCTGAGTAAACAGAGAAATAGATGGCTAGTCTTTCTCTCCCGTATTGAGGAGTGAGTGCAGGTACCAAACCCTCATTCAACCACACTCATGCCATTGTTAGCCTAACCTCCTAACCATTACTTTCCTGTTGAAGACACCAAAACCTATAAAAAAAAAACAAATATTAACATGGGTGATGCCCAAAACAAAACTTAATGGCTGAAGCACTGATTACCAGAACTGACATATAGAATGTGGGACATGCACCTATGGACTCAAGACTCTTATCAGAGGATACTGAAATGTATGGATGCTAACTATTCCCTTCACCTGCCTTTTCTTATATCCATGCTGTGTGGTGTTGGTGATCATGTCTGTGCACAGCTTTCTGTCTCTTGTGCTACCAGTCATTTCTGATACTGACACTCCTCTACATCGTAATGCCATACCATCCAGCATCTTGTCTCTTGGTCTTCCTCTGTTCTTCCTGTCCAACCTTCCTGTAGTGACAACATATTCCAGCATCTTCTCTCTTGGTCTCACTCTGTTCCTCCTGTCCAACCTTCCTGTAGTGACAACATATTCCAGCATCTTCTCTCTTGGTTTCCCTCTGTTCCTCCTGCCCAACCTTCCTGTAGTGACAACATATTCCAGCTTCTTCTCTCTTGGTCTTCCTCTGTTCCTCCTGTCCAACCTTCCTGTAGTGACAACATATTCCAGCATCTTCTCTCTTGGTTTCCCTCTGTTCCTCCTGCCCAACCTTCCTGTAGTGACAACATATTCCAGCTTCTTCTCTCTTGGTCTTCCTCTGTTCCTCCTGTCCAACCTTCCTGTAGTGACAACATATTCCAGCATCTTCTCTCTTGGTTTCCCTCTGTTCCTCCTGTCCAACCTTCCTGTAGTGACAACATATTCCAGCATCTTCTCTCTTGGTCCTCCTCTGTTCCTCCTGTCCAACCTTCCTGTAGTAACAACATATTCCAGCATCTTCTCTCTTGGTCCTCCTCTGTTCCTCCTGTCCAACCTTCTTGTAGTGACAACATATTCCAGCATCTTCTCTCTTGGTCTTCCTCTGTTCTTCCTGTCCAACCTTCCTGTAGTGACAACATATTCCAGCATCTTCTCTCTTGGTCTTCCTCTGTTCCTCCTGTCCAACCTTCCTGTCGTGACAACATATTCCAGCATCTTCTCTCCTGGTCTTCCTCTGTTCCTCCTGTCCAACCTTCCTGTCGTGACAACATATTCCAGCATCTTCTCTCTTGGTCTCCCTCTGTTCCTCCTGTCCAACCTTCCTTTAGTGACAACATATTCCAGCATCTTCTCTCCTGGTTTCCCTCTGTTCCTCCTGTCCAACATTCCTGTAGTGACAACATATTCCAGCATCTTCTCTCTTGGTCTTCCTCTGTTCCTCCTGTCCAACCTTCCTGTAGTGACAACATATTCCAGCATCTTCTCTCTTGGTTTCCCTCTGTTCCTCCTGTCCAACCTTCCTGTAGTGACAACAAATTCCAGCATCTTCTCTCTTGGTCTTCCTCTGTTCCTCCTGTCCAACCTTCCTGTAGTGACAACATATTCCAGCATCTTCTCTCTTGGTTTGACTCTGTTCCTCCTGCCCAACCTTCCTGTAGTGACAACATATTGCAGCTTCTTCTCTCTTGGTCTCCCTCTGTTCCTCCTGTCCAACCTTCCTGTATTGACAACATATTCCAGCATCTTCTCTCTTGGTCTTCCTCTGTTCCTCCTGTCCAACCTTCCTGTAGTGACAACATATTCCAGCATCTTCTCTCTTGGTTTCCCTCTGTTCCTCCTGTCCAACCTTCCTGTAGTGACAACATATTCCAGCATCTTCTCTCCTGGTCTTCCTCTGTTCCTCCTGTCCAACCTTCCTGTAGTGACAACATATTCCAGCATCTTCTCTCCTGGTCTTCCTCTGTTACTCCTGTCCAACCTTCCTGTAGTGACAACATATTCCAGTATCTTCTCTCTAGGTCTTCCTCTGTTCCTCCTGTCCAACCTTCCTGTAGTGACAACATATTCCAGCATCTTCTCTTTGGTCTCCCTCTGTTCCTCCTGTCCAACCTTCCTGTAGTGACAACATATTCCAGCATCTTCTCTCTTGGTCTCCCTCTGTTCCTCCTGTCCAACCTTTTTGTAGTGACAACATATTCCAGCATCTTCTCTCTTGGTCTCCCTCTGTTCCTCCTGTCCAACCTTCCTGTAGTGACAACATATTCCAGCATCTTCTCTCCTGGTCTTCCTCTGTTCCTCCTGTCCAACCTTCCTGTAGTGACAACATATTCCAGCATCTTCTCTCTTCGTCTTCCTCCTGTCCAACCTTCCTGTCGTGACAACATATTCCAGCATCTTCTCTCTTGGTCTTCCTCTGTTCCTCCTGTCCAACCTTCCTGTCGTGACAACATATTCCAGCATCTTCTCTCCTGGTCTTCCTCTGTTCCTCCTGTCCAACCTTCCTGTAGTGACAACATATTCCAGCATCTTCTCTCTTGGTCTCCCTCTGTTCCTCCTGTCCAACCTTCCTGTAGTGACAACATATTCCAGCATCTTCTCTCTTGGTTTCCCTCTGTTCCTCCTGTCCAACCTTCCTGTAGTGACAACATATTCCAGCATCTTCTCTCTTGGTCTCCCTCTGTTCCTCCTGTCCAACCTTCCTTTAGTGACAACATATTCCAGGATCTTCTCTCCTGGTTTCCCTCTGTTCCTCCTGTCCAACCTTCCTGTAGTGACAACATATTCCAGCATCTTCTCTCTTGGTCTTCCTCTGTTCCTCCTGTCCAACCTTCCTGTAGTGACAACATATTCCAGCATCTTCTCTCTTGGTCTCCCTCTGTTCCTCCTGTTCAACCTTCCTGTAGTGACAACATATTCCAGCATCTTCTCTCTTGGTTTCCCTCTGTTCCTCCTGTCCAACCTTCCTGTAGTGACAACATATTCCAGCATCTTCTCTCTTGGTCTCCCTCTGTTCCTCCTGTCCAACCTTCCTGTAGTGACAACATATTCCAACCTTCCTGTAGTGACAACATATTCCAAACTTCCTGTAGTGACAACATATTCCAGCATCTTCTCTCTTGGTCACCCTCTGTTCTTCCTGTCCAACCTTCCTGTAGTGACAACATATTCCAGCATCTTCTCTCTTGGTCTCCCTCTGTTCCTCCTGTCCAACCTTCCTGTAGTGACAACATATTCCAGCATCTTCTCTCCTGGTCTTCCTCTGTTCCTCCTGTCCAACCTTCCTGTAATGACAACATATTCCAGCATCTTCTCTCTTGGTCTTCCTCTGTTCCTCCTGTCCAACCTTCCTGTAGTGACAACATATTCCAGCATCTTCTCTCTTGGTCTCCCTCTGTTCCTCCTGTCCAACCTTCCTGTAGTGACAACATATTCCAACCTTCCTGTAGTGACAACATATTCCAGCATCTTCTCTCCTGGTCTTCCTCTGTTCCTCCTGTCCAACCTTCCTGTCGTGACAACATATTCCAGCATCTTCTCTCTTGGTCTCCCTCTGTTCCTCCTGTCCAACCTTCCTTTAGTGACAACATATTCCAGCATCTTCTCTCCTGGTTTCCCTCTGTTCCTCCTGTCCAACCTTCCTGTAGTGACAACATATTCCAGCATCTTCTCTCTTGGTCTTCCTCTGTTCCTCCTGTCCAACCTTCCTGTAGTGACAACATATTCCAGCATCTTCTCTCTTGGTCTCCCTCTGTTCCTCCTGTCCAACCTTCCTGTAGTGACAACATATTCCAGCATCTTCTCTCTTGGTTTCCCTCTGTTCCTCCTGTCCAACCTTCCTGTAATGACAACATATTCCAGCATCTTCTCTCTTGGTCTCCCTCTGTTCCTCCTGTCCAACCTTCCTTTAGTGACAACATATTCCAGGATCTTCTCTCCTGGTTTCCCTCTGTTCCTCCTGTCCAACCTTCCTGTAGTGACAACATATTCCAGCATCTTCTCTCTTGGTCTTCCTCTGTTCCTCCTGTCCAACCTTCCTGTAGTGACAACATATTCCAGCATCTTCTCTCTTGGTCTCCCTCTGTTCCTCCTGTCCAACCTTCCTGTAGTGACAACATATTCCAGCATCTTCTCTCTTGGTCCTCCTCTGTTCGTCCTGTCCAACCTTCCTGTAGTGACAACATATTCCAGCATCTTCTCTCTTGGTCTTCCTCTGTTCTTCCTGTCCAACCTTCCTGTAGTGACAACATATTCCAGCATCTTCTCTCTTGGTCTCCCTCTGTTCTTCCTGTCCAACCTTCCTGTAGTGACAACATATTCCAGCATCTTCTCGCTTGGTCTCCCTCTGTTCTTCCTGTCCAACCTTCCTGTAGTGACAACATATTCCAGCATCTTCTCTCTTGGTCTCCCTCTGTTCTTCCTGTCTGTCAGAGCCTAACATGGGATAGCTATGCAGGAACATCGTTACGCCACCCGGCGGACAAGAGTTGTCGGCTGACAAGATTGTTACCTGACACGCGACCAGCGGTCAGGCCGACGATACCAGACGCACGCATGCCACGTGACGCCACTAGAGGCGGTCGGCAGTTTGCGCGCTAGCCTCAGACCGAGCTGGGACCTGAGACTGGACGGACGTGTGCGGGGAAAGCAAGGCGTTTGTGTGGATCTCTGTGGTTGAAAGCCGAACGACTGTCATCTTGAGCGTCAGACTTGTGAGCTGTATTGTGGTTGTGAGCGTCGTGAGTTATATATTGTATATTGTTGTAATCATCGTTCTGTATTTAATATGGCAATAAATCCATAGAACGTTGTGTCGTTGAGTCTTACGTCGAATCACGTTATACTTGTACTGTCTCACACGTGTTAGCTAAACGAGCCAATTATAAGATCCTGACATGTGTGGACGTGGGTTGCTCGTCCTTGTGTAAGAACCTAACATGTTTGTTTAAACCTTATGTAATTAACGATCTAAAACTATCATTTGTCAACTTGTAATTGTTGTCAAAGTTATAGTACTTGTAAATGTGATCGTCGAAAGCTAATTGTGATTGATTACTACATTGTTCAAACATGTGTAACAACATTTGTAAGTGTACAGTGCATACATATTGTTTGATCCTGTAAGCGTGTAAAACATTTGTGATTTGTGAAACTTGTCACCGTTTGACCTTGTCGACATCGTGAGCTTGTCGCCATTTTGACCTTGTCGCCATCTTGTAAACTTGATGTCTATGTCCTTACTGAATGTCATCTTGATGTAAGTGATGTGTCATCAATGTTGTTGAGTGTTCAGATATATGTAAATTGTCTTTGTGAATTGAGTTTGTGGAACGCAAAAAGTTTTGGAAAGAGTGGAACTTCTGTTGAAAGAAACACTGTTGACGGACAAACTTACGACATACAATTATACTCGACGCCATCCAAACCTAATCAATACTTAGTGACTTGCAGGCACACACCAACAAATAGACGCTAACTTATTTTCTTCCAAAAACAAAGCAGGTTTTTCCGTACCATCCATAACCTTGCGGTAGAGGTCATTAGTGGTTCCGAAGTAACGACCCTACAGTTTTCTAGCCCGATTTTCCAACCATTCTTCACCGTATCCAGGGCACTTGAGTATATTTTTCTATACTTTAACTTTACGTATGCAATAGTGGGCACGCATCGTATAGTAAAATCAATTGTAAATTGTTTACTACTAACCATTTATAACATATTTTGTGTGGCTGATTTTCATTGACGTATTTTCCCCATCATGTCGTCATTATTTGATTTCATCGATATGGGTATTAAATTGCATCTGACAGGTGATGAATTAACAAAATGGAGCGAGAACAAATACGCTGAATACCTGCTGGTACAGGAGAAAAATAATGAACGCGAAGAAAGAGCAGCGGAAAGAGCTCTAAAACAAGCAGAAATGGCTGCCAAGCAAGCAGAGATTGAAACAGCATTAAAGCAAGCTGAGATAGACAGTGAGCTTAAGAAAGCAGAAATAGCAGCTCAGAGTAAGAGAGAAGAACTAGAGTTACAGTTGAAAATAAAACAACTTGACACTGAGACTGCAATGAATAAAGAGTCAAAAAAGGCGGAAAGACTGGAAAAAGAAAACCAGTATAAGAAATATCAAGGTATTGTACATAATTATACCTCGGGTGACTGCATTGCAGCCTTTACCCAAAATTTTGAGACTTTAATGGAACATTACCAAGTTCCACTGTCTGAATGGAATATTGTGTATATGAGGAGTCTATCTGGGGAACCTCTTAAAGTCATTGAAACCATCCCCAAAGACCTCAGAAAAGATTACCATTATATTAAATCTAAAATAATGGCACATTTCATGTTAGACGAGGCAGGTTACAGAGAACAATTTAGTAAATTGAGTCCAAAACCAACTCAGACGTTCTCTGACTACCTCTGTTTAGTCCGAGATGTTTTCAGCAAATGGACTTCAGCAGCCAAAATTAACAAAAGTTATGATAGATTAGAAGATCTCATCATTCGAGATAAAATCATTTCTTCTATCCCATCATCTTTTTCTAAGTTCTTACAGGAGAATGAATGCACAAGTGTGGAAGAAATTGAAAGACGTGGGTCGGCCTATTACACGGCCAACAAATATTGCTTTGCCACTGAGGCTACAGATATTAACTTGGTAGCAGCGGCCAACTATGAGAAAAACTATAGTAGGCAAAAATCTAACAGGCCTACCTCTGAGAAATTTAGACATTGCATTCACTGCAAATTTTCTCACCATTTGAACGAGATGTGCGATAAAAACCCAGGGTACCAAACATACTTGCAAAATATGGTAAACAGACAAGACAAAGAACGTAAATCGTTCAAAAGTTTACGTAAATGTTTTCTCTGCAAGGCTTACGGGCACCATCGCATGGATTGTAGAGGCAGGCATATGACCAACAAAGCCAATGCCGCCTTGTTCGATAGCTCAGCGTCAGAAGACGAAAATACAGAGAAACATCCTGTGAATGCAGCACAGGCTTGTGATGTATTTAGTGCTAACAAATGCACTGTCTGTAACACCTTCTATGAAGATGGTATCTTAACATGCGGGCACGCCATCCCTATTGCCAATGAGGAAGCTAACTTGGTAATAGACTCAAAAGGCAGATTAGACATCCATCACGGGTATGTTAATGGCAAGTTTGCTACGGTCCTTCGCGACACCGGCAGTACACTTATTGGCCTGAAAACAACATTCATAACGCCTACAGACTATACAGGCAGGCACATTACATGTAGAACATTTTCAGGCAATATTGAGAAATATCCATTAGCATGGGCATACATTGAAACACCTTTCCTCACCGGGAAAGTAAAGTGCGCCGCACTTACGAACCCAGTGTGTGATATAATCATAGGAAACTTACCTGAGGTGAATGACAAACCTCATAACCATGACATAACATCACTATGTATTGATGATAACACGACATCACCACCAAATGTCATCATTGAAAATGTCATATCACCTATTGAATGTATGTTAGCTAATGCAGCACTAAGTTCTCATCACATCATTAACGATATCATTCCATCATCATCTGATGTCATTGAGTGTGTGAACGCAGTAACAAGAGCTACTGCTAGAGTGCAAGATGAAAGTAACCAAACTGAGGCTATACAAATGCTTAGCCCAGAATTACCACCTAGTGACTCTATGAAGGAAGCATTCATAACAGCTCAAAAAGCTGATCCTTCACTGTCAAAGTACTTTGACCTGATCGGCAAAAAGCCAAGAGTAACCAAGAATGCGAAATGGCATTTTGCTTTACACAATGATATACTCACCAGGTATTACACCAGAGGTGACATTACAACGAAGCAAACTGTTTTGCCAACTACTTATCGCAAGCAAGCTTTACATCTTGCTCACGATATACCTTTTGCAGGTCATATGGCATATGTTAAAACCAGGTCAAGGTTATTGACACAGTTTCATTGGCCAAAATTTTGCAATGACATAAAAACATATTGCAGAAGTTGTGATACATGCCAGAAACTGGTAAAAAAAGGTAAACACCCACAGGCAAAGTTACAAGTCACTGACTTAGCCAGTCGACCTTTTGAAAAATTATCAGTTGACATTGTGGGCCCTCTTAGTCATACAACAACTAGAGGGAATAAATATATTCTAACTGTTATTGATCAATGTAGCCGCTGGCCAGAAGCTATTCCTCTAAAGAACATTACTGCCAACGACATCATGGAAGTGTTCTTCCATATCTTCTCCCGAATCGGGTTTCCAGATACTATCCAGTCTGATAGAGGCACTCAGTTTATTGCCGCATCGACCCAAGCTTTCACCAAAATGTTAGGAGTGAAGCAAGTCTTCAATAGCCCCTATCATCCTCACTCGAGCGGGATTATAGAAAAGCTTAACGGGGATCTGAAGCACATGCTTGCAAAAGTAACTCAAGATCACCCCAACAATTGGGATGTATACCTACCAGCTGTTCTCTTTGCTTATCGCGAGGTACCACATTCTAGTACCGGTTTCTCTCCTTTTGAACTAATCTATGGTGCCAAACCACGAGGCCCATTAACAATTTATCACCAAATGTTAACTGACTCTACTCCAGTACTTAAATCCATATCATCATTCTTGTATGTAACATCATTGCGTGAAAGGATTATTAAATCATGTGAAATTGCTAAAAATGCACTAAAACTATCTGGTGCTACTTACAGACAGTACGCAGACAAAGGTAACAGGACTATAACATTGACACCTGGACAGGACGTTCTACTACTACTACCTAGTGACAGACAGCTACTGACTGATTCTTGGCAGGGACCTTTTAAAGTGACAAGACAGATCTCACCTGTAGACTACGAAATCCTAATAAAAGACAAACACAAAATATTTCACATAAATATGCTAAGACCATACCACAACAGAGACAACGAACAAGACGATACGACAGCTTGCACCGTGATAATAGATCACGAAGATGACGATTCTAGCGACGAGATTCCAACACCTACATTAGACACGACAAACTGCTTGAATGAGATCAAGATCAATCCAAACTTAAGTCAAGCAGAGACAAACAGTTGCAAACAGTTGATACAACAGTACAACACCATCTTTTCCGACAACCCAGGACAAACAGAATTAGTACAGCATCACATCACACTCACATCAAACACACCCATAAGATGCAGACCATACACCATACCATTACATTACAAAGAACAACTACATCAGGAAATCATCAACTTAGAAAAAAACAACATCATCAGACGATCCCAGTCAGACTTCTCTTCTCCCATGGTCATTGTACGCAAAAAGGACAACACAATACGACTTTGCATCGACTACCGAAAACTAAACAAAATAACTGTTTTAGATCTTGAACCAATGGCAAACACTGACGATCTTCTGACAGAACTGACTGACGCTAAGTTCTTTACGACGCTTGACATGTCTAAAGGTTACTGGCAGATAGCTGTACATGAAGACAGCAGACATCTAACAGCATTCGCCACGCCTTGGGGACTGTACGAATGGTGCAAACTTCCATTTGGGCTAGTCAATGCCCCAGCCACATTCGTACGCATGACACGACTCCTCCTAGCTGACATTCCTAACATTATCTGCTATATCGACGACATCTGTGTCCATACAGAGACAATGACGGAACATATAAAGACATTAGAACAGACACTAGAACGTATCAGACAGCACGGACTGACAGTGAAGCCTGCAAAGGTGAGCATGGCTTACCAAGAGATATCATTTTTGGGGTACAGAATATCCAATGGTTTTGTCATGACAGACAACAAAATTGTCTCCAAAATTCTAAAACTGTCACTCCCGACTAATAAGAAACAAGTCCGGAGTTTGTTGGGACTGATCAACTATTATCGGCAGTTCATTCCTGATTTTTCAGAACTGACCGAGGTATTTACTAATTTACTAACTAAGGATAGGCCTGAGAAAATTGTACACGATGAATGCCTACGAATTGCATTTAATAAAGTTTTGGCATACTTTTCTGATAAGAGTGCAAATAATCTCATCCTAAAATTGCCCAACATTCGTTTACCTTTCAGATTGAGAACAGACGCTAGCTCTGTGGCGATTGGGGCAGTCCTGTTGCAGGAATACAACAACATCCTGCATCCCGTTTGTTTTATATCAAGAAAACTAAGGCCTAGAGAACGTGCATGGTCCATTCCACAATTAGAGGCACTTGCCTTAGTAGAGAGTGTGACGAAACTATCCAAATACCTTCTAGGACGTCACTTTATCATCGAAACTGACAACAGTCCATTACGGTATATAAATGCCGGAGTACCATCCAACAACATGATTGCTCGCTGGTCCTTGAAGCTTCAGAATTACAGTTTCGAGGTTCGACATATTCCAGGCAGAATCAATACAATTGCCGATCTTTTGTCCCGTTGTCCGACCGACCCAGTAAGCAATGTCTGAGTGCAGTGTGTACCAATACACTCAGACCAACACAGCCACCAATGAGTGAATTTTGTTTCCATTCACCTACTGTGTAAGGTCTATAATATAAATGTGATAGGGTTTAACCCCGACATGTATAATATACTTATTTTAATTAAGCCATGTAATGAGTGTTTAGTAAAATTGTGTAGTGTGTGTTAGAAAGAGAACATTATTAACTGTAAATATACAACAAGAACAGTGTCACAGACGCTTAACCACTTACCAGAAGCGAACTTTACCAGTTAACAGTGACAGCTGTGTGTGAATTTCTTCACCGTGATATTTTAACGACGTGTGCAAATGTGTAAACTGAACAATGACTTCTGTACCACCTCTGCAGCGAACTTAATCCAAAATGTTCGACATTTGAACATCAGAAATAACAACAGTCGATCATTATCCAGAAGTTGTGAACACATCGGAAATAAGAACATTCCATCATAATCCGAAAGTTGTGATACTATAACATCCGACACAAACTGTGAGAACATTTTACTATCCGTTGCAAAATAAAACCGGAACAGTTGTGTTCAGACAGTGTAACAGCAACTAAATTTTGAGTTTCGTGTGTACTTCCTGTGTAATTTAAAAAGTACACCAAAATTAGCAGACGATATACAGAAAGTTAAATACTTGTGACGATTGTAAAATCTTTTCGATTCTATAAAAGGTAATACACCAAGTGTGTAC
The DNA here is from genome assembly GCA_014155875.1 of Cepaea nemoralis. NCBI lineage: Eukaryota > Metazoa > Mollusca > Gastropoda > Stylommatophora > Helicidae > Cepaea > Cepaea nemoralis. The sequence continues at coordinate 734,570 of JACEFZ010001343.1, forward strand.
TTATTTATTTTGATTAGTGTAATCTTAGAATCATATCTTGATTAATGTATTCATATTACCGACTTTTTCTCGTTAATATGAAGAAACGTCAAGCAATGACACTAAGAAATTAAATAATTATTGTAATTTATCGTATTTCTTGAATGTCAAAATTACTTCCCTTGTATTTATTAATTACACAAAGGGCCATAAGTTGAAACATATTCATTAATGTGTATTGTATAAACAGACATTTTGTTGCTAAATGGCTAACACAGCGGGTAGGCGTCCACTAAGCATGGCAGAGAGCTGCCGACATTGCAAACCAACACAAGAGCTCCTGGCCAAGTGAGGTCGGAGTTTGAGTGTTTTATACGACTTATATAAAAAGTCGTATTTCAGTCTGGCTAGATGGATGTTGTTTCAACAACCATATTATTACGTTTTTTTTCAAATTGCTGCGAGGTAGATGCGAGAAGCTGGTACTACTGATCTGACTGGGGATTAATGCAGTGAAGGTAACCAGCCATCGTGGGGGATGAAACCTGATTTGTGTTAACAGTTGAACTTCACTTGTCATTGAGTGCAACTTACATTTTTCGTATATATTTCTATGCCATATGTGTATTTTCATGCATAAAACAGGGAAAGGGTAGACTCTGACATGAAGTTAACACTACCCCAGTATGTACATACATCATGAATGAAAGATGGCATCTTTCATTGAGGTACCCGGGGAGAATGTCAGAGCCTAACATGGGATAGCTATGCAGGAACATCGTTACGCCACCCGGCGGACAAGAGTTGTCGGCTGACAAGATTGTTACCTGACACGCGACCAGCGGTCAGGCCGACGATACCAGACGCACGCATGCCACGTGACGCCACTAGAGGCGGTCGGCAGTTTGCGCGCTAGCCTCAGACCGAGCTGGGACCTGAGACTGGACGGACGTGTGCGGGGAAAGCAAGGCGTTTGTGTGGATCTCTGTGGTTGAAAGCCGAACGACTGTCATCTTGAGCGTCAGACTTGTGAGCTGTATTGTGGTTGTGAGCGTCGTGAGTTATATATTGTATATTGTTGTAATCATCGTTCTGTATTTAATATGGCAATAAATCCATAGAACGTTGTGTCGTTGAGTCTTACGTCGAATCACGTTATACTTGTACTGTCTCACACGTGTTAGCTAAACGAGCCAATTATAAGATCCTGACACTGTCCAACCTTCCTGTAGTGACAACATATTCCAGCATCTTCTCTCTTGGTCTTCCTCTGTTCCTCCTGTCCAACCTTCCTGTAGTGACAACATATTCCAGCATCTTCTCTCTTGGTTTCCCTCTGTTCCTCCTGTCCAACCTTCCTGTAGTGACAACAAATTCCAGCATCTTCTCTCTTGGTCTTCCTCTGTTCCTCCTGTCCAACCTTCCTGTAGTGACAACATATTCCAGCATCTTCTCTCTTGGTTTCCCTCTGTTCCTCCTGCCCAACCTTCCTGTAGTGACAACATATTGCAGCTTCTTCTCTCTTGGTCTCCCTCTGTTCCTCCTGTCCAACCTTCCTGTATTGACAACATATTCCAGCATCTTCTCTCTTGGTCTCCCTCTGTTCCTCCTGTCCAACCTTCCTGTAGTGACAACATATTCCAGCATCTTCTCTCTTGGTCTCCCTCTGTTCCTCCTGTCCAACCTTCCTGTAGTGACAACATATTCCAGCATCTTCTCTCTTGGTTTCCCTCTGTTCCTCCTGTCCAACCTTCCTGTAGTGACAACATATTCCAGCATCTTCTCTCTTGGTCTCCCTCTGTTCCTCCTGTCCAACCTTCCTGTAGTGACAACATATTCCAGGATCTTCTCTCCTGGTTTCCCTCTGTTCCTCCTGTCCAACCTTCCTGTAGTGACAACATATTCCAGCATCTTCTCTCTTGGTCTTCCTCTGTTCCTCCTGTCCAACCTTCCTGTAGTGACAACATATTCCAGCATCTTCTCTCTTGGTCTCCCTCTGTTCCTCCTGTCCAACCTTCCTGTAGTGACAACATATTCCAGCATCTTCTCTCTTGGTTTCCCTCTGTTCCTCCTGTCCAACCTTCCTGTAGTGACAACATATTCCAGCATCTTCTCTCTTGGTCTCCCTCTGTTCCTCCTGTCCAACCTTCCTGTAGTGACAACATATTCCAACCTTCCTGTAGTGACAACATATTCCAGCATCTTCTCTCTTGGTCACCCTCTGTTCTTCCTGTCCAACCTTCCTGTAGTGACAACATATTCCAGCATCTTCTCTCTTGGTCTCCCTCTGTTCCTCCTGTCCAACCTTCCTGTAGTGACAACATATTCCAGCATCTTCTCTCCTGGTCTTCCTCTGTTCCTCCTGTCCAACCTTCCTGTAATGACAACATATTCCAGCATCTTCTCTCTTGGTCTTCCTCTGTTCCTCCTGTCCAACCTTCCTGTAGTGACAACATATTCCAGCATCTTCTCTCTTGGTCTCCCTCTGTTCCTCCTGTCCAACCTTCCTGTAGTGACAACATATTCCAGCATCTTCTCTCTTGGTCTTCCTCTGTTCCTCCTGTCCAACCTTCCTGTAGTGACAACATATTCCAGCATCTTCTCTCTTGGTCTCCCTCTGTTCCTCCTGTCCAACCTTCCTGTAGTGACAACATATTCCAGCATCTTCTCTCTTGGTTTCCCTCTGTTCCTCCTGTCCAACCTTCCTGTCGTGACAACATATTCCAGCATCTTCTCTCTTGGTCTCCCTCTGTTCCTCCTGTCCAACCTTCCTTTAGTGACAACATATTCCAGGATCTTCTCTCCTGGTTTCCCTCTGTTCCTCCTGTCCAACCTTCCTGTAGTGACAACATATTCCATCATCTTCTCTTGGTCTTCCTCTGTTCCTCCTGTCCATCCTTCCTGTAGTGACAACATATTCCAGCATCTTCTCTCTTGGTCTCCCTCTGTTCCTCCTGTCCAACCTTCCTGTAGTGACAACATATTCCAGCATCTTCTCTCTTGGTTTCCCTCTGTTCCTCCTGTCCAACCTTCCTGTAGTGACAACATATTCCAGCATCTTCTCTCCTGGTCTTCCTCTGTTCCTCCTGTCCAACCTTCCTGTAGTGACAACATATTCCAGCATCTTCTCTCTTGGTCTCCCTCTGTTCCTCCTGTCCAACCTTCCTGTAGTGACAACATATTCCAACCTTCCTGTAGTGACAACATATTCCAGCATCTTCTCTCTTGGTCTCCCTCTGTTCTTCCTGTCCAACCTTCCTGTAGTGACAACATATTCCAGCATCTTCTCTCTTGGTCTCCCTCTGTTCCTCCTGTCCAACCTTCCTGTAGTGACAACATATTCCAGCATCTTCTCTCCTGGTCTTCCTCTGTTCCTCCTGTCCAACCTTCCTGTAATGACAACATATTCCAGCATCTTCTCTCTTGGTCTTCCTCTGTTCCTCCTGTCCAACCTTCCTGTAGTGACAACATATTCCAGCATCTTCTCTCTTGGTCTCCCTCTGTTCCTCCTGTCCAACCTTCCTGTAGTGACAACATATTCCAACCTTCCTGTAGTGACAACATATTCCAGCATCTTCTCTCCTGGTCTTCCTCTGTTCCTCCTGTCCAACCTTCCTGTCGTGACAACATATTCCAGCATCTTCTCTCTTGGTCTTCCTCTGTTCCTCCTGTCCAACCTTCCTTTAGTGACAACATATTCCTGAATCTTCTCTCCTGGTTTCCCTCTGTTCCTCCTGTCCAACCTTCCTGTAGTGACAACATATTCCAGCATCTTCTCTCTTGGTCTTCCTCTGTTCCTCCTGTCCAACCTTCCTGTAGTGACAACATATTCCAGCATCTTCTCTCTTGGTCTCCCTCTGTTCCTCCTGTCCAACCTTCCTGTAGTGACAACATATTCCAGCATCTTCTCTCTTGGTTTCCCTCTGTTCCTCCTGTCCAACCTTCCTGTAGTGACAACATATTCCAGCATCTTCTCTCTTGGTCTCCCTCTGTTCCTCCTGTCCAACCTTCCTTTAGTGACAACATATTCCAGCATCTTCTCTCCTGGTTTCCCTCTGTTCCTCCTGTCCAACCTTCCTGTAGTGACAACATATTCCAGCATCTTCTCTCTTGGTCTTCCTCTGTTCCTCCTGTCCAACCTTCCTGTAGTGACAACATATTCCAGCATCTTCTCTCTTGGTCTCCCTCTGTTCCTCCTGTCCAACCTTCCTGTAGTGACAACATATTCCAGCATCTTCTCTCTTGGTTTCCCTCTGTTCCTCCTGTCCAACCTTCCTGTAGTGACAACATATTCCAGCATCTTCTCTCCTGGTCTTCCTCTGTTCCTCCTGTCCAACCTTCCTGTAGTGACAACATATTCCAGCATCTTCTCTCTTGGTCTCCCTCTGTTCCTCCTGTCCAACCTTCCTGTAGTGACAACATATTCCAGCATCTTCTCTCTTGGTCTCCCTCTGTTCCTCCTGTACAACCTTCCTGTAGTGACAACATATTCCAGCATCTTCTCTCTTGGTCTCCCTCTGTTTTTCCTGTCCAACCTTCCTGTAGTGACAACATATTCCAGCATCTTCTCTCCTGGTCTCCCTCTGTTCTTCCTGTCCAACCTTCCTGTAGTTACAACATATTCCAGCATCTTCTCTCTTGGTCTCCCTCTGTTCCTCCTGTCCAACCTTCCTTTAGTGACAACATATTCCAGCATCTTCTCTCTTGGTCTCCCTCTGTTCCTCCTGTCCAACCTTCCTGTAGTGACAACATATTCCAGCATCTTCTCTCTTGGTCTCCCTCTGTTCCTCCTGTCCAACCTTCCTGTAGTGACAACATATTCCAGCATCTTCTCTCTTGGTCTCCTTCTGTTCCTCCTGTCCAACCTTCCTGTAATGACAACATATTCCAGCATCTTCTCTCTTGGTCTTCCTCTGTTCCTCCTGTCCAACCTTCCTGTATTGACAACATATTCCAACCTTCCTGTAGTGACAACATATCCCAACCTTCCTGTAGTGACAACATATTCCAACCTTCCTGTAGTGACAACATATTCCAGCATCTTCTCTCTTGGTCTCCCTCTGTTCCTCCTGTCCAACCTTCCTGTATTGACAACATATTCCAGCATCTTCTCTCTTGGTCTCCCTCTGTTCCTCCTGCCCAACCTTCCTGTAGTGACAACATATTCCAGCATCTTCTCTCTTGGTTTCCCTCTGTTCCTCCTGTCCAACCTTCCTGTAGTGACAACATATTCCAGCATCTTCTCTCTTGGTCTCCCTCTGTTCCTCCTGCCCAACCTTCCTGTAGTGACAACATATTCCAGCATCTTCTCTCTTGGTTTCACTCTGTTCCTCCTGTCCAACCTTCCTGTAGTGACCACATATTCCAGCATCTTCTCTCTTGGTCTCCCTCTGTTCCTCCTGTCCAACCTTCCTGTAGTGACAACATACTCCAGCATCTTCTCTCTTGGTCTCCCTCTGTTCTTCCTGTCCAACCTTCCTGTAGTGACCACATATTCCAGCTTTCCTCTTCTCATGACATGCCCAAAGAATGTAGACTATCTTCCTCACCACTTCCTGGACACAAATCTAACATGCTGACATAGTGGTTCTCAACCTTTTTTGGTTCATGCCCCCCCCCCCTTTACTGTATGTTCAGAACATCATTCCCCCCCCCCCCTTTCAAATTTCCTCCTTATAAATTCCCCCACCCCCACCCTTAAACAGTATACATAAAAATGGAAGCTAAATTTAATAACACATACTAGAACAAGTCTAGACATCTACATAAAACGTGATTTGCGGGTCTACTTACGTTATAAAACAAGTTCCATTAGGGCGAGAAGTACAGAACCGTAAAATTTAGAGGGAAAAACAATATCAAGTAACTGGTTCTTGTATTAATGCGATCTTGAAATAATCTTAATTTCCCCCCCCCCCCCACCCCATAAAATTCCCCCATGGGGGGAATTCCCCACCAGTTGAGAACCACTGTGCTAACACAATCAACATGTTTGAAGAAGTGACTACATGACCATTCAGCAACTAATGACAAGAAGAAGAAATGGTAGCATCTTATTTCAGGTCTCAATAAAAACAGAAATTTATTTTGCTTTCAATTAGTATTGTGCTTTCTCCACAGGATGAAGATGCTGTTCATTTTAGTAAACACACTGGTTGTAAATCATGAACAGCGATTAAAACAATCACGAATAAACTACAAAGATTAATTAAATGGTGCTTGCGTAGACTAGAAAGATTACAATGGAATGACAGAATCACCATGGTGGAGGTCACAGACAGAAATAAACAAACACCCGTGAATGAAGAGGTGATTAAAAGACTGGTGCTGAATAAGAAAACTGGAGAAAAGTATAATTATATTACCTTATAAAACTCATAGGGCAAATAAAATACACAGATCATGGACCATTTCAGAATGACTAAAGAACAAATAAACAAACACATTTTATTTTCAGAGGGTTAAGAATTGGGCATGCAGGCCCGTCTGACATTCTGCCCTTCTTGTCTCTCTGCTCTCATACATTATTTCATTCATACATCAATTATGAAACTAATTTAACCCTTTACAGGGCATAGCGGCCATTAGCGGCCGATCGCGTAGCAGCCGATTACGGCCGATACTATTATGCATTGTAAAAACGCGATCTCTCGGCTTTCCGACACTTCCGATGGCTACTTTCACTTTCGCCGATAGCTTGACAACATGGCCGCCATTTGTAAACGCGCTACAATGAATTTGAACAGACTTTTACTGACTTTTTTTGATAGTTTTCGGGATTTTTACGCTATTTTTCAAAATGGATTTCGGCGATTCTTCAAGTGATAGCCGAGATTTCGCTCTGTTCAATTTAAATGACATTAAAGGGCACGAAATTGATTATTAATCGGAGCTAGATATCAGTGCAAAGCGTTACTTTGCATTAGCAGTCGTGAGTCGGACTTTAAAGAAAGTGATTATGATTCTGAAAATGTGTTTGTAAATTGCCATATAGGTGACGGAAAATCACAAACAACATGCCGTATTTCGTAAATATTTGAGTTCATATACGGATTACCGGCAACAATCACGTGAGTAACATATTCTGCATGCTTTTCCCTTCATTGTGTTGTTTATTTAACTAAAATCGGTTGACTAACACCTTATTTGTGATGTTTTTACTAACGCGACCCGAAATTTTACAGAACCTGAAAAAATCTTGCCCGTTCAGGGCTACAAAACGGACAAGCGTCTGCCCTGTAAAGGGTTAAATGACAACAGAAACAATACCAGGAAAAATTTACGCCTCTGAACAGAAATGTTACAGAAAAATTCCTATAATACCTCGGGAGCTGGAACATGGAAAATAATATTTACCCAGATCTGAACATGAAAGACAACTGGCTCATAAAAGGCATAAAATGCCATGCTTTAGCCACAGTGAACATCACAGTAGTTTAGAAAGAACAGTGATGGACGTGCCTGGGAGAGGAGGCTGGGGTCAACCAACACAACTGTGGACACCAGACATTAAAGACACCATAGGCATCAAAATGCATGAGGCTGGAGAGCTGACAAAGGATCAAGAATCTTCTTGTGGGTTATCATAATTCTTAAAGAAGTGAATCAGTACAATTATCTCAGAACAGTTATAACATCTGATGGAGATGCATTGAAGAGATTCGAACAAAAATCTCCATGACGAAGGTAGACTTTTGCAAGATGTAAAACATACTGACCAATAAAAAGATGTCACTTTCAACGAGAAAAAGAGTGTTGAGGTGCTACAAAGAACCTGTGCTTTTGTATGGATGTGAAGTGTGGACAATGAGCAAAAGGGTTGAAAAACACCTGATGGCTGTGGAAATGTGGTTTCTGAGGAAAATGCAAAGAATACCATGGACAGACAGAAAAACCAATGACCAAGTCCTACAAGAAACAAATGAAAATCATAAGCTGATTAGACAAATTAGGCATAGACAGTTACAATTTTTTTAATATATAATATATTATGAGAAGAAATAAATTGGAGAACTTGGTGACAACTGGCAAGATCGAGGGGAAGAGAAAAAGGGGAAGGCAGAGAAGTAAATACCTGGATGGCTTGGCCACATGGCATGGTCGAGACAAGAACACTGAGCTGATCCACGACTCTGGTGTTTGAGTGAGATGGCAAAACATGACCGCCCTTGCTTTTGGCATGGTACATGATGATCATTATCATCATAAGAGCATTGTAATGCAAAGAACTTGCTATATGATGAGGATGTAAGTACAAATGAGGAATATCCTTACATTGTACTGAACCTCCACCATAGGCAAACAATGTGAGGAGACTAAAGCATTTACTCAGATATCGGTGCTCAATTAAAGCGAACCTTTAACAAAAACCAATTGACAACAAGCATCTTACTTGGATGACCTCAAGGCTGGTTTCCCACAATCCTCAGCAAAAACTCCAAACTTATAGTATGGATGCTCTTCATAATCCAGCATTTCGCCTTCCCTGACGTGTATTTCAGCTGCTCCTGTGACATTGTTGGTGACGAATATCTCAAAAGGCAATGGCTTTACCCTTGGGTGCCGCTTGTTATTTGCAATGATGTATTTACAGATGTTGTCTGTGGAGTAGATGTTGTATCATTGTGGACTTCAAGTAAACATGTTCCCAGTCATTGTAAAATTGGTAAACTCAAAGTATAGGGCAGCTCTACATAATATAATACACAAAACCGCATCGAGTGAGATGCAAAAAACATGACCGCCCAAGCTTATCGGCATGGCACATGATGGATGGATGGATGGATGGAGTAACAAACTCAGAGATTTGCTCTCATGATCAGATTTGCCATCTCAGTCTCCACACCTGCCTCTGATGTGTCTCCACCTTGAAGAGGTAGACGGGCTCGCATGTTCCAGTAACCTCAAGAGCTGTGCTGACGATAGTGCAGCTACCATTGGGTCTTCCATGTTAGACAGGTCAAGAGAAAGAAATCAGATGAAGAGAGACACAAACCCGCTGCCTTGTAGGTTGGTAGCCTTGAGACAGTCTAAGTCTAGAAAAAGTAAACCCAAAACAAATGCTTGTCAAAGTCGATGTACTGAGCCACAGGCTTGGTGAAACAGTGCAAGGAATTCACTAAATGGTATCAATCTCCATAGTGCTATTCAAAGATGTTCTTTGTCTGTCCATATTTCGGGCTCACTTCTACAAGCGTAATCTTGCATGTCCTTCGACATCAGGTTAGGAAAAGCTTCCTCAACACTGCCAATGAGTAGGCTGTGTTAAAAGTTAAAGGTGAGAAGGTCAATGTCATTGCACCAGGTTTAACCCCCATCTGATTATGTCCCTCTCCGCAAAACTGCAAGCACAAAGCACAAACTCCTTAACTGCAGCTTTTACCCCTTGGGGTCGCCAGAAAAATGGTATTCTTGGTCTGAATGTTGCAGTCCAAACACAGACCTACAATCTTCAGAGCTGGAGGAAGATAGCTTGACTTCACCAGAGACCTGTGGGCTGTATACAAGGAGACATTCAACACTTCTGCTGTTCCACTAATCCATCACTTGTGGTGTCTGCCGTTTTCTCTGTTTCACTGTAGTTAGTTCAGTATTTATTTTTTTTTAAATAAAAGTTTGGCCTCGTTCAACAAGCTTCTTCAGTGTCAATTATAATTGAGGTCCGTTTCTTTTTTGTTGATTTTGAGTCTCTCTCCTTTCTTTGTTCTATTTTGAGTTAGTCCTACGAAGGACTTTTCACAGTATCATGGTCCGCCTATCTTAGTGCATTTTCCAATCCCATGGGGAGGTCATGTTATTTTATGTTACTACTGCTAATATTTCACAGAGAAATAAACAATTAAGCTTACTTGCACCCCCTGCTTCATCTGCATCAGTAGCTGCCAGTTCTGGTTTTAACTGGACAACTCTTTCATTCTCTCTGATCTCCCCATGAAATGCTGGTAGTCCATGGTCCTGAAGCTTGGACCAGATCACTGGCTTGTACTCATTCAACCCTGAAATGAATGGGAAAATGTTTCTCTACAAAAACATGCCAGACACAAAGACATAAAGATGTGTGTTACAGTTCAGATAAATAAACTGGACAATCATAGTCAAAAGCAGAGGTAGAAAAATCTAAACATAATTCAGGAGCAAACCGTTTTCTCAGGAGCCAGCATATTTTCTTCTGCAAATATAGGCTAAGATAATGATTGAATATTCAGATGTCAGGTTAACGTTTTCAGGCACCATGGCGGTCGAACATCATGGATTTTTCCTACCCCTGATCAAGAGCCAGGTAGATGATCACAAAACACAGGGTCTGTGTAAGTTCACTGGCTGTCTGTCTACCACCCACATGCACTCAATCAATCAATACAAGCTTAGCTTTTTCTGCTCCAGGCAATGCTATTTTGGAAAATAATAAGACTGGAAGAATAGGCATTGAAGTTAGTCACTCTTTGTATGTGACTGAAGGACTTACATTTAACAAATAGGACAGAGAAATGTAAAGTAATAAATAGAACACAGATATGTATAGAAACAACTGGACATACACATGTAAAGTAACAACTAGGGCAGAGACATGTAAAGTAACAACTAGGACACAGAAATGTAAAGTAACAACTAGGACACAGATATGTAAAGAAACAACTAGGACACAGACATGTAAAGTAACAACTAGGACACAGACATGTAAAGTAACAACTAGGACACATAAATGTAAAGTAACAACTAGGACACAGACATGTAAAGTAACAACTAGGACACAGATATGTAAAGTAACAACTAGGACACAGATATGTAAAGTAACACCTAGGACACAGATATGTAAAGTAACAACTAGGACACACACATGTCAAGTAACAACTAGGACACAGACATGTAAAGAAACAACTAGGACACAGACATGTAAAGAAACAACTAGGACACAGACATGTAAAGTAACACCTAGGACACAGATATGTAAAGTAACAATTAGGACACAGATATGTAAAGAAACAACTAGGACACAGATATGTAAAGTAACAACTAGGACACAGATATGTAAAGAACCAACTAGGACACAGATATGTAAAGTAACACCTAGGACACAGATATGTAAAGTAACACCTAGGACACAGATATGTACAGTAACACCTAGGACACAGATATGTAAAGTAACACCTAGGACACAGACATGTAAAGTAACACCTAGGACACAGACATGTAAAGTAACACCTAGGACACAGACATGTAAAGTAACACCTAGGACACAAACATGTAAAGTAACACCTAGGACACAGACATGTAAAGTAACACCTAGGACACAAACATGTAAAGTAACACCTAGGACACATATGTAAAGTAACACCTAGGACACAGACATGTAAAGTAACACCTAGGACACAGATATGTAAAGTAACACCTAGGACACAGATATGTCAAGTAACAACTAGGACACAAATCTAAAGTAACAATTAGGACACAGATATGTAAAGTAACAATTAGGACACAGACATGTAAAGAAACAACTAGGACACAGATATGTAAAGTAACAACTAGGACACAGATATGTACAGTAACAATTAGGACACAGACATGTAAAGTAACACCTAGGACACAGACATGTACAGTAACACCTAGGACACAGATATGTAAAGTAACACCTAGGACACAGACATGTAAAGTAACACCTAGGACACAGACATGTAAAGTAACACCTAGGACACAGACATGTAAAGTAACACCTAGGACACAGACATGTAAAGTAACACCTAGGACACAAACATGTAAAGTAACACCTAGGACACATATGTAAAGTAACACCTAGGACACAGACATGTAAAGTAACACCTAGGACACAGATATGTAAAGTAACACCTAGGACACAGATATGTAAAGAAACAATTAGGACACAGACATGTAAAGTAACACCTAGGACACAGATATGTAAAGTAACAACTAGAACACAGATATGTAAAGTAACAATTAGGACACAGATATGTACAGTAACACCTAGGACACAGACATGTAAAGTAACACCTAGGACACAGATATGTAAAGTAACAACTAGGACACAGATATGTAAAGAAACAATTAGGACACAGACATGTAAAGTAACACCTAGGACACAGATATGTAAAGAAACAACTAGGACACAGATATGTACAGTAACACCTAGGACACAGATATGTACAGTAACACCTAGGAAACAGATATGTAAAGAAACAATTAGGACACAGATATGTACAGTAACACCTAGGACACTGATATGTAAAGAAACAATTAGGACACAGACATGTAAAGTAATAACTAGGACACAGAAATGTAAAGTAACAACTAGGACACAGATATGTACAGTAACACCTAGGACACATATATGTACAGTAACACCTAGGACACAGATATGTAAAGAAACAACTAGGACACAGACATGTAAAGAAACAACTAGGACACAGACATGTAAAGAAACAACTAGGACACAGACATGTAAAATGACACCTAGGACACAGACATGTAAAGTAACACCTAGGACACAGATATGTAAAGAAACAACTAGGACACAGATATGTACAGTAACACCTAGGACACAGATATGTACAGTAACACCTAGGACACAGATATGTAAAGAAACAACTAGGACACAGACATGTAAAGAAACAACTAGGACATAGACATGTAAAGAAACAACTAGGACACAGACATGTAAAGTGACACCTAGGAATCAGGTATGTAAAGAAACAATTAGGACACAGACATGTAAAATGACACCTAGGAATCAGGTATGTAAAGAAACAACTAGGACAGACACATGTAAAGTAACAACTAACACAGAAACATGTAAACTAAACACTAGGACAAACATGTAAAGTAACAATTAGAACAGACACATGTAAAAGACGGTGTGTTCCATGCTCAGTCTTCATAGACTTAGATGGATAGGACACGTTAGGAGGATGGATGATGGTAGAATACCAAAGGACATCTTTTTTGGTGAATTACACATGGGATAAGAAATCTTAGGGTCGGCCTCTACTACGATACGAAGATGTGTGTAAGCGGGACATGATTGATACAGGCATTGATAATGCACATTGGGAGCAAGTTGCCGCTGAACATGTTGCATGGAGGGCAAACATCAGAAATGGAATAAAGACAAAGGAGAAAATGATTGCAGATAAAGCACACACCAAGCGTGTGAGACATAAGATGGTGCATGATGGTGGAAATGACCATATTTTCACATGCATCCACTGTGGACAAACATTTACAGCACGAATTGGCCTTATCAGCCACACTCGCCACCGCCATGGGTCGTAGTTATTAAACCTTTTTAAAGCACAATGTACCAAACTATCGTCTGTCAAGACGGAGAGGTGCCCATGTATGTAAAGAAACAACTAGGGTAGAAATATGTAAACATAACAGAAGACAGGGCAAAGACATGTAAAAATAACTAGGGCTGATATGTGTAAAAATAACTAGGACAGAGACATGTAAAGATGACAACTAAGGTAGAGACATGTAAAAATAACAACTAGGGCAGACATGCAAAAATAACAACTGGGACAGACATGTAAAAATAACTAGGATAGAGACGTGTGAAAATAACTAGGACAAAGACATGCAAAAATAAATAAAACTAGAAATGTAAAAATAACTAGGGCAGAGACATGTAAAAATAACTAGGGTAAAAATATGCGAAGTAACTAGGACAGAGACATGTAAAAATAACTAAAACTAGAGACGTGTAAAATAACTAGGGCAGAAATGTAAAAATAACTAGGGCAGAAACGTAAAAATAACTAGGGCAGAGAAATGCCAAAAATAACTAAAACTAGAGACATGTAAATATAACTAGGGCAGAAATGTAAAAATAACTAGAGCAGAGACATGCAAAAATAACTAAAACTAGAGACATGTAAAATAACAAGGGCAGAAACGTAAAAATAACTAGGGCAGAGACATGCAAAAACTAGAGACATGTAAATATAACTAGGGCAAAGACATGCAAAAATAAATAAAACTAGAGACATGTAAAAATAACTAGGGCAGAGACATGTAAAAATAACTAGGGTAAAAACATGCGAAGTAACTAGCACAGAGACATGTAAAAATAACTAAAACTAGAGACGTGTAAAATAACTAGGGCAGAAATGTAAAAATAACTAGGGCAGAAACGTAAAAATAACTAGGGCAGAGAAATGCAAAAATAACTAAAACTAGAGACATGTAAATATAACTAGGGCAGAAATGTAAAAATAACTAGAGCAGAGACATGCAAAAATAACTAAAACTAGAGACATGTAAAATAACAAGGGCAGAAACGTAAAAATAACTAGGGCAGAGACATGCAAAAACTAGAGACATGTAAATATAACTAGGGCAGAAACGTAAAAATAACTAGGGCAGAGACATGCAAAAATAACTAAAACTAGAGACATGTAAATATAACTAGGGCAGAAACATGTAAAAATAACAACTAGGGCAGAGACATGTAAAAATAACTAGGGTAGAAACATGTAAAACTAACCAGAGCAGATACGTGCAAAAATAACTAGGGCAGAAACATGTAAAAATAACCAGAACAGAGACACGCAAAAATAACAACTAGGGCAGAGACATGTAAAAAGTATCTAGGGAAAATGCAATGTGTGCAATGCGTTTCAACATCAAATTACAAAGTATATTTATATAGTAAGCATTAAGTACCTTTCTTAATCTTTCACAAATCCATATTGTTCTTCACTAATTCTCATCATTATTTTCCTCGTTGCTCTCATAATTCTGAGTAGAAGTTTAGTGTTATGGTTTATGAGATTTGAATAACGAAGACACAAACCATAGATTGTACGATTTATTGCCTGGCACATTTTGCTGCATCTCGTCAGGTACATAATATCTATGGTTTGTGTCTTCGTTATTCAAATTCACTACGGGAAAACATTGTTTTGTGCTTATGAGATCGATTATAAAATTCTTCGGATACAATTACTCCTGGTCTTTTGGATAAAGCAATAAATAGATTTCTGCATATCTTTAGGTATATATCTACTGTTGTTAATATCACTGAAGAATTTAGTTAATATTTCTATTTCATTTCTCACAGTACTTCTAATTCCACTATTATAATTCCATCTGGCCCAGATGGTTTTTCCTTTTTTCATTTTGTTTGATGGTGTCGCTCGCTGACTTCTTCTTTTAGAATAGGTGGACCATCTAAGTTATTTTATTCAGTTAATTTCTTTGCTCTTTCTCCATTATATAACTTGTTTATGTATTCATTCCATCTCTTTATTAAAATACCTTTTTCTGTTAATGTTTGTGTATTTTTTACTTCAAACATCATTTCCGCTTGTTTTTCTTCCCGTCAACTCACTGATTTGTGCGCACATCTTGTGTTTTTAACCTTCAATTGAATTTAATTCAGTTTTATTGCACTGATCATTTAACCAATTTTCTTTTGCCTTTATGCGCTTAGCTCTTACTTCTTTATTATCTTATCATATTGTGGGTTTTTTTTACTGTTTTCAACTGTCCATCAACTATAAGATTTCTTCAGTCCTCCATTTTTTTATAGCTTTTTTGTTCCCTTCCTGTAATATCTCTTCCTTAGCATTTCCCATTGTTCATTTGTTATTGCATTGTATCTGTTCTTCACTATCCCTTTATTGTTCTTAAATTTATTTATTTGCTTTCAAAATATATGTATTAAGTCTGCTGTTCTATGTCTCTGTATTCTCTTTCTAACCGCACGCCAATATGTCAAGGAAGCGGGATCACTGTTACAGTCAGTGACAGACAATGTTTTCACCTTTACAAATACATTTCTAAATTTGCTGTTATTAATTTGTATGTATTCATTTGGTTAAATGTTTTCTTATCAGGGCTTTTTCATGTTTAAAGTCATCTCTTATGTTTTTTAACCAGGTGTTTTCAATCATCACATCTTTGATTGTTGCCCTTTCTATTAGTTTTACTCTCTTTTTTCGTTTCTTGTTCCTAACCTTACTCACTAACTATATCTTCATTTTTCCCTTTTTCTACTTTTGCGTTGAAATCTCAAAGTGTTAGGTTTCTTATGATTTGATTTGAGAGATTGCCATTCTTTCTTCTTCTTCGTTTATCTAAAATGTTTGTTTTGGACTTAATTGCTTGTGCCTATTTACAGCAGAGCTGTTTGTTGTTTATCGTATATTTGTTTAATATTTATATGTAATGGTTTGCCTATTATCTTAACCATGAAGACCCTATCAGATATACTAAAATAAACATCAATTTAGTTAGCTATTACTTTCTCTAACAGTAATCCTTCACCCTTTATGTGTTTATCACTTCCTGAATACATTACTGTGTGTTCGCCCATTATTATGTTGTCACATCCTTTCCATCTCATCTCATTCACTTCTGGAATATTAATCTTCATGTTTTCCATTTATTGTATTATATATACTGTCTACTTTTCCTGCTAGTGTTCTCACATTCATTGTGCCTATGTTAAACCTGCTTGTTCTTGTTTTGCCAAGTCTCCTGACAGCCAATTCTACTGATGATATTGCTCCATGCCACTGTCTTAGACCACTAAGGAATATGTCTCTGTCTGCCTTTGCCACCACTGATCTTTCTAGTCATCGTGATGTTCTTCAATGCCTCTCATTAATTTATTAGGTTAAATTTTTTTTTTTTTACATTCAGCAGTTTGTCATTGCTTTCTGAACTCTTTCTTATCACTGTGTTAGTTATATGTTGGGTTATCATCCTTGCATTTTGGACATGTCCATAGGAGCTCAGATCCTTCCCCCAACATATTCATCAGCGCCCAGCGGCTAATAGTGCCACTTATGTGTTGGTTCATTCTCCTGAGTGCCTCTCGTGTCTTGCCATGCCAATTCTTACTCCCAAGTCTGTCATTCAATTATAATTGTGTATGATGATCTACTTTCATTAGTCTTTCTGGACACTCAAAGTTGTACATGTACATGTAAATTGTAAGCATTTCTTCTTCTTTGTCTGCATTTGTCCAGAATATTGTTTTGGGTGTAATTGTGTTGTGCCTGTTCACAGCAGAGCTGTGATATTTCCAACTTTCGGCCGACACATGCGACTTTTTCAGGCCTGATCTTGTTAACCTTACCGAGTTTCTGAGTATTTAGTCGCAATGAAATAAACTAAGTGCTAAGTATGTTTTGTTAGCAATTGTATCCACTTTACTAGGCTCACAATGCCAAGACAAAAGAATAAATCACTGCTCCAGTTTATCCAAATAAAAACACACAATGCTCATTTTAAAAAGCAAAATGGCATCCTGTTTAACGAAAAGATCACCACGAACTGTAATGTGATTAAGCCTGCTCATTCCTACAAACAATGGACTCTGTTGCCAGATTACAAGAAAATCACAAAATCACACAATCACCCATGATGACAGCTCAGCACCCATGTTTTGCACGCCCTGCATGAAGCATTCACTATTGTGCATGAAATATATCTACTGCTTGGCTATTGTGGTGGAACCCAACTATCAACAATCCCCAAATCCATCAGTCTGTACAAGATTTGCTTTACATAAATATTTCAGAGTCAGTCGGCTTGGCTGAGAGGTTTAACCAACTTTGTCTTCTGATGGCAATGTAGTGGGTTTGTTGTAGACATCGATAAGATGGACTTAAATGCTGACTCGTCCTTCAGAAAGCAATGGCAAACCACTGAACATAAAATCGCCCAATAAACCACAAGCAGCCAATGGAAGTTTGGGGTGAATGCAAAATCCTGTAAAGGACCTCGTTTGCTTGCTTGAGTTCGCTGGCTGTGAACTCCAGCCTGAAGTCATGTAAGTCGGGTGAAGACATCCTGTTGTCCAACATCAGTGTGATGTCATACCGGATTGAGGTATGACGTGAGTATCCGTTTTCCCATGTCTGGCTTATTGATGTGCAAACTGGTGGTTCCTCGCTGTGCAGGTAGATACTCTCTGACTTCGGAAGAATCAGCGATCCTACTATGTTAGCCAGACCCTGAAAAGACCTGTTGCCCAGGACACATGACTAGGACGTGTTAGTAGGTCATGGCCAGTATAGAACCTGGCCCTGGTGTCTTGGAAACACCTCTGCGTCCCTGGTAAAGGACCTAATTCTTCAAGTTTTCGCCATTTCGTTCTGAGAAGATATCTTGGAAAAGAACTGCTTGCTCACATCAGACGACAGTCCACATTCCTTGGGCACATTATGAGAAGGGAAATGTTGGAGTATCTTGTGATAATGGAAAAGCTGGAGGGGAAGAACGAAAGAAGGCAGGGAAGACCGACAGAGAAGATACTAGTTAGTCTGACATCACTGCATGGTGATACATCAGTATAAGAATTGACTGGCAGTACAAGAGAGACTGGAAAGATATGATGATCAATGGCATGGACTATAAGAAGTACAAAAGTGAATAAATAAATACAATGTGGTTCTCAGCCAACAATGTATCAGCATCAACGAATAGGTGTGTTAGCCCTGTGGATAATGTGACAACTAACCAGTAGTTGGTTTGGGTTCCATCCCCGATTACAACTCTGTAGTTGACCCAACTCCATAAAATTGGTAACTGATTTTTCTGGGAAAGAAAACTAGGAAAAAAGAGAGTTGATCATCTCATCCTTTAATATTGTAACCCAGTGTATGAACATAAAAGTATATGTAGAGATTAGATCACAAACTATCATGGTGCAGGTAGCCTGTTTGCAAGATGGAATTATGTTCACCAATAAAAAGTTGTCAACTGCAGTGAAAAAAAGAGCGTTGAGTTGTTATATTGAACCCATACTGGTGCATGCATATGAAACAATAAGCAGTTAAACTGAAAAACATATACAAGCATGGAAATTACTGTGGCATAATTTCTAAGGAAAATAAAAAGAATACCTTGGTAGGACAAACGAATAAGAAAGTGCTATAAGAAACAAATGAATACCAAATATTCATTAGAGAAATCAGACGTAGAAAGTCAAGATTGTTGGCGTTATAATAAAATTGAAAACTTAGAACGAACAAAATTGATGAGAAAAAAAGCAAAGGGAAGGCAAAGCGATAAAATGTGGATGGCCTGGCCATAAGGCATAATCATGACAGATACACAGACATGATCCAAGGCAGGTGATTGTGTGAGATGTGATAGTGTGAGATGTGATTGCGTGAGATGTGATTGTGTGAGATGTGATTGTGTGAGATGTGATTGTGTGAGATGTGATTGTGTGAGATGTGATTGTGTGAGATGCTGAGCAATACAGACATGATCCAAGGCAGGTGATTGTGTGAGATAGTGAGCAACACAGACATGATCCAAGGCAGGTGATTGTGTGAGATGTGATTGTGTGAGATGTGATTGTGTGAGATATGATTGTGTGGGATGTGATTGTGTGAGATGTGATTTTGTGAGATGTGATTGTGTGAGATATGATTGTGTGAGATGTGATTGTGTGAGATGTGATTTTGTGAGATGGTGAGCAATACAGACATGATCCAAGGCAGGTGATTGTGTGAGATGTGATTGTATGAGATATGATTGTGTGAGATGTGATTGTGTGAGATGTGATTTTGTGAGATGTGATTGTGTGAGATATGATTGTGTGAGATGTGATTGTGTGAGATGTGATTTTGTGAGATGGTGAGCAATACAGACATGATCCAAGGCAGGTGATTGTGTGAAGATAATGAGCAACACAGATATGATCCAAGGCAGGTGATTGTGTGACATGTGATTGTGTGAGATGTGATTGTGTGAGATGTGATTGTGTGAGATGTGATTGTGTGAGATGCTGAGCAATACAGACATGATCTAAGGCAGGTGATTGTGTGAGATAATGAGCAACACAGACATGATCCAAGGCAGGTGATTGTGTGAGATGTGATTGTGTGAGATGTGATTGTGTGAGATATGATTGTGTGAGATGTGATTGTGTGAGATGTGATTGTGATTGTGTGAGATGCTGAGCAACGCAGACATGATCCAAGGCAGGTGATTGTGTGAGATGTGATTGTGTGAGATGTGATTGTGTGAAATATGATTGTGTGAGATGTGATTGTGTGAGATGTGATTGTGTGAGATGCTGAGCAACGCAGACATGATCCAAGGCAGGTGATTGTGTGAGATAGTGAGCAATACAGACATGATCCAAGGCAGGTGATTGTGTGAGATGTGATTGTGTGAGATGTGATTGTGTGAGATGTGATTGTGTGAGATAGTGAGCAATACAGACATGATCCAAGGCAGGTGATTGTGTGAGATGTGATTGTGTGAGATGTGATTGTGTGAGATAGTGAGCAATACAGACATGATCCAAGGCAGGTGATTGTGTGAGATGTGATTGTGTGAGATGTGATTGTGTGAGATAGTGAGCAACACAGACATGATCCAAGGCAGGTGATTGTGTGAGATGTGATTGTGTGAGATGTGATTGTGTGAGATAGTGAGCAACACAGACATGATCCAAGGCAGGTGATTGTGTGAGATAGTGAGCAATACAGACATGATCCAAGGCAGGTGATTGTGTGAGATGCTGAGCAATAACACAGACATGATTCAAGGCAGGTGATTGTGTGAGATGCTGAGCAACACAGACATGATCCAAGGCAGGTGATTGTGTGAGATGCTGAGCAATAACACAGACATGATCCAAGGCAGGTGACTGTGTGAGATGCTGAGCAACATACATGATAAAAGGCAGGTGATTGTGTGAGATACTGAGCAATAACACAGACATGATCCAAGGCAGGTGATTGTGTGAGATGCTGAGCAATAACACAGACATGATCCAAGGCAGGTGAATGTGTGAGATGCTGAGCAATAACACAGACATGATCCAAGGCAGGTGATTGTGTGAGATGCTGAGCAATAACACAGACATGATCCAAGGCAGGTGATTGTGTGAGATGCTGAGCAATAACACAGACATGATCCAAGGCAGGTGAATGTGTGAGATGCTCAGCAATAACTGCCCACACTTATCGGTATAGGACATGATGGCAGGTATCTTTCACAGATCTATTGCTTCACACCTGTATATAGCAATAACTGCCAAGGTCACAGCTAGTACCCAAGGAGATGTGATAATGGTCACACAAAATAAATTTTAATAATGTAATAATGAAGGCACAAACGATATATTGCTTGGTACATTTCTCTCTAGCTCATAATACGGGCTGCTCTTGGGGGGGGGGGGGGGGGGGGGGGGGGGGGGGAGGGGGGGGGTGTGTGTACAGTACACAGCAGGGTGTGGGGTGCGGGAGGGGGGGGGGGGGTGTGCCTTACCAACACTAAAATATTAATTATTAATCTATCCATTTAGAATTGACATGTTTCGTTGAGGTATCGTCAAATTAGATTTTTCAAGGCTTATTTTAGATTATTTAACTGTGGTGGTTCCATAAGTAAAAACCTACAAAATAAATACAATTTTTAAAACCATTCATTCATTCATAAGCATACCCTTTGCAGAACCTGGCTATTACAACCCTCCGGAAAACCTCGCCATCATAAGCAAGATGAGATGCCCCGCGTCCAATACACCCATCTGAAGATCATCCACCACATCCTGCACCCATCTTCTCTTTGGCCTTCCTCTTCCTCTCTTCCCAGGTATATACCTCTCCATTATTTTGTTCTCTCCAAACTTTCGTGACGTTTCAACTGACCAATATATTTCAACTGTCTTTGTTTTATCGTCTTTAATAGCCAACCCTCTTCAATATTTAACCAAAGCATACCAAAGATGCAAATTATTAAATAATGGAGTGACTCATGACCATGACTCGTTAGTTCAATTTTAATTAACAATCACATGCATTGGAAGAAACGCGTAAAAGGTGTATTAAATCAAGTCGACGTTAATTTGCAGTGTATATATAACTGACACAACAGCTGGCCGTGCAAGAAATGACACGGAACCAAACCACCACTAAACTAAACTAAAACAGCAAACAGTTCAAACACAACAAAGCAAAAACGTCTTCATTTATTTTTACCTAGCAAGCCAGTAAAGGTGCACGACGCACATAAAGCTCCCAAGTATATGTACACCAAGCTGGCCATCTCAAACGCAAACAACTGTCGTTTAAAGACCGTTAGGTCTCCGGCAAATCCCCAACTAAATCGTCTGTACTCGGCTTGTCAATTCTAGTTTTGTAGCCTTGCTTTCTGAGAACCAGACGCAGTACCAAATGCACACAACAAAGATGGCCGTTTCTGTAATGCTAATGATCTCCATGACGTCATTTAATAAATTTACTTTGGGTCATTTTTCTTTGCTCAGGCAGATTGAGAATGGAATAAATTTCATAAACTGCCGTATTCCTTTTTTAATTCATTCCCCGGTTTTCATTGATTTTGTTTTTAAAAGAAAGTCAAGGTGACCAGACTGCCTGTGACAGGTATAATATATAACCGGAAGTGCTTAACCCTTATTGAGAAACAAAAGGGTAGCCGCTTACAGAGGCAGAGGTTTACAGTACCGGTCAACTTGTTACTTGTACTTGTTCTAGTATCTCCACGTTTACTGTGATAAACGAGGAGATGCTAGAACAAGTAACACGTTTCTCCTATCTTGGACATACAATATCAGATGATGGCAGAATGAAATGAAATCAAAAAGAGAATAGGAATGGCCAAAAATGCTTTCAAGGGCATGAAATCAGTCTAGAGATATTTAACAACGCATTAAAAATGAGAATTGTCAAACGCTACGCATATTCAACGCTCCAGTATGGCGCGGAAGCCTGGACATTGAACAAGCAGCTAGAAAGTCGCATGGAAGCCCTGGAGATGCGGATATACAGACGAATAGGTCGTATTTCATGGAAACAAAAACAATCAAATGCAGAGGTTCTAGAAAAACTGGGAATGAAGAGAGAGTTTATGAAAGAAATAAAGAGGAGGCAAATGAAATATTTCGGCAACGTTAACAGACATGATACTCTTATAAAAACCATACTGGAGGACAAGGTTGAAGGCAAGCGAGCAAGAGGTTGACAACGATACAAGTGGGAGGATAACATCAAGAGGTGGACGAACATCAGCCTGACATAGTACAGTCAGGGCGAGAGACAGACAGTGTTGGGGACCCATTGCAGCCAACCTTCATTGTGGAGACGGCACCTGATTAATTGATTGATTGATTGAGTGCCGGCCCAGTGGTCAAGTATTCGAGTCCCCATCAAGGCAAGGGGAATTTTTTCACATTGACCTATGCGTCCAGGTCGGTCCAGCCTATCAGTAAATTGCCGGGGAAGAAAAGCGGCCGGCATATTATTAACCACAGGGTGCTCAGGGTGTCTGCGGTGCCATGTGTCCCTCCCTGTCCTGGTTGACCCCTTTCTCTTGCACCCTCATGCTCAGGGTGTCTGCAGTGCCCTCATGCCCTGTCCTAGTTGACCCCTTCCTCGTGCACCCTCATGCTCAATGTGTTTGCAGTGCCATGTGTCCCTCCCTGTCCTGGTAGACCCCTTCCTCGTGCACCCTTATGCTCAATGTGTTTGCAGTGCCATGTGTCCCTTCCAGTGTTGGTAGACCCCTTCCTCTTGCACCCTCATGTTCAAGGTGTCTGCACTCTGCAGTGCCATGCCCCCCCCCCCCCCCAGTGGTAGTAGACCCCTACCTTTTCTTCCTGGATCAACGCCTTCGATCACTGTTGTTGTTTTTCTCAAGCCACTATGACGTTTAATATGGCTATAGTATTTCAGTTTCCGAGCCTCATACATAAAACATAATGTCGTTTCTTTGTTTTAACTGATTCAGTGCCAAATGAACAAGTCGGTTGGAGCCAAACGTGGTGCACTATCAAATGAACAAGATTATAATATAAATTTCCAGTCATTGAGTATTAAAATTGCGAAAGATACCGCGAAACGAAACAAATAACGAACACGACGACCCAAGAACGATGATATATCTTGGAGTCTCCGTGGCTAAGTGGTCAAGCCATTTGACTCGGGCTCCGAAGGTTGTGGGTTCGGTTCCGGGCCGCGAACCTTCGGTTCACGAGTGAAATTTTTCGGAGACTCCTGTGGGTCGTCGCTAGAGCTACGGAGTTCGTGCTTTGTGCGACGCTTTCCGCTCTGCGGAAAGAGACCGAGTTATATGGAATAAAACCAGGTGCAATGAAGTCGACCCTGTCGACTTTTAAGCGACATTTTAATATATCTTTGGTGTATTGTTAATGACTGTGGGGTTGTGGAAAATATTGCAGTTCCAAGTTTTGTATTTACTCTTTATGTTGAATGAACTCCACAGAGGGTGACTACAAATACTTAGAATGGCAATATTTAAAAAAAAACTCCACAGTCATTAAAAATACACCCTATATAACGTCCTTCGGTCCAAATGGTAAGTCACATTTATCCTTCGGCATTGGATCAGTCTATGTCCTGCTATCTTCTTCGTGGTTCTGGGGGTTCTCTCCCTGCACCGGTCAGTTGTACTTCAACGTCGTCTTCTCGTCCTTGACTTGGGGACGTAAATTACAAGTACCTCATACGTCGGAGTGGATTCGCCTGGTGACGGGGGACAATGGTAATAGGGGAAGCTATCCCACATGCGAAAATCAGTCCGATGTTTACTATGCTCGAGTTGAAAGTGGGCGACTGGGTAAAGCTGGAGCGACCATCTCCAACCCAGCGCGTCCACAGGTGGCGGATCGTGGAACGGCCTCTAGATATGGAGGTTAGCTGCGAATACCCAATAAGTAGCCGCGGACCAACTGGCGGTGGGCACAGAGGGCGAGGCGGGATCTCAGGGTGGGATCTGATTTCCTTAGAAAATACCTCATATGCTGGGAGACGTGCCTGCCAAGCGATTCAGGGGTGCTTTAACCCCTCCTCGGGGTAGGTGGAACCCGTTAGATTTGAACAGCAGTCCATCTAGGAGACGGAAAACTCAAAATATCAACCCCCAAGTTCAAGGTGGACCAGCGTGCAGAGGAACTGGATGGCCACGGGTAAGGTGGTCGTGAACGATGGACGTCTGGCAGGCGTGCGGGGCGGCACCAGGCGTATAGACTCCTGCGGGACATCCCCTGCCTCTTCTCTAGCAAGCAGGCAATGCTAGGGTGACCGGTTATTTCCTGCAATATGCAAACTTTGCTTATGGAATTAATTAAACACGGGAATCGTCGCCGGAGTTACGGAGCACGTGCTCTGCGCTTGACACATCTTTCAGAGGTTAGCAAAGAGAGAGTGGGGATGAGAAGACGAGGAAATGGTGTGAGAAAAAGGCATAGAAATTGGAGGGCAGGCGCCAGGAGAACAAGGCGAAAAGTGGAGAGACTAGGTTTCAACCATGTAAGAGTGGGATACTGGAACTGTCGTAGCGCCAGGCAGAGAGGTCCTGTATTGGAGAGGCTAATATATGATTTTGATGTCCTCATGCTCCAGGAGCTAAATACAGACAAATATCGTTGTCCTGGGTACGCCAGTGGTTGAGCCAGTGGAATCACAGTGCAAGAGAGGTCCAGGGTATACAAATGGAGATTGGTGTCTGAAGTTGGAACATCATAAACGTATATGACACAGTGGACTGTTTTGTCAGAAAGGAACACTGGGACTGGCTTAAGGAATTGGAGGAATTGCCAGGTGATAGGCTACTCATATGTGGAGACTTCAATGCGAGGAACAGAGAATGGGACAGTAGTGGAGAAAACCGACAGGGAATCGCCCTTGCGGATGCCATGGTGGACTCCGATGTGGTCTGCATAAATGATGGGAGGCCGACTAGAATGGCAAGGAGGCCTGGCGATGCAGACACGGCTATTGACTTGGCACTTGTCTCCCAGTCATCAGTCCTTGATGTAAAGTGGACTGTTTTGAATTACCATGGGGGTGATCATATGCCGTGTTCAGTCCTGATCAATAAACTAAAGATAGGAGATACCGATTAATGTAATTGCGGAACTGGTAAAATGACAGCTAAACGCTTGCTGCAGGAGTGCCCAATATATGCAGAACAGAGAAAGCTATTTTGGCCCACACTTGCTTCATTTGAGGACAAGCTCTATGGAGATATCAACAAGCTCAAGTTGACTGCAGCTTACTTTAACTACATTCAGGTTGACATTTAAAGGTGCATGAAGAAGTATTTAGACTGCCGCACTTCATACCACAAGTATGTCGGTTACAAAAGTGTCCCAGAGGCATGAAATGGAATATTGCTTGGATAGCAAATCCATTACGTGGAAAGTCCGAATAGAAAGCTCACTGTGTGGATGTCATCTGCAGACTGCATGCATTCTTCTTGTTTCCGGAAGAACAGCCTATGGTGAACGGAAAGCCCAATATATGGAAGTGAGGCTAAGCAGCCATGTGCAGGACGTGACGATTCCTTGGGTGAGCCCAGTACCAGAGCGCTGTGTGTCGGCTCTGCAAGTATGGAAGCCTCCTTGGATGGCGGGGAATGCTCATGGTCTGCCCCTGACTTTCCTTGAGGGCTGACCAGGATGTCTTTGGCTGTTCTGTATGGGCCAGCTGGGATGGGGGATAACACCACAACAGTAAGAGTCAAACGTCCTAATAAACCCCCGGGAAGGTTAACCCGGTCAACAAATGCCCGCAGAGTCGGATGTGTCAGCCTAAGGGCGCAAGAACGCAGCTCTGCTGTAAACAGGCATAACGCAATCACGTCCGAAAAAGAAAAAACAACTCCGGATGAACGCAGAAGAAGAAGAAGAAGAAGAAGAAGAAGAAGAAGAAGAAGAAGAAGAAGAAGAAGAAGAAGAAGAAGAAGAAGAAGAAGAAGAAGAAGAAGAAGAAGGTTAAAGGTGGACTCCAGAAGTAAACCATGCTTGGAAAGCAAAGAGAGCTGCAGTGAAGCAGCTAAGGAAAGTGTGACAGACACCCCGAAGCTCACGAGAGGAAGTGGATACAGCGGAAAATGTCAAGAAAGATCAGGTGGAGGTTTTCAAGCGCTGTGCTGCAGAAGCCAAAATCGCAAAATGGGAATGTTTCATGAAGGAGATTGGAGGTGATAAAACACTGCGAAAATTCTGGAAGCTGCACAGACAATTACAAAGAAAAGATCGGCCTATGACAGTGGGAACAATTGATAGAGATGATGGTGTGCGCGTGACAACAGACAAAGAGAAAGGGGAGGCGTTTCTCCAGAGATTTTTAAAGCAGACCAATCATAATGATGCGGACACCAGGGATGCAGTTAGAGAGGAATTATCTGGCACCATGAAGAATTTGCATTATGAAGACATCATACGGGTTGAAGATGTTAAACATATTTTGAAAAAGGCAAAAGACACGGCACCAGGGCCTGATGGGGTTAGGTATGGCCACACGAAGGATTTGCGCGATGCAGACCTGAAGGAGATGACCGACTGCTTCAATCAGAGCATTAGGACAACATCAGTACCGCAGGACTGGGTGCACAGCTCATCCCTCTCCCAAAACCATTCAAGGACCATTCAAAGCTTAGTGGCTTTAGGATCATCGCCCTTCAAAATACATTTGGGGAGGTTTTAGAGAAGATAGTCGCTGTCAAGCTGCAAGAGTTTTTGGAAAGGGGGAAGCTTCTTCCAAGTGGTCTGGGGAGCTACAGGCCAGGAAAAGATACCTGGTCAAATGCAGCCACTTTTGCCTTTGACGTTTATGAGGGGTTCCAGCGTAGACAGGAAACGATGGCGGCTGCGCTTGATCTCGAGGATGCATAAAATAGAGTTTTTTTTTTTTTTTTTTTGCATATCCTTTACAGGACATCGCTGTCAATACTAGCATCTTTCAGCCGTATGTTGATTTCTTGGCAAGATTACGTTCAGTAGTTTGCCATTGCTTTCTGAGCGGCCGGCTCACATACCCCGTAAGTTACCAATGCGATTCGAACCACTACAATAGAGTTAGATATGATATTTTGATGACTGCACTGATGGAGAAGGGGGTCAATCCCTGGTTGGTGAACAGCCGTCCTGTATTCTCGTCGGGTTGCTCTCCGTCTGGGTGCATGGACCTCAGAGCCACATATGTTAACCCTGGGACTGCCACAGGGATCTGCAATCTCACCTGTGCTTTTTAACGTGTATACGAGCAAGATTGGAAACCTAGAAGCACCAGGGGTTGGAAGGATACTAACATTTGCAGATGATATTCTTGCATATAGGCAGGGGAGAGATAGGGCACAAACAGCCCAGGTGCTACAGGCGACAGTAGTCAAAGTGATTGACTGGTGCACTGAAATGAGTGCTATCATCCACCCAGAAAAGGCGGATTTGTATGGTGCTCTCTGAACAACAGGATTGTGAGTGCTGATGTCCCAAGCCTCACGATAGATGGTAGAAGCGTCAACAGAGAGAACAAACTGAAGTATCTGGGAATCACATTTGACAGGAACCTGTTCTTCAAGGATCATGTGGAGACGGTTGTGACAAGATCTCAAAAGGGACTCAATGCACTTAAAACAATGGCTGCAATGGACACAGAGCAGAGAATGCTTTTCACACTATACCAGCACTTGATCCTCTCAGTGATTGATTATGGACTAGGACTGCTCACTGTCTCAAAGAGTCAGCTGGTGAAGTTAGAGAGCATACAGAACGAAGCTATGCGGGTCATTCTGGGATGCACCAGAGACACCCCAGTAGTGTGTATGCGTTACATCCTTGATTTGCCGACTGTTGCAGGTAGGTTCAAGGTGATGCAGGCGAAGGCATACCTCAGAGTAGCTGCAGACACAGATCACCCATGAGGCGCTGGGCGCGGTTAAGGGTCAGCGACTGATAAGATGGAAAACATGGATGGCTCAGGTGGAGGATACGATCAGATATGTGTGCATCTTGAAGAACATTAGGCGAGGAGAGGAGTGGGTCAGAGCGCCAGCGGAGCAGTCAGACTTGTGCAGAGTTATAATCACATTAAGCCGGGAGTGCAGGGAGTGGCCACAGAAGTGGAAATCCAGCAAATTATTCAGGATAATGCTCGCTCGGGTGATGTGATTATCAACACAGATGGTTCGGTGTCGAGAGGTAGGAGAAGTGCCTGGGGGTTCATAGCAAAAGCTAATGGTCGACGTTTGGTGCAGGAGAGCCTGGCATATGGTACCACAACATTTAACTTTAGAATGGAGGTGGAGGCAGTCAGTGCAGCTTTCAGTTGGATGGAGAATACGATACATACACACACATCGTGATTGTAACTGACTCAGAAAGCATGCTGAGGAAGGTGAGGTCAGGCAAGCTTCGGGTAGAGTGGCTTACTTCGCTTCGGAGGTCACAGGTGGCAAGCATCGCCTGGATCTTTTTCTGCCGGTGTGCTGGGGAATGAACAGGCGGACAGATTGGCTGGCTCTGCAAAACTTGGTGGAGTATTGATGCATGACAAGGTAGACGTGGTTGCCGCCTTGAGGGAGCACGTGTACACCTCGGAGGAGCAAATGGATTATCATGGTCTGGCAAGAACGAGGCAGCGAGGAGTGACAAGGGGATCTGACCGACGCTCGACGCTCAGAGGAAAGGCGAGACGGACATATAATCAAATTGCTACTGGAACTATTAGTGTTGGAACTCTTCGCTGGCTGCTGAGGATGGGGACGGAACGCCTATGGGAATGCCCTGCATGCTGTGATGTCGGTTCATAGATCAATCAATCAATCAAAGTGGGCGAACCAAAAAGATGTTATTTGCCAGTTGTGATCCAAAAATAATTCCTACAAATGGGTTTGTAATTGAGATTTTTTTTCATTAAAGAAAGAAAGATCTTATACATAACATATCAACGACCAAACCCAGTGTTAGCGTGCGTACATTGTAAGCCAGCAACATCAAAAAAGGCAAACGATAACTGCATTTTTAACCAGCTCGTATTTATTAATCTCAAACATAATCATTAATCAAAGGCCAAGAACGAAAGCTAAGTGAAATGAGATGCTTAAGGAAATCAACTTGCAACACGAGAAGTGGCACACTGAGAAACGAAGGAATAAAATAGACAGAAAGTGGAAAGCTATCCACGTTTAGAAAATAGGAGAATTAAAATAACGAACGAAATAGTGTTATCCGACGCTAAGAATATCCAGAAATCTACAAGCAAAACCAGCACATTAACGCCAAATAAGATGATGTGAGTGCCAGGGAATGCCAGCAAAAAGCAAATGATGGATGGAGTTAAAAGGGGGACATTACAGAAACGTGGCCTCACAATCAGTTGTGTAGCTAGGCTTGGGTGTGAGGGTGAGCAATCGGATAAAACAGGATTACACGAAAATTTGGGACAGGGGAGCCAAGTAGAACACAATTTACGACAAGAAAGAAGTTGCCCGTTCTGAAAGCCTCTCTTCAACACACATATTCACTTACACACTCTCGCCACACCCTCTCCCGCACACTCGTACTCTCACTTGCACACATATTCACACTTCGACGCAACCGCCTTAAAACAAATAGCTAGGGCACTACCAAGACGCATTTTTCTGACGCTTTTGTAGACGAGAGTTAAGTTGAGTTAAGAACCGACATTACAGCACTCGAGACATTCCCATTCGTGCTCCGTCCTCATCTTCAACAGACGGACAGACAGACGGACGGACGGGCGGACAGCAAGACAGACAGACAAACAGACGGGCTGGAGGGCGAGCGGGCGGACAGACGGATGGATGGACGGATGGATGGATGGATGGACGGATGGATGGATGGATAGATAGATAGGTAGATAGATAGATAGATATATAGATAGATAGATAGATAGATAGATAGATAGATAGATAGATAGATAGATAGATAGATAGATAGACAGACAGATAGACAGACAGACAACCGATCGATGGAAATATCGATCGACAGACAGACACGTACGTAGGTAGGTAAGTAGTTAGACAGACAGACATACATACAGACATACATACAGACATACATACATACATACATACAGACAGACAGACAGACAGACAGATGAGTAGATCGTTATGTATGTAGGTAGCTAGATGGGTAGACAGTTTCGTGGCTAGGTGAGTAGGTAGGTAAATAGGTAGTTCAGTAGATAGAGAGGTAGGCACTTAGGCAGATAGGTAGGTGGATGGGGATGTGAGTGAGAAGGCAGGTAGGTATGCATGTAAATGGGTAAATAGGTAGGTATTTATGTATAATTTATTTTAATGTTATTATTTTTAAATAAAATATTACCTTTGATTTTCCGCCCTCTAATTTACGTTTCTCGCAGTGGAGTTCATTGCATGGTATTTACACTGTGTCAGTGTTTTATATTATCTCTCACTTTTTAGCAGGAGTTACTCCTACCTGTTTTTATTTCCTATGTTTTATCCCATTTGGCTCAGTCTCTTTCCGAACTAACGGCCTACTGAAAGCATCACACATAGCACCAACGCCGCAGCTCCAGCGACGAACCCCATGCCTCCGACAAAATTGCATACGTGAACCCAATGACAAACTTTTTCTGTTTAATTTGACTGGCTCGCATTGTAAGCGAGACGTTATTGTGAGGGTCTGAGTGTGAACACGAAAGAAGAAAAACACGCGACACAGTTAAACAACCAGTTTTTGTTCAATGTTCAGATCTAGTTGAATGTCTGTATTTTGTTCAGTGTAACCTAGTTTTATCTTATTTTTCTTCTGCGTTCGTTTTACTGTTTGACTTTATTGTTATTATTATTATTATTATTAGTAGTAGTAGTAGTAGTAGTAGTAGTAGTAGTAGTAGTAGTAGTAGTAGTAGTAGTAGTAGTAGTAGTAGTAGTAGTAGTAGAATAGGGTGTATTCTTAATGACCGTGCAGTGTTGGAAAATATTGCCGGTCCAAGTTTTTTATTTACCTATTATGTTGCATGAACTTTACAGATGGTGAATAGTAAACTTGGACCGGCATTATTTTCAAACACAGCATTGTCATTAAAAATACACCCTACGGTAGTAGTAGTAGTAGTAGTAGTAGTAGTAGTAGTAGTAGTAGTAGTAGTAGTAGCATTAGTAGTAGTAGTAGTAGTAGTAGTAGTAGTAGTAGTAGTAGCAGTGGTAGTAGCAGTAGTAGTAGTAGTAGTAGTAGTAGTAGTAGTAGTGTGGTGGTGGTGGTAGATGTGGTGGTGGTGGTGGTAGTAGTAGTGGTGGTGGTGGTAGTAGTATGAATAGTAATAGTAGTAGTAGCAGTAGTAGTAGTGATGTTGGTGGTGGTGGCGGTGGTAGTAGTAGTAGTGGTGGTAGTAGTAGTAGTAGTAGTAGTAGTAGTAGTAGTAGTGGTGGTGGTGGTGGTGGTGGTAGTAGTAGTAGTAGTGGTGGTGGTGGTGGTGGTGGTGGTAGTAGTAGTAGTGGTGGTGGTGGTGGTGGTGGTGGTGGTGGTGGTGGTGGTGGTGGTGGTGGTGGTAGTAGTAGTAGTGGTGGTGGTGGTGGTGCTGGTGGTGGTGGTGGTAGTAGTAGTAGTGGTGGTGGTGGTGGTGGTGGTGGTGGTGGTGGTGGTAGTAGTATTAGTAGTAGTACATTTTATAATACCATATTTTGCCGCAGTCATTCATTTCCAGTTTAGGAAAGAGGCAAAGAATTCAGTGTACACTGGCAGACCATTCAGCTCAAGCGTAATAATGTGATTAGTAATATCAGGCAGGCAGTGGCGTAGCATGGACGGGGCAAGGGGGCAATGTGTCTTAGAGACGATAGCTTGCGGGGTGAGGGGTGCCGCGCTTGTATTGTTGAAGTTAGAAGCAAGTGCACCGGACTCCCTGGCGAAGAGGTCAAGGACGCTGTTCGTAATCCCGCATACTCACGTACGAATCATAGCTGCGCGAGATTCCGCAGCGGATCGCGTCGCGTTGGCTTCTTGCGAAAAGGTATGTGAGCGGTCGTTCAGAAAGCAATAGCAAACTCATCATCATCAAGTTCCATGCCAACTGGCGTAGGCGTTCATGACTCTCCACAAAACTCTGTCTTTGGTTTTCTGGATCAATTCTGCCATTGATATTCCTCCATGCCACCGTCGCAATTCTTCCAGCTTCATTTCTCGTGGTCTGCCTCTGCCTCTCTTCCCCTCGATCTTTCCAGTTGTCGCGATGTTCTCCAATGCCTCTCTTCTCATCACATGACCAAAAATAAAAGCTGTTCGTTTCTTTATTATTGCTGTATATAATGTTCTAGTTTCATTAGCCTCTTTCAGGCAGTCGTTGTTAGTTGCTTTCAATCTCTTCCTGATTAGTTCATTTACATTCCGAGATTCACAGCCATCAGCAAAACAGGTTCTATACAGCACTTCAGCACTCTCTTTCTTACATTCAATGATAGTGACTTATTGCATAAGATATTCTTCATTTTCTGACATAGTCTTTGCTTGCCATATTCTGCTCTTAATCTCTGTTGTGCATCTTCCATCCGATGTTATAAATGTCCCTAGATATTTAAAACTATCCACTTGGTGAAGAATTTTCCCTTCTATCTCTATTTCACATTTGGGTGTTACCTGTTTCTTTGATATCACCATTGTTATTGTTTTCTTGATATTCAAAGAGAGTCCTTAATAGCAAACTACTGAACGTACAACATGCCACGACATCAACAGCAGCTGAAAATGCTGGTGTTGACTGCAATGTCCTGTAAACAGGATATGCAAACGAAGAAAAAAACAAAGCGAGTGCGTGTTTATAGTTGTAAAAATGTATTAGACATTATGATTATTTTTCTAAATTGTGACAACAATCCTCGCATGTTTTATTGGATTATTTGCATATGGGAAGTTTACAACAAGGAGTGCTCGCGGAACATCAAAATTGTTCAGCCAAAAAAACAAAAGCTAGTTTTATGTTCTATACAGGGTGTCGCAGTCAACCCCAGCATGATTTGGGCTGTTTAGTCCAACTGTCCGGTGTGTGGATTAAACCCACTATCTCGCCATCGGCGAGAATGCTTTAATATCTTTCGGCCGCGTCAACCTCCTTGTGTGTGTGTGTGTGTGTGTGTGTGTGCGCGCGCGCCTGCGACTGTGTGTGTATGTGTGCACAAATGTTGGTGTGTCTTCCGCTCTGTGTGTGTGTGTGTTTACGTAATCGCCAGATGTTGATGAAGCCGTTGAGCTGAAGCCCCGAAGGTGCATGCTCCAGCCTGACTTTGATTAAGCCTCAAACAAGGACGACAAAAACACAAGCAAAATTCCTGCCTGAAGTCGAACATGTCGATCAAAACCCGCAAATTTCGAATCTTGGCTGTGAATGAGCACAGTGTAACAGACAAAGTTTGTTTTTATAACAAACTAGCTGACCCTGCCCGGCTTCGCCCAGACCCTGGTGGGGAGCATCTCATTTAATTCATATAAGTAGTCATATAAGTTCTCGTTCCCGTTACCGACTGTCTGTCTGTCTGTCTGTCTGTCTGTTTGTCTGACCCGGCCCGGCATTGCCCAGCTCCTGGTGTGGAGCATCTCATTTAATTCATATAAGTAGTCATATAAGTTCCCGTTCCCGACTGTCTATCTGTCTGTCTATCTGTCTGTCTATCTGTCTGCCTGACCCTGCCCGGCTTCGCCCAGTCCCTGGTGGGGAGCATCTCATTTAATTCATATAAGTAGTCATATAAGTTCTCGTTCCCGTTACCGACTGTCTGTCTGTCTGTCTGTCTGTCTGTCTGTCTGTCTGTCTGTCTGACCCGGCCCGGCATCGCCCAGCTCCTGGTGTGGAGCATCTCATTTAATTCATATAAGTAGTCATATAAGCTCCCGTTCCCGTTCCCGACTATCTATCTGTCTGTCTGTCTGTCTGTCTATCTATCTGTCTATCTGTCTGCCTGACCCTGCCCGGCTTCGCCCAGTCCCTGATGGGGAGCATCTCATTTAATTCATATAAGTAGTCATATAAGTTCTCGTTCCCGTTACCGACTGTCTGTCTGTCTGTCTGTCTGTCTGTCTGTCTGTCTGTCTTTCTGTCTGTCTTTCTGTCTGACCCGGCCCGGCATCGCCCAACTCCTGGTGTGGAGCATCTCATTTAATTCATATAAGTAATCATATAAGCTCCCGTTCCCGTTCCCGACTATCTATCTATCTGTCTGTCTGTCTGCCTATCTGTCTGATCCGGCCCGGCTTCGCCCAGCCCCTGATGGCGAGCATCTCATTTAATTCATATAAGTAGTCATATAAGTTCCCGTTCCCGACTGTCTGTCTGTCCGTCCCTCCCTCTCTGTCTGTCTGTCTGTCTGTCTGTCTAATCATTTATTGGTTGCAGTTAGAATAACCTTAGATAAACGAAGACCAACTTACAAAAAGCATTAGAAAGAGCACTTGAAAGATCTTTACATCTTCCCCAACAATTAACTTGGGTAAATGGAGCGGCGGCAGCAGCATCAGCAGAAGAAGGAAAAGGAGGAGTAGGAGCTGGGAGGAGGAAGAGGGAGGTGGAGAAGGGAGGAGTAGGAGGGAGGAAGAGATAGGCGGAGAGAGGAGGAGGAGAGAAGAGGAGGGAGGAGGAAGGAGGAGGAGGAGTAGGGAGGAATAGGAGGGAGGAGGAGGGATTAGGAGGAGGAGGAGAGAGGAGGAGGAGGTAGGAGAAGGGAGGAGGAGGGAGGAGGAAGGAGGAGGAGGGAGGAGGAGGGAGGAGAAAGGAGGAGGAGTAGTAGGGAGGAATAGGAGGGAGTAGGAGGAGGAGAGAGGAGGAGGTAGGAGAAGGGAGGAGGAGGCAGGAGGAAGGATGAGGAGGCAGGAGGAGGAGGAAGGAGGAACGAGGAGGAGGAGGAGGGTAAGAGGAGGAAGAGGGAGGGGGAGGAGGAAGAGGGAGGAGGAAGGAGAAGGAGGAGGAGGGAGAATGAGGGAGGAGAAGAACGCAGGGGGAGGAGGAGGGAGATGGAGAAGCAGGGAGGAGGAGGTGAGAGGAGGCGGAGGGAGGAGGCGGAGGGAGGAGGCGGAGGGAGGAGGTGGAGGGAGGAGGCGGAGGGAGGAGGAGGGAGGAGGAAGAGGGAGAAGGATGAGGGAGGAGAAGGAGGGGAAGGATGAGGAGGGAGGAGGAGGAAGAGGGAGGAGGAGGTGGAGAGAGGAGGAGGGGGAGGAGGTAGGAGGAGGAGGAGGGATGAGGGGGAGGACGTAGGAGAAGGAGGAGGGAGTAGGAGGAGAGAGGAGGAGAAGGGAGGAGGAAGGAAGAGGAGTGATTAGGAGGAGGGAGGAGGGAGGAGGAAGAGGGAGAAGGAGGAGGGAGGAGAAGGAGGAGGAGGAGGGAGGAGGAGGGAGGAGGAGAAAGAGGGAGGAGGAGGAGGGATGTGGAGGGAGGAGGTAGAGGGAGGAGGAGAGAGGATGAGGAGGAAGGAGGAGAAGGGAGGAGGAGGGATGAGGAGGATGGCGGAGGAGAGGGAGGAGGAGGGAGGAGGAGGAGGGATGTGGAGGGAGGAGGAGGAGGGAGGAGGAGAGAGGATGAGGAGGGAGGAGGAGAAGGGAGGAGGAGGGATGAGGAGGGAGAAGGAGAGGGATGAGGAGGGAGGAGTAAGAGGAGGAGGAGGTAGGTGGAGGAGGGAGACAAAGGGAGGAGGAGGAGGGAGTAGGAGGGATGAGGGAGAGGACGTAGGAGGAGGAGGGAGGAGTAGGAGTAGGGAGGAATAGGAGGGAGGAAGAGGGATTAAGAGGAGGAGAGAGGAGGAGGAGGGAGGAGGAGGGAGGAGGAGGGAGGAGGTAGAGGGAGGAGGAGGAGGGAGGAGGAGGGATGTGGAGGGAGGAGGAGGGAGGAGGTAGAGGGAGGAGGAGGGAGGAGGAGAGAGGATGAGGAGGAAGGAGGAGGAGGGAGGAGGAGGAGGAGGAGGAGGAGGGAGGAGGGAGGAGGAGGGAGGAGGAGGATGAGGGGAGGACGTAGAATTAGAAGGAGGGAGGAGGGAGTGGGAGGAGAGAGGAGGAGAAGGGAGGAGGAAGGAAGAGGAGTGATTAGGAGGAGGGCGAGGAGGTAGGAGGAAGAGGGATGAGGTAGGAGGAAGAGGGAGGAGGAGGGAGGAGGAAGGAGGAGGAGGAGGGAGGAGGGAGAGGGAGGAGGGGGAGGGTAGGAGGAGGAGGAGGGGAGAGTAGGAGGAGGATTTTAACGCATATGCCTGTAGACAACTGCAGCGAAAAGGTGGGTCTGTCTATCTATCTGACCCGCGTTGCTTCGCCCAGCTCCTGGCGGGTAGCGTCTCATTAAATTCATACAATAAAAAAAGTAACTTAAAAGAATGTCCTTCCACACACCATCCATTATTTTTAATGAAAACTCTTTCTAATCACCTGCATGACTACAGTAACTTCTTAAGCAAAAAAAGATGAGTTACAATGTTATGCATTGTGCATTATTTTTATGAAAAATTTTAAAATGCCTTACAGATTGTATCATTGTTTATTATAACTCATATGCCGGTACATAACTATGGACAAAGAGTTTATAAATCTTTGAAAACGATGCCACAATATGACTATAAGTTATACAGAAAAGTTATGCCCCTTGAAATAACTTTTACAGAGTTAAGTCCCCTGAGATATAAGAAAATAAAATGAAAAATGAAAAATGAAATAATATTGGGTAAGCAGCCGATTTCACACTAAAAAAATATCACAGTTTGCAGCTCTGGAATGAAAGGAAGACGTGTAGAAAATTTCATCTCAATCGGATGGGCCGTTCGCGAACAAATAAAGGACATACGGACATACAGACAGACAGACAGACAGACAGACAGACGGAGATCGCAATTTATATATAAGACAAGAAAGACGTATATAAGAATGCAGACATCGTTTTAAACAACAGTTCTCAAGTTAGCGCCATTTTTAACTGTGCCCTAGGCGACATCAAATCTAGTTACGCCCCTGCAGGCAAGTTAATCTATCAATGTGAACTCAAGACGAGGAAAAAGACGAAGATTAAACTTCGTGATTAAAACAAAAAATAAAAACAGAAGTGCCACATATTGGATTGAGCGGGAAAAACTACATTCATCAACCAGAGACAATCAATACTTCATTGTTGCTTCTGTGTCAGTGAACAACAGAAAGAGAACTGTATCTAAATATTTTTTGCTTCTGCTTTTCTCCTCTCCACAAATATGTTTTTGTGTATTTTAGCTTTGGTTTTGGCAAAGGATCATTTTTACCGCACAAGGATATTTCTAAACGTGTTTAAGTCTCTTCCCATATATCACACAAGGAGAATATCGGCACAGAGCGTGTAATCGTACTTCTGCTTCGCCGCGCTTCACAAATATGGTTTTTTTTGTTTTGTAGCTTTGGTTTTGGCAAAGGATCACTTTTACTGCACACGGATATTTCAAAAAGTGCTTCAATTTCTTAGCGTATTGTGTGATACGAGGGGAATCTCAGTACAGTACACGAACTCTTACTCCTGTTTTGTCCCTCTACAAAAGGATGTTAGGTATGAATTATGGATTGGTTTTGGTAAAGGATGCAACCAACTATGCACGAACATCTTCATAAGTGTTCCAGTTTCCACTGTAGATCAGATAAGGAAAATCCGAATACAGTGCACAAATTCCGTAGCACCGACGATGATTCACATGTGTGTAGCCTATAACCCTGAATCATACATACTACAAATATTCATTTTGTGGGTGGCGTGTTTATAGTTGTAAAAATGTATTAGACATTATGATTATTTTTCTAAATTGTGACAACAATCCTAGCATCTTTTATTGGATTATTTGTATATGGGAAGTTTACAACAAAGAGTGCTCGCGGAACATCATAATTGTTCAGCCAAAAGACAAAAGCTAGTTGTATGTTCTATACAGGGTGTCGCAGTCAACCCCAGCATGATTTGGGCTGTTTAGTCCAACTGACCGGTGTGTGGATGAAACCCACTACCTCGCCATCGGTGAGAATGCTTTAATATCTTTCGGCCACTTCAACCTCCTTGAAAGTGTGTGTGTGCGCGCGCGTGCCTGCGACTGCGTGTGTATGCACAAGTGCTGGTGTGTCTTCCGCTGTGTGTGTGTGTGTGTGTGTGTGTGTGTTGTGTGTGTGTGTGTGTGTGAGTGTGTGTTTACGGAATCGCCAGATGTTGATGGAGCCGTTGAGCTAAAGCCCCGAAGGTGCATGCTCCAGCCTGACTTTGATTAAGTCTCAAACAAGGACGACAAAAACACAAGCAAAATTCCTGCCTGAAGTCGAATATGTCGATCAAAACCCGCATATTTTGAATCTTGGCTGTGAACGAGCACAACGTAACAGACACGATTTGTTTTTATAACAAACAAGAAAGACCTATATAAAAATGCAGACATCGTTTTAAACAACAGTTCTCAAGTTAGCGCCATTTTTAACTGTGCCCTAGGCGACATCAAATCTTGTTACGCCCCTGCAGGCAAGTTAATCTATCAATGTGAACTCAAGACGAGGAAAAAGACGTAGATTAAACTTCGTGATTAAAACAAAAAATAAAAACAGAAGTGCCGCATATTGGATTGAGCGGGAAAAACTACATTCATCAACCAGAGACAATCAATACTTCATTGTTGCTTCTGTGTCAGTGAACAACAGAAAGAGAACTGTATCTAAATATTATTTGCTTCTGCTTTTCTCCTCTCCACAAATATGTTTTTGTGTATTTTAGCTTTGGTTTTGGCAAAGGATCATTTTTACCGCACAAGGATATTTCTAAACGTGTTTAAGTCTCTTCCCATATATCACACAAGGAGAATATCGGCACAGAGCGTGTAATCGTACTTCTGCTTCACCACGCTTCACAAATATGTTTTTTGTATTGTAGCTTTGGTTTTGGCAAAGGATCACTTTTACTGCACACGGATATTTCAAAAAGTGTTTCAGTTTCCTAGCGTATTGTGTGATACAAGGGGACTCTCAGTACAGTACACGAACTCTTACTCCTGTTTTGTCCCTCTACAAAAAGATGTTAGATATGAATTATGGATTGGTTTTGGTAAAGGATGCAACCAACTATGCACGAACATCTTCATAAGTGTTCCAGTTTCCACTATAGATCAGATAAGGAAAATCCTAATACAGTGCACAAATTCCGTAGCACCAACGATGATTCACATGTGTGTATAACCCTGAATCACATATAATACAAATATTCATTTTGTGGGTGGCCTTGCTAATTTTGACATTTAGCGTGGGCTGTGGTCTATTCGGCAATCTCTTTTCGATTTCTAACTAACGAGGGATGTTTAACACGTACACGTGTCCTCTCCTTTCATTAACTTTTAATAGTCAAATAACAATAATGTATACATAAACATAATACACACATATGACCTCCGCGAGGATTGAAAGTCAGTCTGGCAACATGACGTGAAACAAACACAAGCGTTCGTGAAGAGTTTACATAAGCGTTTTTATACATACGCAGATTGTGTCATCAGTAGATCGTGTCATCAGTAGATCTTGTGATCATTATATCTTGTTATCAGTAGATCTTGTCATCAGTAGATCAGGTGATGTAAGCGTGCACATGGATGATTCAGTGCTAAGAAGCATAGGAAGTGTCTGGAAGTTCAAAGCGAAGGTTAATAAACTGTTTAGTGCAGGAGAGCTTGGCGTATGATATCACAACATAGTGTGAGAATGGAGGT
>JACEFZ010001343.1:780000-1000000 GCA_014155875.1 Cepaea nemoralis
TAAACCTTATATGTACTTTTGGTGAGCCGTAGCTTCACCAGTGACCGATAGTCCTCTGCTTTTCCTGTGTTTCAAAATGATTTTAATTATGTTTCTAATTCAATGTCTTTTTCATTTTAAGATCCCGTGTACTTCACCCTTCATTATGGCTACTAAGAAAAGAAAAGTGGACGCCGAGTGTCGCGTTTTCAGTTAAGAATTGGGAGTAAAGTACTTCTTTTTGGAAACAAAGGACCAGAAAACCAATTGCGTGATATGGAGCGAAAGTGTTGCAGTTTTGAAAGAGTACAATCTTCGGCGTCACTGCGAAACAAAACATCTATCAACATATTACAAGTTTTCTGGAAAGTTGCTCTCTGAGAAATATGAGTCCATGAAACGTGGTTTAGAAAAACAAAGAGATCTCTTCAAGAGAACGTTTGCTGAAAATGAGTCCGTCACTCGTACAAGTTACAAAATGTTGCATAAGATGGCAGAACTAGGAAACCCGTTTACTGATGGCAACTTCATCAAAGAGTGTATGATGGAAACAGCAAATGATTTTTGTCCTGAAAAAGCCGATTTGTTTGGAACTATCAGCCTTTCGGCAAATTCAGTTGTGCGAAGAACAGAAGAACTTGGAGAGAACATAGTGCTACAGATACGCGAGAAAACGAGGAACTTTGTGTTGTATTCTCTAGCGCTGGATAAGTCTACTGATTTCTCGAGTGCGCCAGAACTTCTCTTGTTCGTTCTTGGTGTCAATATGGACTTTCAGATAGCGGAAGAGATCGCATCCGTTTGCAGCATGCATGGAAAAGACATTTTCATGGAGGTGGAAAAAGTTGTACAAGACTATAACCTTCAGCGGAATCAGCTTCGAGGTGTTACAGCTGATGGAGGAAAAAACATGGCTGGAGTGAGGAAAGGTCTGATGGGTGAAGATCAGGACTCAGTTGGAAGGTTTGCAAATCCTGGGCGCTCTGTTCATACACTGCATCATACATCAGGAAGCACTCTGTGGGAAAGACTTGGATATTTCTTGTGTACTGATACCAGTCGTTTCTGCTGTGAACTTCATTCGGCGACATGCACTCAATCACCGTCAGTTCCAAGCTTTTCTTGAAGAAATTGATTCTGAATTCTGTGACTTGTCTTATCACACATCAGTGAGGTGGCTCTGCTGCGGTAAAGTCCTGTTTCGTTTTTACAAGCCCCGAAACGAAATAGATGTTTTCCTTACTGAAAAAGATATAGCTAATACACAGCTGCCAGATCCTACCTGGCTGTCAAAGCTGTCATTTTTGGTCGACATCACATCCCACATGAATGAACTGAATTTGAAAACTTCAGGGAAAGGATAATCTCGTCTGTGATCTCTACAGAATCATTAAAGGATTTCGGTGATAGCTGTCATTGTCTGAAGCACAACTGGAAGGGGACAACTTTTCTCAGGGTATACGGGATTACAAACCGCATCCGTAAGACCTTTGCCACGGAGACCGGCGAAAGTATTGTACAGAATGAGTATCCGGCCCGCACTCTTCATTTTGTCAGTCATCCGGCCCGCCGTGAAAAAAAGTTTGGTGACCCCTGTTCTAGGCAATTTCACGTTCAGTAATTTGCCATAGATTTCTAGACTAATTAAGTTAATTGCATATCTTTTACAGGACGTAGCAGTCAACTTCAGCATTTTTTGGCTGTTGGTAATTCCTGGGCAAGTTTACGTTCAGTAATTTGCTATTGCTTTCTGAACGACATGCACTCATGCCATTGTATGGACATCAAAGCAAGGCGGCCTGCTTCCAAATTCCTCATAGCTGTGTTTAGAATGCGGTATGCGGGATTACGAATTGCATTCGTAACTTCTTCGCCACGGAGCCGGCTCTGATCGAGAAGGCAACACTCAAGTCCAACTGGTGGAATAAGCCCACTTCCCCGTCATGTGGGACATGAAGTATAGCGCTAGCCACTCTGGGTATTTCTTAACTAACCGAAATCACTGAACAGATGCGTTACGATGTGATAAGCTGATGAACGTCACATGAAATAAGATAACAGAAGCTTGGATGGGCGTAAACAACACCAAGTGTGGAACTGATTGTACAGAAGCAAGAGTAGTAGTAGTAGCAGCAGCAGCAGCAGTAGTAGTAGTAGTAGTAGTAGTAGTAGTAGTAGTAGTAGTAGTAGTAGTAGTAGTAGTAGTAGTAGCAGCAGCAGCAGTAGTAGTAGCAGCAGCAGTAGTAGTAGTAGTAGTAGTAGTAGTAGTAGCAGTAGTAGTAGTAGTAGTAGTAGTAGCAGCAGCAGCAGTAGTAGTAGTAGTAGTAGTAGTAGTAGTAGTAGTAGTAGTAGTAGTAGTAGTAGTTTGTAGTAGTAGTAGTAGTAGTAGTAGTAGTAGTAGTAGTTTGTAGTAGTAGTAGTAGTAGTAGTAGTAGTAGTAGTAGTAGTAGTAGTTGTAGTAGTAGTAGTAGTAGTAGTAGTAGTAGTAGTAGTAGTAGTAGTAGTAGTAGTAGTAGTAGTAGTAGTAGTAGTAGTAGTAGTAGTAGCAGTAGTAGTAGTAGTAGGAATAGTAGTAGAATTATTAGTAGTATTTGCAGCAGTAGTATTAGTTGTAGTAGTAGTAGTAGTAGTAGCAGCAGCAGCAGCAGCAGCAGCAGTAGTAGTAGTAGTAGTAGTAGTAGTAGTAGTAGTAGTAGTAGTAGTGGTAGTAGTAGTGGTAGTAGTAGTAGCAGCAGCAGCAGCAGCAGCAGCAGTAGCAGTAGTAGTAGTAGTAGTAGTAGTAGTAGTAGTAGTAGTAGTAGTAGTAGTAGTAGTAGTAGTAGTAGTAGTAGTAGTAGTAGTAGTAGTAGTAGTTTGATGGTGCAACTTCTGAAGAGTTTAAAATCAAGAGTGAAGTTAAGTAAGGTTGTGTACTAGCTCCCACCCTCTTTGGAATATACTTTTCACTTCTACTGAATTATGCCTTTCGTGATCAGGATGGTGGTATATACATTCACTCACGCTCAGATGGCGGTCTCTACAATGCTCAGAGATTGAAGGCCAAGACCAAAATTAGGAGGGTACTGAACAGAGAGTTGCTTTTTGCAGATGATGCTGCAGTTACGACCCACTCTGAGGAAGAAATGTAATGTCTACTAACTGCATTCTCCAATGCTTGTTCTGAATTTGGTTTAACAATTAGCAAAAAGAAGACACAAATTATGTCAAGATGTGCACATGGGGTACCATCAATATTTATTGACGACGCCGAACTAGAGATGGTAGACCATTTTACATATCTAGGATCAGTGGTAAATAGCAAATTATCACTAGATCAGGAAATCAACATCAGGATTGGTAAGGCAGCAACAACAATGAACGGGTTAAGAAAAAGAGTCTAGGAGAACAGGAAGCTTACTGCCAAAACAAAAGTCCTTGTCTATCAAGCCTGTGTTCTTAGTACTCTTCTTTATGGCAGTGAAACCTGGACAACTTGCTCACACCAAGAGAAACGTTTAAACAGCTTTCATATGCGGTGTCTGCGAAGAATTCTTGGAATTAAGTGGCAAGACAAAATCACAAATTATGAAGTATTGGAAATATCAGGTTGTGTGACGGTTTATTCCATGCTCAGTCTTCGTAGACTTAGATGGATAGGACGTCTTAGGAGGATGGACGATGGTAGAATACCAAAGGTATCTTTTTGGTGAATTACAGATGGGTAAGACATCTCAGGGTCGGCCTCTACTACGATAAAAAGATGTGTGTAAGCGGGACATGATTGATACAGGCATTGATAATGCACATTGGGAGCAAGTCGCCGCTGAACGTGTTGCATGGAGGGCAAATATCAGAAATGGAATAAAGACAAACGAGAAAATTATTGCAGATAAGTCACAACCCGAGCGTGTGAGATGTAAGATGGTGCATGATGGTGGAAATTACCACGTGTTCACATGCACCCACTGTGAACGAACATTTACAGCGCG
Organism: Cepaea nemoralis; assembly: GCA_014155875.1. Classification (NCBI taxonomy): domain Eukaryota; kingdom Metazoa; phylum Mollusca; class Gastropoda; order Stylommatophora; family Helicidae; genus Cepaea; species Cepaea nemoralis. The sequence goes on from JACEFZ010001343.1 coordinate 783,948, forward strand.
AATTGGCCTTATCAGTCACACTCGCTACCGCCATAGGTAAACGTTATTATGCCTTTTTAAAGCACAAACTATCGTCTGTCAAAACGGCAAGTTGCCAAGGTGCCAATGTATGTAGTAGTAATAGTTGTTGTTGTTGTTGTTGTTATTGTTGTCAGGGATCCAATATCCTATATGGCAGGGGATAGACAGGAGACAGGTTACTGCAGGGTAACAGGGCAGAGAGCCTGGAGACGGACAGACAGACTTAGGGCAGTTGTTGTGTTTAGTGAGCGTTATGAAATGATCGTAGAATTGATGGCGCGACTGAATTGTGAAGCTATCTGTGTTTTAACGGAGACAGTATGAGAGCTACGTTATGCCATTATATTGTATCATCTCTCATGAACGATTATACTCCTGTGATAATGTTGTTGTACAAATTGCGTGTTGCCAAGAGCGCAACTCATGTGAGTTTGCCCATGTGAATAGTTTGTGAATAAACGGTTTGAAACTATCGTTACCGTGTGTAAGAGTGCCGCTTTTGAACGCATGCAATTATTTAACCTCTGTCTTGAAATGCGAGCCAGAATTACGTCTAAGTAAGACTATGACAGGGAGTGAACGTGGGTCGCTCGTCCGGCTTTGAACCATATGTAAAATAGAGAGTGAACGTGGGATGCTCGTCACAGTGATTTGAAACGCAATATGATAAAGAATTAATGTGGGTCGCTCATCTGATTTTGAACTGTACGCAGAATAGAGAGCGAACGTTGCTCACTCGATTGTGTTAGTTAAATTATATTTGAAAGAGAGTGAACGAAGGCAGCTCTTTGTGTGAATGTGATCTCTGACGTTATTGTTATTAAAAATATAAAATAGAGTGGTTGATAACCAGAAAGTTAAAAATGTCTATATCATCCGACTAATTCACGACCACTGACAGTAGAAATTACACATCCATACACGACTAAATACATACAAACCTATACAAAGACAATCGTACCGCGCACATACTATGCAATTGCATCGAACAGATACTAATATTTTTCTCTCAGCAACCAGATTTGTATCCGAATATTAACGACGAAATGAGTCTATACAGGTCATTTAAAAACCGACCCCCACCCCCTTCTGACGAAAAACTGAAATACAGAGAAAGCTACGAACGTCGTCGGCAGCTGAGTATTATTTTCGCATTATTTTTGAAAGACTATTTCAGGTCTAAACTATTTATTTTCATTGTTTTCATTATATACTTATATATTATTGTATATTATATTGATTGAAATTCACTTGTACACAATAATTTTGGTGTGATACATTGCCATTGTAAACATGATTTTCAACAATCATGGCTACTCTAAACGAATTCATAGAGTCAGGCCAGAAATTAGGATTAACAGGGGAAGAACTATCAAATTGGAGTGAGACTAAATTTAAAGAACAGGTTCAATTAGAAGAGAAAGCGAGGGAAAGAGAGGAAAAGGCAGCTGAAAGAGAATTAAAGAAAGCTGAGCTGGATGCCAAAATTAAAGAAGCTGAATTACAAAACCAAGCCAAAATTAAAGAAGCTGAATTAGAAATGAAAAAAAAAAAAAGAACTACAGGCACAAATTAAAAGATAAGAGATGGAAACGCAAATCAAACTAAAACAATTAGAAATCGAAGCTGAAACCAGTAAAAATACTAAGAAATTAGAAATTAAAGAAAAGAAAAACCAATGCAAGAAATACCAAGGGATTGTTAAAATCTTCACAACTAGTGATTGCATCTCAGCTTGGACCCAGAACTTTGAGACTATTATGGAGCATTGCAAAGTACCAGTATCAGAGTGGAATATATTCTACATGAAAAGTCTTTCTGGTGAACATTTGAAAGTGATAGAAACTATTCCTAGTGAACTAAGGAAAGATTATCAATACATTAAAACCAAAAATTATGGCACATTTTTTGCTAGATGAAGCAGGGTATAGAGAAAAATTTTCAAAACTCTCTCCAAAACCATCACAAACCTTCTAAGATTATGTTTCTCAGGTTCAAGAATGTTTTCAGTAAATGGCTGTCAACAGCTAAGATCAATAATGATTTTGAGCGTCTAAAAGATCTTATTCTTAGAGATAGGATTATCGCATCATTACCTTTACCTTTTTCACGTTTTTTTTTTTTTTTTGGTGTGGCAAGAAAGTGAGTGTGAATCAGTAAAGAAGATAGAGAAACGAGGGTAGGCTTATTACACAGCCAATAAAGATTGCTTTGCTAATGTACTTAAGGAAACAAAATTTGTAGCAGCTGCTACATTTGATAAACCCAAATCGACCACTTATAGCAAAACAAGAACTTATGGGAAGTTCACAAATTATCAATGTAAACATTGTAATTACAAACACAATGAGAATGATATTGTGACAAGAACCCAGCATATCCCAATTGTATCCAGAATTTTGAATTTATCTCTTCCAACAACAAAGAAAGGAACTAAGAAGCATGCTAGGCTTGCTGAACTATTACAGAAAGTTCATACCAAAATTTTCAGACCTAACAGAAATCTTTACCAATCTGTTGACGAAATGTCAACCTACAAAGATTGTACACAGTTTAGACCTGAAAAATGCTCTTACAGAAATAAAGCTGTACTTCTCATCTCCACCAATCCTTAAATTACCAAACGTGAATCTTCCTTTCACAGTCAGGACTGACTCAAGCGGTGTGGGCCTCGCTGGTGTCCTCCTACAGACTTACGACAACATTGTACATCCAGTGGCATATGTCAGCCGCAAGTTATCACCATGTGAACGCAAATACAGTGCACCGGAACTGGAATGTTTAGCACTGGTGTATTCCTTATCTAAATTAGCCAGGTATTTGTTGGGCAAACATTTTATTGTAGAATCCGACAACAGCCCACTAAAAGTCATAATGCTAAGGCACACCATCAAATCATCGCATCGTCAGATGGGCACTTCTACTACAGAACTATAGCTTCGAAATACGTCACATTAGCGGCACAGAAAACACGATCGCTGACCTTCTGTCTAGGATTCCTCTCGACGAGTCCACCAACGGTCCAACTACGCTTGAGCGCAAAGTATAAGACAGGTATCGTTATCGCTCCGAACGCAAAATCACATACTAGCGCAATACACCACCCCATCGAATAATAGCGCTAATATAACTTAATTGAGTGTGATATGGACTATTTCCTGTTTTATTTTCAAATACATTTTTAAACAGTGAATATGGTGAATAAATGAAAGTAGTGTACAGAGACAATGAGACTTGCAATGATTCTCAGGTGCATTACCATATGTAGTATAGAACTAGTGAAAGCTACCAACTTTTCAGCACTTGAGAATCATGTGTACATATTGCACTAAAATGTGCCAACGATTGTAATCCAGTTAGGAACTGTGTTAGTTCAATGACACCAGTTTCCTGAGGCAGCCTACTTGGACAATTTGTGTAATCGCGAACTTTTTTCATTTGTTCCTGATTTATTGCGATTCCAGACATATTAACATATTAATTAATTAACATAATTATTTAAGTATGAATGAGCGAGTGAATGGATTATATGACACTTAAATTTGCATACGAGAATTTGAGAGAAAGGATTTAAATATTTGTTATCTAAGAATCATCGATTGACCTCAACATTCAATTGTGCCACTCGTGTCACAATCTTGAATTACTTGAGGCCAAACGTTTGACGCTTAGACCAAACTACAAATGTAAAACTTTATTTATTTTTTTTTTTTTGAAATTCTCTAAAGGTTACTGTACATAACTATTTATGATTGCATCCAAGGGGAAGCAATCTGATAAAGGTAAAATTGGTACATTCTATATTTTTTTCAAAGGAGTCAAATGACTGCTGAGTACCAGGTTTCGTCAGCTAGAGATGGACGTTGGGTACTGAAATTTGACAGGACCAGGAGTAGAATATCTGGCCATAGGGGCTAGTATACTGTTCCTGAAGTTATCACATAGAGTGATGGCTTGACGCCTAACATGATTTTTGTTGAGAGGGAGGACGTAGCTTGAAAGATAGCGTCAATCGTTCGTTAACTTCCGGTCTGTGCTGAGTCTATTATTCAAACTAAGTACCAGTCCAACCAGGGGACTATACTTGATACAAGTAAGCCAGATGGCAACAATGAAGTAATTATAGATCATGCATCATGTCCCAACAGAAAGCACCTTGCAATTATACAATAGTATGATTCAACAGTGTGAAAAACCAGCACCATTGGGTCCTGACAGTAAATTAAAACTTAAACGCATACAACGTGTAACTACCCACACGTATTGAAAGGGTGTCCCTTTCATAGGAGAGAGGGGGAAGAGTGTCAGGGACCCAATACCCTGTATGGCAAGGGATAGACAGGAGACAGGTTACAGCAGGATAACAGGGCAGAGAGCCTGGCGTCCTGCATCACGGTCACAGAGTGCGAGTAGACCGATAAACAGGCTAAGGCCCGTGGTCACCGCACCACACCACACCGCACGGGACTCACGGACTGTGAGCAGCCGTGAACTGGCCAAACGTACCTGTGTTGGTCAGACGGGTTCAGGACATCAAGACAGACAGCCATAGGGCAGTGGTTGTGTTTAGTGAGCGTTATGATATGATCGTAGAATTGATGGCGCGACTGAGTTATGAAGCGAGCTGTGTTTGAACGGAGACAGTGTGAGAGCTATGTTATGCCATTATATTGTATCATCTCTCATGAACGATTATACTCCTGTGATAATGCTGTTGTACAAGTTGCATGTTGCCAAGAGCGCAACTCATGGGAGTTTGCCCATGTGAATAGTTTTGTGAATAAACGGGTTGAAACTATCGTTACCGTGTGTGAGAGTGCCGTTATTGAACGCATGCAATTGTTTCACCCCTGCCTTGAAATGCGAGCCAGAATTCGTCTAAGTAAGATTATGACAGTAGTAGTAGTAGTAGTAGTAGTCAGGTCTTAGTCAGATATGACTGAGCTACCGTATGACAGTAGACGGTACTACCTGCTTTCTGTCAGCGCCGAATGTTGGGCGGCGCTTATCAAACCCGACACCCCACATTGTGCCAACGGCTTCGGGCGGAAGCGCGCAATTGGGAGGGTGCAAGCCTTATCCTGGTGCGAGGAAATGCAACCCAAAGACAAAATAGTCGTGGCAGGGCAGACCAGGCCCTAAGCCTTGGTTGGCAGCTGGTCTAGGATCGAAGCTCTGACAGGCGGACAGTTAGAGCATTGCTTTGCTGATCCGGCAGCTTCTGCAGCTTGTCTTATTCCAGATGTATAGGTGTCAACTTTCCTCTGGAGTGAACTAGGCAGGCCGAGAGAGGGATCATGCTGCATGGGCAACACATGGTTTCTTTATTTTAGCCCAGGCGTTGTGCTATGGAGAGGCAAATAACTCCATCCCTGGTCTTAACCGGTCTCGGAATCAAAGCGAGAGGCAACTGTTACGGTTATAAGTCCTTGTCAGTTGGCGTAGACATGGGGCGCCACGCGTTGCCTCTGACGGTGGGAGACACCTACAGGTGTCACTGATCAGCTACCGCCCGCCTCAAGCTGGGCAGCCCGTGGCCTATTGGGTGCTGATCCGCCACAGCCTGCCTGCTTCAATGGGTGCTTGGGGCTAGGACAAAATCTGAATCACAGTCTGTAAAACCAATGCACCAGGTACTAATAAAAAGAATAATAGAAACCTCAAGCTACGGCTTGCAACCTGGAACGTAAGAACCATGTGTCCAGGATTTTCCACTGACTTGACAAATATTGACGATGTGAGAAAAACGGCTGTGATTGATGCTGAACTCAATCGTCTTAACATTGATATTGCTGGCCTGCAGGAGACTCGCCTCGCTGAGGAAGGGTCACTCAGGGAAAACAATTACACCTTTTTTTGGAAGGGTAGAGGGCAGGCAGAAACAAGGCAACATGGTGTGGGCTTTGCAGTGAAGAATTCGCTACTGGGAATGATTGATATCCCAGCTGGAGGTAATGAAAGATTATTATCCCTGCGCTTAGCAACCTCTTGTGGATTTGCCACCATTATCACTGCATATGCACCGACACTCGTTTCCTCTGATGATGTGAAGGATACGTTCTATGAGCAGCTAGACTCTGTGATCAAAGCAGTTCCAAAATCCGACAACATTTATATGCTCGGTGATTTCAATGCTCGTGTGGGCAAGGACTAGAGTTCATGGCCAGTGTGCCTTGGAAAATACAACATCGGTCACATGAATGATAATGGGCAAAGGCTGCTGGAGCATTGCACTAGAAATGACCTATGTATTACAAACTCCTTTTTTAAAACAAAAGAGTTGCATAAGGTCACATGGAAACATCCAAGATCCGGCCATTGGCATCAGCTGGACTTCATTATCACACGGAGACAACATCTGAACCATACATCATTAACTCGAAGTTACCACAGTGCTGACTGTGATACAGATCATTCTTTGGTTGTTGCAAGGGTTAGACTGAGACCAAAGAGAATCTACACAGCTTAAACACAAATCTAGCCCCAGGATTAATATTATCAACACTCACGATCCTGGAAAGTGCTTTGAATTTCAACAGCAACTTGAAGACGCTTTCACTGATACATCAGAAAATTGTATAGTAAATGATAAATGGAGTAAACTTAAGGAAACTATTTATAAAACAGCGGTAGGGGTTTACGGCACTGTGGATCATAAGAGGCAGGACTGGTTTGCGGCAAACAGCCAGATACTGCAGCCCTTGATTGATAAAAAGAAGATAGCTCTCTTAAGAAACAAGGAAAGACCAACGCGTAACACTCTGAGTGAGCTGAAGCAAGCAAGGAAGGATGTGCAAAAGGCTGCCAGGCAGTGTGCGAATGACTATTGGATCAAGTTATGTGAGTCCATTCAAATCGCAAGTGATAAGGGAAACATCAGAAGCATGTATGAAGGGATAAAGAAAGCCTGTGGTCCAATGATCAAAAGAAGTGCACCGCTGAAAACCTTGACTGGAGAAATCATCACTGATAAGAAACAGCAGATGGATAGATGGGTCGAGCACTATTTAGAGCTTTACTCAAGTGAGACCAAGCTAGCGGATGATGCCCTCAACGCCATAGAGGCCCTGCCAACTCTTGACCACCTGGACACACTTCCCACCATAACAGAAGTTAAGTGTGCTATAAATGAACTTGCGTCTGGCAAGGCTCCAGGTAAGGATGGGATTCCAATAGAGGTAATCAGGAGTGGGCAAGACACACTCACTCTACAGATCCACCAGCTAATAGAGCTATGCTGGCGGGAAGGACAAGTCCCACAGGATTTCAAAGATTCAAACATCATAACGCTGTACAAGAACAAGGGCGATCGGAGCGACTGTAACAACTATATGGGTATCTCACTTCTGTGTATTGTTGGGAAAGTATTTGCCAGAATTGTTCTGCGCAGACTTCAAGTCCTGGGAGATCAAGTCTACCCCGAATCACAGTGCGGCTTCCGTCAGAACCGGTCTACCATTGATATGATATTCTCATTGCGACAGATGCAAGAAAAATGCCGGGAACAAAATCAGCCACTGTTTATTGCCTTCATCGACCTCACAAAGGCATTCGATTTGGTCAGTCGTGAGGGTCTGTTCAAAGCACTAAAGAAGATTGGCTGCCCACCAACTCTTCTGTCCATTGTGGAATCGTTCCACACAGGCATGAAGGGTATAATCAAGTTTGATGGCTCAACTTCAGAAGAGTTTGAAATCAAGAGTGGAGTTAAGCAAGGTTGTGTACTATCCCCCACCCTCTTTGGGATATACTTTTCACTTCTACTGAAATATGCCTTTCGTGATCAGGATGACGGTATATACATTCACTCACGCTCAGATGGTGGCCTCTATAATGCTCAGAGATTGAAGGCCAAGACCAAAATTAGGAGGGTACTAATCAGAGATTTGCTTTTTGCGGATGATGCTGCGATTACGACCCACTCTGAGGAAGAATTACAACATCTACTATCTGCATTCTCCAATGCTTGTTCTGAATTTGGTTTAACAATTAACAAAAAGAAGACACAGATTATGTCACAAGGTGCACATGGTGTACCATCAATCTTTATTGACGACGCCGAACTGGAGATAGTAGACCATTTTACATATCTAGGAACAGAGGTAAATAGCAAATTATCCCTCGATCAGGAAATCAACATCAGGATTGGCAAGGCAGCAACAACAATGAACATGTTAGCAAAAAGAGTCTGGGAGAACAGGAAGCTTACTGCCAAAACAAAAGTCCTCGTCTACCAAGCCTGTGTCCTTAGTACTCTTCTTTATGGCAGTGAAACCTGGACAACTTACTCACGCCAAGAGAAACGTTTAAACAGCTTTCATATGCGGTGTCTGCGAAGAATACTTGGTATTAAGTGGCAAGACAAAATCACAAATACTGAAGTATTGGAAAGATCAGGTTGTGTGACGGTGTATTCCATGCTCAGTCTTCGTAGACTTAGATGGATAGGACATGTTAGGAGGATGGATGATGGTAGAATACCAAAGGACATCTTTTTTGGTGAATTACAGACGGGTAGGAGATCTCAGGGTCGGCCTCTACTACGATACAAAGATGTGTGTAAGCGGGACATGATTGATACAGGCATTGATAATGCACACTGGGAGCAAGTCGCCGCTGAACGTGTTGCATGGAGGGCAACTATCAGAAACGGAATAAAGACAAAGGAGAAAATGATTGCAGATAAAGCACACACAGAGCGTGAAAGACGTAAGATGGTGCAAAATGATGGAAATGACCATGTTTTCACATGCATCTACTGTGGGCAAACATTTGCAGCAAGAATTGGCCTTACCAGCCACACTCGCCACCGCCATGGGTCGTAGTTATTAAGCCTTTTTGAAGCACAATGTACCAAACTATCGTCTGTCAAGACGGAAAGGTGCCAATGTAAGTAGTAGTAGTAGTAGTAGTAGTAGTAGTAGTAGTAGTAGTAGTAGTAGTAGTAGTAGTAGTAGTAGTAGTAGTAGTAGTAGTAGTAGGAGGAGGAGGAGGAGTAGGAGGAGGAACAAGAAGAAGGAGAAGGTAGGAGGAGGACGAGAAATACGAAGAAAAGGAAGAAGATGGAGGAGGGAGAGGAGAAGGCGAAAGAGAAAAACGAGAAGAAACAGAAGAAGAAGGAAAAGAAGAGAATAGTAGAGGCGGTGGCGAGAAGGAAGATCACACACGAAGGATGAGGAAATTGGATCAAGGGGGATACACACGATGGCGTGCGGCCAAAGTCGAAGCGGCCTCTAATGGTATGTCGTGATGAAGAGGAATGCCAGACATTGATGGATATACCGACATGGTGATTAGTATGGCTAGAGTCACAGTGTCACCAGAGACCTGGCTCCAGGACGGCGGTATTTAAGGACCAGGCAGACAGACAAAAAGAAAACGAACAAACACGAGACAGGACCAAATAAAAACACGGGGTACTGAAGGCAAAGGCAGCCGATTAAAAAATAAAACAACCTTGCCCTACATGTCCGCCTACCGGTCCAGGGCTGAAAGTAGGGAAACAACATTGTCCTACGTGTCCGCTTACCGGTCCAGGGCTGAAAGTAGGGAAACAACATTGTCCTACGTGTCCGCTTACCGGTCCAGGGCTGAAAGTAGGGAAACAACATTGTCCTACGTGTCCGCTTACCGGTTCAGGGCTGAAAGTAGGGAAACAACATTGTCCTACGTGTTCGTCTACCGGTCCAGGGCTGAAAGTAGAGAAAGAACATTGTCTTACATGTCCGCCTAGAGGTCCAGGGCTGAAAGTAGGGAAAGAACATTGTCTTACGTGTCCGTCTACCGGTCCAGGGCTGAAAGTAGGGAAAGAACATTGTCTTACATGTCCGCCTAGAGGTCCAGGGCTGAAAGTAGGGAAAGAACATTGTCCTACGTGTCCGTCTACCGGTCCAGGGCTGAAAGTAGGGAAAGAACATTGTCCTACGTGTCCGTCTACCGGTCCAGGGCTGAAAGTAGGGAAAGAACATTGTCTTACATGTCCGCCTAGAGGTCCAGGGCTGAAAGTAGGGAAAGAACATTGTCCTATGTGTCCGCCTACCGGTCCAGGGCTGAAAGTAGGGAAATAACTTTGTCCTACGTGTCCGCCTACCGGTCCAGGGCTGAAAGTAGGGAAATAACTTTGTCCTACGTGTCCGCCTACCGGTCCAGGGCTGAAAGTAGGGAAATAACTTTGTCCTACGTATCCGCCTACCGGTCCAGGGCTGAAAGTAGGGAAATAACTTTGTCCTACGTATCCGCCTACCGGTCCAGGGCTGAAAGTAGGGAAAGAACATTGTTTTACGTGTCCGTCTACAGGTCCAGGGCTGAAAGTAGGGAAAGACTATATACATATAAGAAAGACATTGCAAACCACATGACGACTGGATGGTAGAAGAAGCAAGGGCAAACCGTAAGAAAAATGCAGGATGAACTGAGGGGGGTGGGATTGAAGAATATCAACAGTGGAACAGATCCAGAACATCAGGGACGGAAATCTGTGGAGATGCATGAAAACCTTTGCCAGGGCACATACTATATGATTACATATGATTATGTAACGTGTGTGAGTGTATGTGCGTTTGCGTGAGTGTATGTGTGTGTATGTGTGTGTGTGTGAGAGAGAGATTGTGACAACACATGATGATTATATAGTGTGGGTGTGTGAGTGAAATATATATATATATATATATATATATATATATATATATATATATATATATATATATATATATATATATATATATTCATTCATTCATTCATTCAGTAGCTTGTTCTTTGCAGAACCTCGCTCCCATAACAACCTTCCGGAAAAACTCTCGATCATAAGCAAGATGTCCGGCGTCCGATACACCCATGTTGAGATCATCCGCCACACATATGTGTGTGTTTGTGTGTGTGTGTGTTTGTGTGTGTGTGTGTTTGTGTGTGTGATTGTGACAACACATGATGATTATATAGAGTTGGTGTGTGTGTGTGTGTGTGTGTGTGTTTGTGTGTGTGTGTGTGTGTGTGTGTGTGCGTGCGTGTTTCTGACCATGGTTCCGTTACAACCAGTCACCTACTAACTAGTAGTACTACATCCCTATCTCACTTATAGTAAAGACTAAGAACGTACACTAAAACTAAAATTAAAATGGCATCAACCAGCATCGCTCTGAAACAAAATCTATCTTAGAATGTCGTGAACCTGAAATTAACTATTGATTTTATTGTACTCACTAACGCGGAAGTCTGCGTGTGAACAAAGAAGAAGAGAAACATTTACACTAGCTCACGTACTTTTCTCTACATCCGTGGAATAGCACACTCTACCTTGCTTCTTTTGTTGTGACACAGATGAAACAGCATGTTTGCCTAAAATGTAACTGTATCCAATTGAAGTGCATGTTTGTGCAAGTCACACAGTGCATTACAAAGTTAAAGGACTTCTTTACACACCTTGGTGCGTTGTGGCTACATGAATCGAGAATCGATATCACTGTGCTCAGGACATCCCCATACGTGCTCAGTCCTCTTCTTCGAAAGTCCTAAAACTAATGGTACCAGTAGCAGTCTGATTATGTGTCCGTCTGGCCTTTCATCGGAGAACTGATTGTTGGCCAGATTCTCTGGTCAGTCCCTGCAGCACCATTCTCTCCAGGCCGTGATGACCTATCTATTCTTCTACACTATACACACGATCCCAAAGAGGTCCGATCACATCCAATCTAGGCAAACCTTCTGGCCTAGAGAGACAACCATCCATCATGTGCCATGTCGGAAAGCGTGGGAGGTCATGACTCGCTATTTCACTCGATCACCAGAGTCGTGGATCAGTTCATTGTTCCTGTTTCGACCATGCCACGTGGCCAAGCCATCCAGGTATTTACTTCTCGGTCTTCCCCTTGGTCTTTTCCCTTCAATCTTGCCAGTTGTCACCAAATTCTCCAATTCATTTCTTCTCATAACATGTCCAAAACATTTTGACTGTCGACGTCTAATTTCTCTAATCAGTTTACGATTTTCATTTGTTTCCTGTTGTACTTGGTCAATGGTTTTTCTGTCTGTCCATGGTATTCTTTGCATTCTCCTCAGAAACCACATTTCTACAGCCATCAGCTGTTTTTCAGCTTGTCTGCTCATTGTCCAAGTTTCACATACATACAAAAGTACAGGCTCAATGTAGCGCCTCAACACTCTTTTTCTCGTTTCAATTGACATCTTTATATTGGTCAGTATGTTTTTCATCTCGCTAAAGGCTACTTTGGCCGGTCTCTCTGGCCGAGGGGTTACTACACTTTCTCCGTAATCCCGTTTATCACGCAGAGTCTCGTAGCAGGGCGAGAGCTGGGAGCGGTTCGACCCCCGCTGGTGACTTGCGGGATAACTGAGCCGGCCGCTCAGAAAGCAATGGCAAACTACTGAGCGTAATCTTGCCAAGAAATCAATATACAGCTGAAAGATGCTGATGTTGACAGCGATGTCCTGTAAAGGATATGCAAAAAAAAAAAAAATTATTAAAGGCTACTTTAGAACCGCCGGACATGGAGAGCCATGACTTCTGCCCTATGCGCCGCCTTAGGATCAAGGGGAAGGACTAACTAACTAACTAAAGGCTACTTTCACCATGGCGATTCTTGTTCTAATCTCTTCAAGGCATCTCCCATCAGATGTTATAACTGTTTCGAGATAATTGTACCGATTCACTTGTTGAAGAATATTCTCATTTACTTGTATATTATTATATATATCACACATTGTGGTATTTCTTTTTTCCCAGTGACGACCATAATCTGTGTCTTTTTACAATTTGATTCTAATCCCAGTTGTTCACTGTGTGCAACAACCGTGCCTACTAACTGTTGCAGATCCTGCTTATTGTCTGTAATCAATACTATATCATTTGCATATTGATATATAAATGAACATCGTAAACTGATTAGAGAAAATAGACGTAGACAGTCAAAATTTTTTGGACATGTTATGAGAAGAAATGGATTGGAGAACTTAGTGACAACTGGCAAGATCGAGGGGAACAGACCAAGAGGAAGACCGAGAGGAAAATACCTGGATGGCTTGGCCACATGGCATGGACGAGACAGGAACACTGAGCTGATCCACGACACTGGTGATCGAGTGAAATGGCAAGTCATGACCGCCCACGCTTTCCGGCATGGCACATGATTGATTGATTGATTGATGTTTCGTCCTCCAATGATGATTCCATTTATATCTTCTACATTCCTGAAAATATTATCACTGTACAGGGTGTCGTGTATCCATTTTAAAGTGTCGCCCCTGGAGTGAGAGGAATCAACACCCACATTATATTTTAACCCCTAATCATTACCCTGGAGAAACCACTAGAATCCGTCTACAAAACCCCGTCAGTTTATGGACACCTCTTTCTCGCTCTCGTTATCACTGCTGTATCATGCCCCCTCTCATTCTTCCCCAACGCAACATACTCAACAACTCTAGCTTCTAAAAATTAATAACAATTAATTTATTAAAAGAAAAGTGTAATGTATGTGAGAAGCATATGCAAAGAGTGTGTGACGTGTTCTATAATGTGTGTAGAATCGGACCCTCAGATCAATAGCACAGTCAGTTCATCCCTGCAAGGACACACCACAGCACGTTAGGTCAGAACAAGTCAACCTCACCCAGTGATGTATCTCTCCTGACAGACACTGACTTTCTTCTGTAGCCACCTGGTAATCCATCTACATGATCATCCGAAATAGATACAGTATATAGTTTTCCACTGATCATGGACCGGTTGCACACTGCACATTATAAGTCCCTGTAGTTCCTAAAAAATGTACAAATCTCCTGTACTGTGAAATTAGGTATCACTATTATTGTCAAGTACAATGTCCCTTGTAATCTTTCACTGGAATCTACCACACCATGTGAATGTTACATTTAAAGTTCTCGTTTAGTTACTAGTGTTTGTATGATGTGTAGTGTATCAACCAACATCCCCCATCCTAGGTGAACCTTTCTTCTCGGACGTTATTCATTTTCCGTAAGAAAACATTTGACTGTTCAAACTGGTGTTCTTCCCAATTGGAGTTGAACTTCTTCAAAACCAGTGTTGAACTTCCTCGTAACTGGCAGGGAACCTGTTAGAGAAATAACACATCTGGTGATAGCACAAGTCACTGATCCTACCGGCTGAGTGTAAGCCTACGGTCTTGCTAAGATATTTTTCAGCTAACTAAACTCTGTCATAGAGCAGATGAGCTCACCACCCAGGTCTGAATCAGGCTATGACAAGGAAAGACCAATAAACAGAGTGCCGAACCCCAGTGGGCACCCCACTGAAAGATCCCACTATTGGACACTTTCCCCATCTCCCGACCCATCCTCAATCTTTCCAAATATCACCCCACTACACTATTCTCACTAAAAAATGTTTTGCATATCCTTTACAGGACATCGCTGTCAATATCAGCATCTTTCAGCTGTATGTTGATTTCTTGGCAAGATTACGCTCAGTAGTTTGCCATTGCTTTCTGAGCGGCCGGCTCAGTTATCCCGCAAGTCACCAGCGGGGGTCGAACCGCTGCAGCTCTCGCCCCGCTACGAGACTCTGCGTGATAAACGGGATTACGGAGAAAGTGTTGTAACCCCTTGGCCAGAGAGACCGGCCTATTCTCACTAGCAGAGCTAATTATCACTTCACTACGTTAAAGTCCTAAACTCTACTATCACCAGTCTATCCCACATTAATTATACCTAAATATAAGCTATGTAGTACCTTATGTAAACTGCTTTTCTCCTGAATCACATCTACAATTTGCCATGACAGGCACGTGTAAATTAAATTTAATTAATCCCGCACACGGTAGATGTTCTTCCAATTCCAACAGAGCTAGCGAAAACACCGTCCGTCTTCGGCCACTCTCTAGTTTACAATCCCTGTAACAAGCTGGGTTTTTCAAACAGTCTTCGGTTGTTCCAGTGACTTCCTTTGATGTCACGCAGTTGTCCTCAAGGGCACTAACTATTTCAGAATTATTCTCTTCCCCTTGTTCAACTAATGCAAAAGTTGTCTCCCCTTGTTTTGACAACCAAAACAAGCCCGCGTTCCTGCATTCTCCCAATTCGGGTCACAATAACAAGCCTAAAATTTTTCTGTCTGGTGGGGACTTTCAAAACCGACTCCACTGCTTGATCTTACCGACTCCCCGTAGTAAACAACTTGTAGTTGCGAATCAAACTGTCCTTGGTATTTTTATCATCTGATTGTTAATTACAGTGATTTTCACAACACAGGGAAAAAAGATCTGGAGACATTACACATCCCTGTCTCACACCTCTCTTAATAGGCTGATATTGTCCCACTTTATTATCAATCATTATGGCTGCTTGTTGTTTCCAGTATAGTTTTTTATAAGTCTAATGTCTTTCCCATCAATTTGTAGATCTGCAAGCATATCCACCATGTTGACATGTCTAACTCTATCAAAAGCCTTTGTGTAGTCAATAAAGCAAAGGTGTATATCCTTGTTTACTTCTATAAAATTCGAATAAAAATTTGAACAGGAATGAGTGGAAACATTTGTGAACAAACTATATCTTACTCATGTTTCTGTCCGCCAATGGTATTCGTTGCATTTCTCAACTGCTTATTGTCCTTGTTTCACTTGATACAACAGTATAGGTTCCATATTATATTTAAACACTTTTTTTCTCACTGCAGTTGGCTGATTTTTATTGGTGAGTATGTTTTCCATCTTGTAAAAGGCTACCTTTTCCATGTTTCCATTGTTTTCGATTGTTTTTGTACAAGACACCTTTCATTAGATGTTATGGATAGTTGTACCGATTTTAAAAACAATCAGAAAGTCTCATCTCATCCCATCTCATCTTTCCCTCTTGTAGCTTGCGGTGTCGAGGTGAATCATAAACAGCGGAAAAGTGCCCGTTTATGAGCTTCACATATATATCCATCGTTTACATGGTCCGCCTTTTCTTTTGCTTCCATTTGCTCTGTTCATCATTGCTTCTTGTGGTATACTGTCAGTTGGTAGCCTAGTCGGAAAGTAATACTTACTAAAGGAGGCACTAGGAAATAGCAGAAATTATGAACAGGTTGATAAAGCATGTTATCGTGTTGTAGTTATCGTGTCTCCAGTTAATCTGATTCATCTTAATGTCCGCTGAAGTCTCCAAAACATCTTGAATTGATATGAAATAACCTTTGTACTTGTTGTGTATTAATTGTTTCGTGTAAACTGTAAGACATCATTCTGTAACTGTTTTTATTTACTAAAGGGTTGAACTATGGAATGGTTGTCTGAACTTACTTAGGAAAAAATACAGTTTTGTTGACCTTTACAGGACGTGGGCGATCATGACGCTCCCAGGATTTCAATCTTTAGCAGGATGTTTGGTGACAGGAAGATCTCTCTTACCCTACCCTGCTCTTTCTCAGTCTCACTATCTCTCCCACTATCTCTCTTCCTATATCTCTCCTACTCTTAATCTCCCTATCTCGTCTTCTCTCTCTCTCCCTTTCTCTCTCCTTCTCTCTCTCTCTCTCTCTCTCTCTCTCTCTCTCTCTCTCTCTCTCTCTCTCTCTCTCTTTCTCTCCCATCTCTCTTCCCTCTCTTCATTCTCTTCCCTCTCTCCCTATCTCTCTCCATCTATCTGTCATTCTCTCTATCTCTCTTCCCCATACTAGCTCTCTCGCTAAGCTTTCGTGCAGTATTAAGATACCGCCTCCAATGTGTGATGCCGAGATAGCGATCAGTTGAGCTAACACGTCAACGACTCGTCCCTGACTTGGAGACGTAAATTACAAGTACCTCAGAAGTCGCAGTGGGTTCGCCAGATGGCGAGGGACACTGGTAATAGGGAAAGCTAATCCACACGCAAAAATCAGTTCAGTGCAGAGCTCCCAAATAAGGACTGGAAACTATCCCAAGAACCACTGGTATCTAATGACCCCACACGCTCCCTTGACCTCTTGATAGTAAGATCAGTTACCTAACCTTCTCGGATTAGGGCGGAAAAAAAAAACAGAATGTCTCGTGTGCAAGCTGTGCGCATTAAAAGTCATACTGCATTTGGAAATCGCACAGAGTAGGCCGTAAGGTCTGAGCCCTGGCAAAATCGTTACGAAATAAAACCAACCACGGGTAGATATAGCCCGTTACGTTGGATGGAATCTGTCGAGAGCAGGCGATGGCAACCAGCGACACGCGTGCCAAGCGTCGCACTGGGAACGATTTTCAATGGCACACAGAGTGAATTGAAATAAGGTGTACGATACCATTTTACACAAATTGAATTATATTTTGTCACACGTTTTTAAGTAAAAGAACCAAACACTGGTGTTAAGCTTAATTGCCTGGTACCGGTGTTTAAATGTTTGCACTGTCTACAGCCAAAGAGCCCAAAACTAGTGTTATTCATAATCTTCTTCTTCTTCTTCTTCTTCTTCTTCTTCTTCTTCTTCTTCTTCTTCTTCTTCTTCTTCTTCTTCTTCTTCTTCTTCTTCTTCTTCTTCTTCTTCTTCTTCTTCTTCTTCTTCTTCTTCTTCTTCTTCTTCTTCTGCACTCATCCGGAGTGTTTTTTCATATGTAATTGCGTTGTGCCAGTTTCTTTGCGCCCTTAGGCCGACACATCTGACTTCTGCGGGTGTTTGTTGACCTGGTTAACCTTCCCGGATGTTTCGAGGGACATTCGACTCTCACTGTTGTGGTGTCGTCCACATCCCATCTGGTCAGGTTAGAACGGTTAGACAAGCATATGATTACTGGCAGGATCAACTAGATATCTATCGCACATACGGACTATTCACCCACACGCAGGCCAAGAGTAGCAATCGCTCAGCGCGGTCCCTCGGTTGCTGGTGATACACGCAAAAACACTGGACGCCTACCGACGAGCTTTCAAGCTACGCCAGGCAGGACTGACCGAAACGCTATGCCAGCTTACTGACTGCAGGCCCGCTGCTTATCGAGAGAGAGAGAGAGAGAGAGAGAGAGAGAGAGAGAGAGAGAGAGAGAGAGAGAGAGAGAGAGAGAGAGAGAGAGAGAGAGAGAGAGAGAGAGAGAACGAACGAACGAACGAACGAACGAACAAACTTTATTTTCAAAGGGTTAAGAATTGGGCACGCAGGCCCGTCTAACATTCTGCCCCTCTATCACTCTCTTTCATACATTATTTCATTCACACATCATTCAAGGCTAACAGAGAACAACAACAATATAAACGATATGCATTATAAAGGCATGGGCAAAATGCGAACATCAAAACTACACGACACAGTAATATTAGATAATGGTCTGACACTTGTTGAGAGAGAGAGAGAGAGAGAGAGAGAGAGAGAGAGAGAGAGAGAGAGAGAGAGAGAGAGAGAGAGAGAGAGAGAGAGAGAGAGAGAGAGAGAGAGAGAGGGGGTACTTATCGAGACTGTCGAACGGTCGTACAAAGATTGCTCTATCGCCCACTCAAACCACGACTCTGGCTTCACGCTGCGGTCACATTCTCGAAACGCCCGCCTCTCTAACTTGCGTCGGCTGGGAAGTTTACGATTAGGTGCACCTCACACAGCCACCCAAGACAACGAACGCCAAACGCAGTTCATAGTCTTAATTGCCTGATACCGATGTTTATGTTTTCACACTGTTTACAGCCAAAGAGCCAAAAAGTAGTGTTATTCATAATCTTAATTGCTTGGTACCGATGGGTTTGTTTTCACACTGTTTCAAGTCAAAGAGGCAAACACTGGTGTTATTCAGGAGCCTCGTTGTCTGGTAGCCATGTTTATGAGGCTGCGTTGACCAAAGATTCGTACTTGTCGGACAAATAGTCCCGCCTCTGTGGGGGATTTAGTCCTGACCACTATCGTGGCAGGCAAATGCACTAACCACTCTGTCACCGTTGCTTCCTTGTATGTAAAGTGAAAAAGTAAAGTGAAAAAGTAAAAAAGCGCATTGGGCATGTGGTGCTAGAACCATCTGGACAAATACTTATATATAACGTAATTCATAGTCACCCTTCTAATGAAATACTAACTCTTCCTGTCCAGATGTCAGCCATGTTGCTCTTCAAAGAACGACCTTTGCTCCTTAAGAGTCGATGCTCTTGATGTCACGGAGTTCGTTATAATGTCTATGACTATACACCTACAACAGTGAAACACTCCTTTTAACCAAATCTCCGTCAGATTGTATGCATTGACCTTTGCTCTACACAAATCGATGACCTTTATCGTTTGGAGTCCGCTACTGTATTTCTGACTTGTCAACAGCAGGAGTGAACAGCCTGTATATACCCGGCCTACTTACAGGAAGATCGAAAGTTCGTTGTCTAATCTGCTGTTCTACTGACATGGCCTGCCTAGTCAGAGTCTGCAAAGCTAAGTGAAAGAAGCCAAGAACTTCACACTGATACACCAAAAGCCATTGAGGAAAACACGATCATATCATTGCCACGAGGCCAGTCACGGTGTAAAGACATTTAGGCTAAAGTATACATTCCGCCATTACTATGTGGGCTGTCATGTATGTCCCCAGCTCATATTACATGCATCAATGCACGTGCTCATAATTTTTTCTATACCATGAAGCAGGCTCTGTGGCCAAGGGGTTACGGACGCATTTCTCAATCCCGCATACCGCGATCGAAACACAGCTGCGGGCGATTTGGCAGCAGACCGCCCTGTGTTGATTTTCATACATGAATTTGGCTAACAAATGGAGAATCATAAATTAGTTTGGCTAACAAAAGGAGGGACGAACATAAATTTGCCTAACAAATGGAGAATCATACATTAATTTGGCTAACAAATGGAGAGTCATACACTAGTTTGGTAAACACATGAAGAATTATGCATTAGTTTTGTTAACAAATAGAGAATCATACATTAGTTTAGCTACCAAATGGATAGACAGATATGGACTTGGCTAACAAATGGAGAATCATACATTAGTTTGGTTAGTTTGGTTTACAAATGGAGAATCATACATTAGTTTGGCTAACTAATGGAGAATCATACATTAGTTTGGTTAACACATAAAGAATCATACATTAGTTTGGTTAACAAATGAAGAATCATACATTAGTTTCGTTAACAAATGGAGAATCATACATTAGTTTGGTTAACATATGAAGAATCGTAAATTAGTTTGATTAACAAATGGAGAATCATACATTAGTTTAGTTAACAAATGGAGAATCATAAATTAGTTTGGCTAATAAATGGAAGATGAGAAAACGGTCTCTCTTGCGTAGAGACCTGTCGATGACCACAAGCATAGCATTTAGCTTGACTGCAGACCTGTCGATGACCACAAGCTTAGCATTTAACATGTCTGCAAGAGAATCACATCAATTCCCCGCAACGATGGTAGACAATCAACACCCAAGTCTGGCACCCACCACAGGGAGAGCTCATTCAGATGCTAGGAGTGAATATTTCTACCTGGATGGAACCAAACCATCACCACCAATTCAATTCTTAATTCATACAGGAGTGAACACCTTCTTTGCCTGTGCGATGCAAAAAAATGAATGACTTAAAATAATAACAGTCTGCGAATGAATTAAAATAATGTTTACCTCTCGGCACGGCACATGATGGTGACGATTACGATGTCAGACCTGTGTCACACGTCCACGTCGAACATCGTGGATACATGGCCATCACAAACATGAACCGAACTGGCAGGAAATCTCGGAATTATGCATCCCCATTTGCCCTACCCCTATGACCGTTCCCAGTTTTATTGATCGGATCTTAGTTGTCGACATAAGTATTCCTTTGTTTTCTCTCCCCCCTCCCTGCTTATTGATAAACACTTTTGTCAAAACGTTCGCTTATATTTATGTGTTTTTCCATTCGTCATACTTTGTTTTTTATTCGTATTTTTGATGTTCTAGTAGGAAAATTCCGTCGGGATTTACAATGAATGACGCAGACAAGGCACAATGTAGTTTTCTGGCAGATAATTCTGTAGACATGTGAAGTGATAGACCGTTACATATACTAGGTTATGGGGTGAATGACAGCTCTAATCACCACCGCCGTTACTTCGTAGAGTTTATTCTGTTTCATTAACTGTATTTTGAAAACGCGGCCACACACTTGGTGTTTTCCGGGATAAATATCACGCAAACATTTTACGAGGTTTGGTCGTTGTACATCCGCATCCGTGGGGAAAAATAAAATGTCGCTTCAGCTGAGTATTGAACCTAGCTTACTTTTCATCAAATCCTGCTGTATCCACTCTGTCACGTGTTCCTACATTTATGTAATGTGTGCATAAACAAAGATGCAACAAAATTGCAGATTTTTTTGTGCGAAAAATTTATTACAACAACATAATTGTGCCCTTGAAAACACCAGTCGTCTTGCAGTAGCTTTCGGACTTCGAAGCATAGGCACAGGTATTGATTGGTAATCACAGACCTAAAGGACTTAAACAGAGACTGAATGTTTTTTTTTTTTTTTTTTTTGGGGGGGGGGGGGGGGGGGGGGGGGGGCCTCGCTAGATTTGAACTCAGCGTAGTCCATAAACACTATTTCTAGTAGCACTTGACTGAATTTTGCGTGTGGATTAGCTTTCCCTGTTACCAGTGTCCCTCGACATCAGGCGAACCCACTCCAACTTCAGAGGTGCCTGTAATTTATGTCTCCAAGGACGAGAAGTCAACATTTTAGTCCAACTGTCAGGTGTAGGGGTTGACATCCTTACCTCGACATCAGTACACCGAATGTTTAAGAACACACGTTCTTATCCATTCGGTCATGCTGAAGACCTCAAAAGAGATCAAATAATATACTTAACAATATTTAACAGAAAACTATAAATATACCAGGATTCGAAACTGCCTCCTCGAAAGCGCGTTGTTTAAAGAACAAGAGAATAATACATTCATAGGTATTGAACCGCCGTCCCCCTGGCCAAGGAGTTAACGACATTGTTTGTAATCCCGTATATCCACGTGGGGGAAAACAGCAGCTGCGAGAATCGGCAGTAGTTTCGCGCCGCTCTGATAACTTACGGGGGTATGTGAGCCGGTCGTTCAGAAAGCAATAGCAAACTACTGAGCGTAAATCTTGCCTAGTACATAAACTGCAGCTGAAAAATGCTGGTGTTGATTGCAGCGTCCTGTAAGGAATATGCAAATTTTTTAAAGGTATTGACTGACACTTGCAGTGAGGATAAGAAATAAATAAAGATCAAATGTGATCTAAGTATAACAATATAACAATTGAAAGCTACAGACAACACTGATTCGAAGCTGCTCCTCCAAATCAAGACAACGCATCACTGAAAGTGCGTATGTGCTTCAACGCGCAGTCATCTTACAAAGGACCTTGAGAAGAATTGAACGTATTCTTATAGACCAATATACATAGTGTATTTTTATTGACTGTGCAGTGTTTGAAAATATTGCCGGCCCAAGTTTTGTATTCAATCTCTGTAAAGTTCATGCAACATAATAGGTAAATACAAAACTTGTACCGGCAATATTTTCAAACATTGCATAGTCATTAAAAATACACATGTAGCTTGCTGTGTGATGTGGTGATACATCACATCGGTTATCTTTGCTTCCCAAGACATTTCCTGGTACACATTTTAGGCTGGATCCAAATACGAGTCCAGGTTAATTTTTAAAACTTCGCCTCGGGGATTCGAACACATAACTACCGCGTTGGCAGGCAAACGACCTAGCCACAGCGCTACTGCGGCTTCGACCCGACCATCTCAATACCATCAACAGATTCAGTGCCAGACAAAAAATAAGTTTGTACCTGGCAAAAATGGATGGCGGAAAATGGGAAGTAGGGATGTGTTACAGTTATGACTTAAAAGTTGTTAATATGGTTGTAAATATGTTGTATTATATATCATATTACAGGGGTTGCATAAGGAAAACTAATGTATGTAAGGAAACGACTTCCGGTCCCCAACATGGTGGTTAGGCATTGAACCGTTAAGTCCTCTGGCGTGATTATGCTTGTGGCTACGGTTTGCATTCGCATTTTCCTTATGACGGACTGGTAGTACATGGTTCCATCGCCCTGCTATTGAGTGAGTGTGTGGCGCGACACTGTGAGGTGTGATATTCGCGTGGAATGCTTTTACATCTGTCCGCTGTTGTTTGCGCGGTGAACTGCATGTTCGGAGCAATGAATGGCCAGCTGTCGCTGAATTGAATGGTTTGCCTTTTCAGTTCATGAGTGCATTTTTCAGGTGACTCCTAGGAGTCGGCGCTGGAGCTACAGAGTTCGTGCTTTGTGCGGCACTTTCGGCGGGTCGCCCTGCGTAAAGATACCAAGCATTGTGGGATAAAACCCGGCTCAGTGAGGTCTTTCTGATGACTGCCGATTCCATCGACGATGAACTGAATTTTCTGGAGGACTTTTGTGTTGGCATTCTGGCGTCGGAATATTGAACAGTGTACCTATGAGGGTTGTTGGCTTGCCGAGATTCCTGTCTGTTGCACTTTTCACATTGGGCAGTGAGGAGCATTTTGTGTGATATTCACTGGCACGGGAACCGAGCATAATGGGGACGACCTGTTGCAGCGAAGTTAGAACCGTGACTAACTAGCTAACTACCTAACTAATTAACCAACTATCATTGGCACCTTGCCGTCTTGACAGACGATAGTTTGTAAGGGATGGAATTATTGCCTCTCCATAGCACAAAAGCCGGTCTCTCTCCGTAATCCCGTTTATCACGCAGAGTCTCGTAGCGGGCGAGAACTGGGAGCGGTTCGTCCCCCGCTGGTGATTTGCGGGATAACTGAGCCGGCCGCTCAGAAAGCAATGGCAAACTACTGAGCGTAATCTTGCCAAGAAATCAACAGACAGCTGAAAGATGCTGATGTTGACAGCGATGTCCTGTAAAGGATATGCAAACATTTTATTGGATAGCACAAAGCCTGGGCTAAAATATAGAGATCATGTGTTGCCCATGAAGCATGATCCCTCTCTCAGCCTGCCTAGTTCACTCCAGAGGAGAGGTAACACCTCTACATCTGGAACAAGACAAGCTTCAGAAGCTGCCGGATCAGCAAAGCAATGCTCTAACTGTCCGCCTGTCGGAGCTTCGATCCTAGACCAGCCGCCAACCAAGGCTTAGGGTCTGGTCTGCCCTGCCATGACATTTTGTCTTTAGGTTGCATTTCCTCGCACCAGGGTAAGGCTTGTACCCTGCCAATTGCGCTCTTCCGCCCGAAGCTGTTGGCACAATGTGGGGTGTCGGGTTTTGTAAGCGCCGCCCAACGTTCGGCGCTAACAGAAAGCAGGTAGTACCTTCTACTGTTATACGGTAGCTCAGTCATATCTGACTAAGACCTGACACAAACTAACTAACTAACTAACTGTATGTAAGCCCATGACAGATACGGAAAGTCGCTTAAGACGATTAATAATCCCATGGCAATTAATCAGTTTAAAAAGGACGACATGATTCGTCAGGTCTATGACCCATCTGATCCCACAGATACAGGGAGTTGCTTGAAGACAAACATAAGCGTAGATAAGATAGTTGCTTCTGACACCAAAGTGGGTGCAACTGAGGTGGTATGTTGTCACCGGCCCCTCTGGACTTTGGCACTGGTTGCATGTTCCTTTACTGCGTGATAGGTCTGTGGAAACCATGTCAAGGATATCGGCAAATGTGAGCTGACTATAAATATCTAGCCAAGTAGGCAGTGCAATCACACGTCGCCACGATTACGTACAGTAACTTTGTGCTTACAGCTTCTTGTTCTGTTACCGTGCGGATAGACACAGGACTTCGCATAACACTACTGTTTGAACCAGAAACGAAAGAAACATTTCCAGCTGCTAAATTGATATATACTCGAAAGGAACAACAAGATGTCTGCCAGTAATACGAGTAACGCAGCAAATGGTAAGATGCCATTTAATTATTTCAGTCTCGTGCAACTCAGCTTGCAAGCTCTCATTAACCCCGACCACGACCCCTCCTTTTGTCATGTGTCCCAAATATCGCGTCATTCTTCTTCCTCCTCCTCCTCTTCTTTTTCTTCTTTCTCTTCTTGTTCTTCTTCCTCTTCCTACTATTCTGCTTGATCCTGCCCCCCTTCTTCTTCTTGCTATGCTGCTGGACTTCTTCTTCTTCTTCTTCTTCTTCTTCTTCTTCTTCTCCTTCTTCTTCCTGCTGCTGCTGGTCTTCTTCTTCTTCTTCTTCTTCTTCTTCTTCTTCTTCTTCTTCTATTCTTCTTTTTCTTGCTGATGCTGCTCCTCCTCTTCCTAATATTCTTCTTCTTCCTGCTCGTCCTACTCTTTCTCCTTCTCTTCCCCCCGTTCATCTTCTTCCTGCTCCTGCTCCTCTTCTTCTTCTTCTTGCTGCTGCTGCTACTCTTCTTCTTCTTCTTCTTCTTCTTCTTCTTCTTCTTCTTCTTCTTCTTCTTCTTCTTCTTCCTACTCCTCCTCCTGTTCAACCTTCTCTTCTTCTTCTTCTTCGTCTTCTTCTTCCTCTTCTTCTTCTTCTTCTTCTTCTTCTTCTTCTTCTTCTTCTTCTTCCTACTGCTCCTCCTCTGCTTCTTCCTTTTCTTCTTCCTCTTCTTCTCCCGGCTTCTTGTCCTACTCTTCTTCTTCCTCCTGCTCCTCTTCCCCTTCTTCTTCCTTATATTCCCCCTGGAGGACAGACCGTCGACCAGCTCGGGCTAAGCTATCCTATCTATTGTTATCTTGTGCAATGTCCTCCATGCCCTGCCCATAATATCACACAGTTCTAACAGTCCAATGTTTATATTGTATATATTCCCAGGTGAAAGGAGGTCAGTAGGTGATCCAGACTGCCTGCAGCTCTCTCCACATTGAGTCATACTTCTTCTAGAGAAGCTTTCTAACATCTTTGCTTTCTGAGTTATTGATGTCTGGGTCTGCACCACTTGGTGGGGTATCAGTGCATGATAAGACAAATGTGGTCGGGATCCTTTGGAATCGTGTGTAAAGTACAGAAGAACATATAGATCATTACGGCTTGGAGAGAATGGTGCTGCAGGGAGGATCTGACCGACACTCAGAACTCCGAGAAAAGGCCAGCCGGACAAATATTCAGATTGCTACTTGTACCATTAGTATTGGAACTCTCGCTGATGTTTACAGACGAGGACGGAGCGCGTATGGGAATACCCCGAGTGTTGTGATGTTGGTTCTTGACTCAACTCAACTCAACTCAACTCAGCTCAACTCAGCTCAACTCAACTCAACTCAACTCAGTTCAGCTCAACTCAACTCAGCTCAGCTCAACTCAGCTCAACTTAGCTCTTGTTTCCTTATGTTTGTCTTGTTCATGGTTGGTCTGATTACCAGCTAAAGTTGTCTACGGGACGGGGTAGCCCACTTCACGACAACGCCCTTTTGATGCCTTTTACGACATGCATGGTGGATTACAGTTGTGCTATGCATAGCTTCTCTTAAGAGTTCCAGTAATACACATACGATGCTGATTCACTCCTCTTGATTCCTTGTTCATGCAGGCTGTTCAAGGCTGCAGATTCATTGTCATCACTTCATTCCTTTAATCTTTGACGTTTGTTCAGCGCTTACTAAGGCAACGCAACGACCCCAGTGGCATCTTTCGCTCTCTTTAGTTAGTTAATCGATAGATTGTCCTCAGTGTACATCTAACCAATCAGTCCATTAGTGCTATGGTGCCCTCGTCAGTATCCATCCGCTTCAACCAGTGGCGGCTGTCAACACCAGTTCTGTGGTGGTTGACTAATTTTCTTTGACCACTTTTATTGTGTTGTCTGGCTCACGCCTTCTGACTTCTTGTTCTTGCAGTCTGGTCATGGCTGCAGATTGACATTCATACACTGGGTTCGTTTAATCACCCGGCCTTGCTAAGGGCATTTAGTATATCTGTCCGATCCATTGCTCGTCCGCTTTCCACAATAGCCTGACTCGTAATGATGTCAGCTTGTTTAGTTCCATTGTGTTTATATTTCTGCGGAACATGGAATTTTCTGAAGTGACAAAGGGAGATTTGTATGTCAAACCTTCTGGGATTGAAACAGCTACAGTGCTGCGGTCACATAAAGAGGCATAGCTCTTTGGGAAAGGATACGGTAGAAAGATATTTGCAGCGAAGGCGTGCAAAAGTAAGACGACGTTACATGTGGGTAGACAAAGATACCTAGAGATGGAAGAAGTCTGTCTGAGAACATCATGAAGACACAGGACTGAAGCTGTGATAAACTGATAATTATTTCAGTGAAGAGGAATCACAAGTGTTTCTCTTGCAAATCGTTTTAACCAGTCTGCTTTTATTTGTAAGAGTCATCATCATCATCATCATCATCATCATCATCATCATCATCATCATCATCATCATCAAGTGCTTTGTCGACAGGCGTGGGCGACCTTGCTTCTCTACATCTTGCGATTTCCAAAAGCATATATCACTTCGTGAGCTGTAAACTTTCAACACCATGACAAAGGGCCGTTTAGTATGTTTTATCGCTGGCTTCCTCCATTTCTCTTTCCACAAATATTTCCAGTTGTCACAATGTGTTCCAGTCTTTTGTCTTCTTATAATGTGGACAAGAATATCGACAGCCTCGTTCTGATGTTTGTTTTTGTCTTAATCTCTTTCAAAACATTCACTGATTTTCGTTGTCCAACGGATTTTCAGCATTTCCCTGTAGAAAAATCTCCTAGGTTCCACTAGACTTATTTGCTTCTCTATTAATGGTCCAGGATTTACAGCCGTATGTTAAAACTGGATCTATGTGAGAATTCTGGTTCTAACTTCCATTAACAAGGATTTATTGCATGAGATGTTATTAATTTGATAAAAATACAGCTTTTACTTGTTATAATCTGTTTTTTTTTTTTAAATCTCTATGGTATAGAGATTTCATGTTTATATATATATATATATATTTATATATGCGCTCGCTCGCTTTGAACGCAAGCGGAGTCCAGACACACTACAATTAGCAGCACTGGGCTAGATTGTGCGTATGGATTAACTTTCCTTATTACCGGTGTCCCTCGCTAACCCACTCCAACTTCTGAGGTACTTGTAATTTACGTCCCAAAGTCAAGGACAATAAGTCAGCATTTCAGTCTAACTGTCCGGTGTAGGGGTTGAACCCTTTACCTCAGCATCACCACACCGGATGTTTAAAAATGTGTGTTCTCATCCACTCGTCCATGCTGACCTCAGTTGACTTCAATTGTGCGTTTAGACTTGACCTGTTGTAATATTAAAACAGGCGATTGCCAGGCGACTAGAGCTGTGATGTAATATTAAAACAGGCGATTGCCAGGCGACTAGAGCTGTGATGTAATATTAAAACAGGCGATTGCCAGGCGACTAGAGCTGTGATGTAATATTAAAACAGGCGATTGCCAGGCGACTAGAGCTGTGATGTAATATTAAAACAGGCGATTGCCAGGCGACTAGAGCTGTGATGTAATATTAAAACAGGCGATTGCCAGGCGACTAGAGCTGTGATGTAATATTAAAACAGGCGATTGCCAGGCGACTAGAGCTGTGATGTAATATTAAAACAGGCGATTGCCAGGCGACTAGAGCTGTGATGTAATATTAAAACAGGCGATTGCCAGGCGACTAGAGCTGTGATGTAATATTAAAACAGGCGATTGCCAGGCGACTAGAGCTGTGATGTAATATTAAAACAGGCGATTGCCAGGCGACTAGAGCTGTGATGTAATATTAAAACAGGCGATTGCCAGGCGACTAGAGCTGTACTGTTTCTATTTCCCCAGGGCCTGCTGTTATTATACCAAAACCAAACCCAAATATAATAGACAGAGCATTGGCACTGGTCACAGATTCTGCGCATTATGTGTTGAGGTAAGTGTCTGAAAGAATGAAGTGAAGGCATGAAGTGAAGCAATGAAGTGAAGGAATGAAGTGAATAAATGAAGTGAGGGAGTGAGTAAAGGAGTGGAGTGAAGGAATGAAATGAAAGAGTGAAATAAAGGAATGAAGTGAAGGAATGAATAAAAGAATGAAGTGAAAAAGTGGAATGAAGGAATGAAGTGAAGGAATGGGTAAAAGAATAAAGTGAAAGAGTGAAATGAAGGAATAAAGTGAAGGAATGGGTAAAAGAATGAAGTGAAGGAATGAAATGAAGGAATGAAAAAAATGAAGTTAAAGAGTGAAATGAAGTAATGAAGTGAAGCTATGAAGTGAAGGAATACAGTGAAGGAATACAGTGATGGAATGGAGTGAGCATAAATAAAATAGCTTAAACATTCTCAGAGAACAAATTATGTGGTTTAGATATCAGATGATAACTTGGCCGCCTCTGGGCATTGGGTTGGGGAATGTTGACAATGGCGGTGATGGAGAAGGGAAGGACAATGGGTCTGTAGACATTATCCGTGCCATAAGCGGTGAAGGTCAAACAGGTAACTTTGAGGACGCTTGGGATTCTGTTTCCTTGTTCAGAGTGAAGAGATGGACGTGAAGCGGGGAGCGGCCGGACTTGAACTTTTTCTCAGGGGTACAAAACCTGTGGTTAACCAAAACAGACCTGGTGCAGTCAGTCGATATACGCTGGCGGAGTTGTTCAGGGGGAGATCGGAGCACCTATGGAACTGTCCGGAGTGCAATGATGAAAATCTTCACTAATCACAAATCAAGTTCACTAGGAAATAACCTAAACCCCGTGCGGGAAACTGGTGCGTTGATGGTAAGCGAACGCTGATAATGCCATGAGTGCGATATGACGAGGGTTCGGCGACTGCTAAGTGAAGGGAAGACAGGCCACCCATTCCCCCGTCCATTCGCCTACAAAATGCCACACCACAGACCCACACCAGATTTCTGCCCCAGGACATGTCCCGTGTTTCATGTTTTAATGTGCAGGAAAGATTACCAACATAGGCCTGACCCCAGCCAGTCCGCAAGTGTTATGTAGAACAATGACCTGGTTACAGTCGTGACCTGCTTACAGCCATGACTTGCTTGCAGCCATGACCTGCTTACAGAGTGGCGTACTTTATTTCAAAGATCAAAGATAGCGAGCATAATTTAATCTTCTCTTCAATGCTGGTGTGCAGAGAACGGGCAGGCGGAAAGATTGGCTGGAGCTGCACCTATGGGTGGGGTATTGGGGCACGATAAGGCAGATGTTGTCGGAGCTCTTTGGGATCACGTGACTCGTGTGGACCAACAGATAAACTAACATGACCTGGAGAGAAAGATGCAGCAGGAAGTGACCCGTGGATCTGGCTGACGCTCAGTATTCAGAGGGACGGCCAGACGGACACATAGTTAGTTAGTTAGTTAGTTAGTTAGTTAGTTAGTTAGTTAGTTAGTTAGTTAGTTAGTTAGTTAGTCGAGGTTCCAACTTCACGGCAACGGGTCGTCCCCATTATGCTCCATTCCCGTGCCAGCGAATATCACACAACATGCTCCCCACTGTCCAATGTGAAAAGTGGAATAGACAGGAGTCTCGGCAAGCCAACAAGCTCGCACAGGTACACTGTGCATAATCAGACCGCAGCTGGTACCATCAGTATTGGGACTCTTCGCTGGTTGTTGAAAATGGGAACGGGGCGTGTATGAGATTGTCCCGAGATCCGTGACATCAATTCTTGACTCAGTTCAACACATTTAATAACAGATTTATGGTGAAAGAATGGGAGTTCGTGTCAAGGTTAGGCGCAAAAAACTTGCGTTGGGGAGGGTCTATAATTAAGCATGGCGCACTCTCCTCGCAAGAGAAGACCTTTGTGGGTCGTTGCTTCAGCTCAAGCAGACCAAGTTCGTCTCACGGTGCTGGCTGGATTTTTACAATATAACCATCACTGTGGTATACCACTACTTGTTCCTGGGGTAGTGGATCGGACATTTAGTCTTGTCGGACAATGGCGAGAAACTCGAATGTCCCTTGGCCATGGGAGTAAAGCAGGCTATAGGGCGCTGGCCAGTACAATTTTCAAGTAAGATAATTTATGGCATGTGATTATGCTATACACGCAGTTTGTTCCTCGTCAGTGTTACAGAGTAACTGTACTGAAATTCTCTTATTGTGTTACAGTGCGGGAGATTATCTTTGAGTGCTACAGTGCGGGAGATTTTCTTTGTGTGTTATATGGAAGGAGGGAAGTTGCTTGTTTTTCTTCTTCCGCTTCTTCTTATTCGTCTTTTTTTTTCTTCCGCTTTATTTTCTTCTTCCATGTTTACACCGACAGACTAGTTCTCGTGGTGTAACCAAGTCTTTTTGGAGCTCCTCTTTTGTTCCATACAATTGTGAGTGTAGTCAGTTTAATGACAATAGTTGCGGTACTCTGGGTTGTGATCCACCTTCTGGTCTAGTATCGCCGACTTCAGAACCTCTTTAACGGGAGAGCGAGCTCATCCCTCTGTTCACCATGAAAAAAAAAAAAAACTATGTCAACATTTATGAACACATTCAAGTTTAGGGCGCCGCCATTTTGTATTTTGGCGTAAATGTGTAATGTCGCTGTATGTCTTTATTATGTCATTTGAAGCTTAAACCCACACTTTCTTCTGCAGGCTGTATTTCACAATCCTTCTGCTGATTTACTTCTGGTTGGTCAAGATCTTCAAAAGAGCCGTCCAACCACTAGAGCCGTTAGTTAAACAGATGCAGGCGATCCCTTCTGAAGATGTCAACGCAGAAGGCATAGGCAATCAGTTAGCCCGGTTACTCTGCACGGTTTTGTTGTACCTAGCCCCTTTGGTCAATCAAGTGATTGCCTTTGTTACTCGGCCTTTAATTTGGGCCAGGGACAAGGTAGTGCAGTATGTTGACCATGGAAACAAGGCCTCTGCGAAGCAAACGAGCCCTAAAGGCAGTTAATCACATATATTTCGTTGCTGCTGTATCATTTACCATGCTTGTTGTGTAAATATTACTAGAGTGTGCACACTTCATATGTCTCATCGAGTATTAAATTGATTATTGTGTAAATATTATCAACTTGTATTTGCTTTATGCTCGACTGCCGATTTTGTGGTCATGGGATGGAATCCACATCGAGGCGGATATTTAGAAGTGACCTCGGCTCCCAGGCCGACCCTCCCAAAAATGGGTACAAGAAAAATCTTGAGAAGTAAAGTCGACCAGAGTTATTTTGACCACACGCCTCGACTGCCGATTGGTCTATAAAAATAGGGGGCTATCACCGATTGGCCAATACGCGTAATAGCGTGTAGAAGTATCCGCTAATTATATACTTGCTAACTGATTCTGTACCAAACACAAACGTAGGTTTGGACCAAATATGGTGGGCAATCAAATGAGCTAGTATTATCATGTAATTTTCTATTCTCTGAACATTAAAATTGCGGAAGATACCGCGAAACGAAACAAATAACACGTTAACCCTACTATTGCGATATATCGCCGTTCTGTCCAAATGAAATGTCATAGTTGGCGATATATTATACTTGGGCATTGAATCAGTGAAGTGATTTTGTAGTATTTCATTCTGGCTAAAAATGGAGGTTAAAAGGTCAGAAGATCGACTTCATTGCACAAGATTTGATCTCATCTAGTGTTTCTGTCTCCCTCTGCAGACCAGCAAGCCGCCCGTGAACGCTCACAATAGAGCACGAACTCCACAGCTCCGGCGACGACCCTAGAGGTCTCCGGGAAAAAAACTTTACTCTCGAACCGAATGGCGGATTCCGGAATGGAACACACCACTTTCCCGACAGGCTGCTGCTGTGTGAATATATGACCACAAATATGAACCTGCGAGCTCGTTTGATCATACAAAGAGTGTCGGCTCCAGCTGGTTTGATTTCATTCAACGGATCATTTCAATGTACAATCACACATTATCCATGCTACACATTTCATTCCTATGTCATGAAAGATTTTTTTTTTGGTGTGAATGAGTGCATTTGTTTGGTTTTCTTAACGTTGCGCTATATTCACATATTTTGTCTGACAATCTCCATCCCCCCTCACCTCCCTTTCCCCCTCCCATTTTTCCCATTTGAATACCAATATTTGGCCTTGAATCTAAGGTTGTGATTAATTTTTGTGAAAACCCTTTTTTATTGTTTGCCCTAGTGATTCGAAAACGAACTCGCGAAAAATCGCCATTAAATAAAATCATTAATTCTCGTGGTTGCATTTTGGTATCAGTTGACAAGTGCATGTTAAAGGGAGAGAGAGTGGGGGGGGGGGGGGGGGGGAGGGGGAAGAGAGAGAGAATCGATGAATTATTAAATAAAGTGTCCACTTTTGGTTCACTGCCGCCCTCCTTATGAGGACAATATTTTTGGAGATGTCAACAAGCTTAAAGTGACTGCTGTTTTCTTTGCGTGTATTCATATTGACGTATAAAGGTAAACGAAGAAGAAGAAGAAGAAGAAGAAGAAGAAGAAGAAGAAGAAGAAGAAGAAGTCCTAGTAATTAAACACTTTATCTACGCACATTCAGACACTTCGTTGTCGGCAACTTCATACAAGAAAACTCAAGATAATTTCAAAACCAACCCATAAAACTTCAACATTACTAGCGTCCTGAGGAATGTCAAGGTAAAACAAATAGATTATGCACGAACTCTGACCCTACATTTGAGCTTTTTCTAAATAACAGGGACCTTAATCTGTTATGAAATATTGCTTATGACGCGCCATGACCTTTCACGTGTTTCGGCTGTAGCTGGAAAAACATGGGCCAGATTAATGACCCTGTATTTTAATAGATTAGCTGTCGTCCGTGTCATTATACTTTAGTCTTTCGAACGAAGAGTATGTGACTGAGCGGTCAGACACTGGTATATCATCTTTAGTTACACCCAGGTATACCTTAACTGAAGATTAGACCCCGGTATGTCATATATGAAGATGGTTCAACCTCGGTATGTCATATCTGGAGATGGTTAAACTTCGGTATGTCACATCTGGAGATGGTTAAACCTCGGTATATCATATCTGGAGATGGTTAAACCTCGGTATGTCATAACAGGAGATGATTAAACCTCGGTATGTCATAAAAGAAGATGGTTAAACCTCGGTATGTCATATCTGGAGGTGGTTAAACCACGGTGTATCATATCTGGAGATGGTTAACCCCAGTATATCATAT
Source organism: Cepaea nemoralis (assembly GCA_014155875.1). Taxonomy (NCBI): domain Eukaryota; kingdom Metazoa; phylum Mollusca; class Gastropoda; order Stylommatophora; family Helicidae; genus Cepaea; species Cepaea nemoralis. The sequence goes on from JACEFZ010001343.1 coordinate 817,998, forward strand.
TCGAAGATTTGTTAAACCCTTGTGTACTATTTCTGTAGATGATTAGCACCCGACATATATCTGGAGATGGCTAAACTTCCGGTGTATCGGAAATGGTTTAATTCTGGCATATACTATCTAGAAATGGTTAATCTCCAACATATTATATCTGGATATACTAAGCAGTGATGTATCATGACTGGAGGTGGTTAAACCCTGGTGTATTATAACTGGAGATGGTTAAACCCTGGTTATCTTCTTCTTCTTTTCGTTCATCCGGAGTGTTTTTTCAGATGTGATTGCGGTGTGTCTGTTATGCGCCCTTGGGCCGAAACCCGTAGGCCAACACATCCGGCTACAGCGTGCTTTTTTGACCAGGTAGCATTCCTGGGAGACTCTTACTTTTGTGGTGCCATCTACAGCCCAGCTGGCCAAGGTTGAACGGTCGAAGACAACGGTCATCCCTCAAAGGAAGGCAGGGACAGTCCATAGCATTTTCCGCCATCCAAGATTGCTTCCATAGTTGCAGGGCCGACACATAGCGCCCTGGTTCTGGGCTCACCGAGGGAATCGTCAGTCCTGCTCATGGCTGCTTTAAATCCTCACTTCAATATATTGGTCATTTCGTTTGCCCCGGGCCATTCCCGCACAAACCAGACAAGTTTGCAGGCGGTATCCACTCGGCGAGTTTTCGGACATGTGCTTGTCGTTGCGCCCGTCTGAGCTGTTCCAGGCACGACAGACATTCGGAAAACTACCTAGTCAGAGCTGTTCCGAACAAGAGCGGCATTCGGAAACTAGGTAGTTAGAGCTGTTCCTAGCACGAGAGACATTCGGACGAGACATTTCACTCGGACGTAATTGCGTAGTGTCAATTTTTAGTTTGCCACCCGTAGGACGACGCAAGCTCCCCCACCACGGCAAGGTGGAGACACATCGGGGGAGAAACCCTGGTGTATTATAACTGGAGATAGTTAAACCATGTTGTATTATAACTGGAGATGGTTAAACCATGTTGTATCATGACTGGAGATAGTTAAACCCTGGTGTATTATAACTGGAGATGGTTAAACCCTGGTGTATTATAACTGGAAATGGTAAAACCCTTGTGTATTATAACTGGAGATAGTAAAACCCCGGTGTATCCGATCATGGCAGTTAGATCCGTTAAATCAGATTTGGATACGGTTAACCCCGGTTTATCAGATCCTGATATTGAGCAGATTTCCCATAGAGCACTGACTGGTCTGTACATTGTATGAGGTTAGCACAGATACATAATTCGTCTCACAATGGTCCTTACGGTTTTAAAAATAATATCAGACATGGGAATGGCTAGACTTCTGTTAATCACATCTGGAGAGCTAAACCTGGTATATTACATCATGGCCTACGGGTTTCGGCCCAAGGGCGCATAACAGACACACCGCAATCACATCTGAAAAAAACACTCCGGATGAACGCAAAGAAGAAGAAGACATCTTGAGATTTAAACCCGATATATCACATCTGGAGAGTTCAATCCCGTATATCTCATCTGGGCAGTTCAACCTGGTATATCAAATCTGGAGAGTTAAACCTGCTATATGAGATCTGGAGAGTTAAACCCGGTATATCAGATCTGTAGAGTTAAACCTGATATTTCACATTTGGAGATTTAAACCCGATATATCACATCTGGAGATTTAAACCCGATATATCACATCTGGAGAGTTCAACCCGGTATATCACATCTGGAGAGTTCAACCCGGTATATCACATCTGAAGAGTTAAACCTAGTATATCACATGTGAAGAGTTAAACCTGGTATATCACATCTGAAGAGTTAAACCTGGTATATCACATCTGAAGAGTTAAACCCGATATATCACATGTGGAGAGTTCAACCCGGTATATCACATCTGATGAGTTAAACCTGGTATATCACATTTGGAGAGTACCCTGTATATCACATCTGGAGAGTTAAACCCGGTATATCACAACTGGAGAGTTCAACCGGGTATATCATATCTGGAAACGGTTAAAGGGTTGTAAATGCCAGTTTTACGGCAGCCTTTCAGAAAATATTATTTGTATGAATCAAAACATTTGCACTTGTAAATATGAAATAATGAATAAATGTTTAGTCTCGTTTCTCCTGGCCTGTGTATGTTTTATATTTGCCCGTTATTTTGTACATAATAGATGAGTGACAAGAAATGGCCTCTAGACAACCGACATGATCCACTCAACCGACTCCCAGACAAATGTAAAAGACTTACTGTCACCTAAGAACTGGCTATGTCAAGCACTTCACCTGAAGTCAGCATGGCCGAATAGATAAGAACGCTCGCTCTTAAACTGCCTGTGTGCTGATGCCGAGGTAGCGGGTTCATCTGGACTAAAATGTTGACTTCTCGTCCTTGACTTGGGGATGTAAACTACAAGTACCTCAAAACTTATGGACTAGGGGGAGGTAGTCATGCACCTGTGGGATCAGGTGGAGGAACAGATTGAGAACCCGTATTTGGAAAGGATGAAATTGCGGGGTAACGGCAGGGGTTCTGGGAGAATCGCAAAATTGAGAGGGAAGACCAGGAGAACTTTCAATCAGATAGCGGTGGGAACGATTAGTAGTGTGACTCTTCACTGGCTGTTGAACGAGGGGACAGAGCAGTTATGTCGGTTCTTAGCTCAACTCAACTCAAGTACCTCAAAAGTCGGACTGGGTTCGCCTGATGGCGAGAGGCCTGGTAATAGAGAAAACTAGTTCACGAACAAAAATCAGCCCAGTGCACCAGTATGGACTAGGTTTAAGTTCAACGCGAGCCAACAAAAAAAATACATCACCATCACTACATTGGTCTTATAAACCACATCACCGCTGCCTTCTTGCTTTTCTTAATTAATTTGTTGACCTCCAAGATTCACCACCATATAGCAGAACTGTTTCAATAGAATATGTCAGTATTCTGTTTCTGACACTCAATGAAAGTGCTCTCTATTACAAAAGATTTTCCATCTTCCGAAATGCAGTTTTTGCCTGCCTTATATCCTGCTCTAAATCTCTTATTATGTATCTTCCATCTGATGTTATGATCGTCCCAAATATTTCTTGGGTAAATGCTAACAACTAGAGATCCTGTGTGCAAATCACCCATGATACAAGTTCCACGACAGTTAAATATTGCAATAAGCAGACGGTAGAGCCGTTGTCCTCACAAAAGTATTAGGAGAAAGTACAACGTGTCGATGGATGAATGTAGTCTTTCAGCTTGGGTGGAATCTGTCGAAGGGAGGTGGGTGAGTGGTGAGTGGCACCTTGCCGTCTTTACAGACGAAAGTATGTGCATTGGAATTAGGCCAGAATTCCATTGCGCGATGCCTGGGCATGGATTCAGAGAACATGTGTTGCCCATGCAGCATATTCACTCTCTCGCCTTGCCTTGTTATCTCCAGAGGAAAACACAACCAGTATGTCTGAAACAAGGTAGGCTGCAGATGCATCAAACCTCCAAGAGCAGGAGTTGGGTGGCGGCCAAGCACTCACAACTGAGGGATTTGACTTAGAGACATTCAGACATTTCCCTCAGCCTTATACCAAGTGTCTGGACCAGTATGAGCGTGTACATCTGATATCGTAAGTGTCTGGACCCATAAAAGCGTGTATTACCGTCAGACTCCCCGCCTGACACTGTGCGGATCCCGCGACCAGCGAGAATCGGCCCGCCGGAGATATTGCTCGTCTGTTGCAAACAAATCTCCCCCCTTGATTCCACTACTTGTATCGTTTCTTTATTTTTATCGAGAGGAACTAAATCTTAAATACAGGCCGAAGTGAAACATGCTGACCTTTGAGTTAGATGCATCGTCAGATGTGATGTCATTTCCTGGAATAAAATTAATAAAGATGTTAACTTCTAGAAAACAAGCGCACAGTAAATGCTGTGTATATGCTCAGAACATGAATTGAGCGTTCTATGGAAGTAAACAAAGACCCACATCATTGCTTCATTGACTACACAATGGCTTTCGATAAAGTAAGATATGTCAACATGATCAAGATACTTGCAAATCTACAAATTGATGGGAAAGACCTCTGACTTGTAAAAAAAAAAGAAAACATATACTGCAAGCTGCTGTAAAGATTGATATTGAAGTAGGTCAATATCAAAGAGATGTGCGACGGGGATATGTAATGTCTCCAGATCTTTTTTTTCATTTACAATGAACATAGTTTTAGAAATTTAGAAGATATATGATAGGAATTACTCTTGGGAGTCATAATATCAATATCATTGGTTTTGCGGATGATACAGTGTTAATTGCAGACAATGAACAGGACCTGCAACATTTAGTAGATGCGGTTGTTACACAGTGAACAACTTGGGATAGAATTAAATTGTAAGAAGACACAGATTATGGTCGTCACTAAGAAGAAAGAAATACCACAATGTAATAATGTGCAAGAATAAATTCTTCTTCTTCTTCAGCGTTCCGAGCCATTGAGGTTCTTTGCTGCAGATACAATCCGTCTCCATTCGTCTCTCTGGTGGACCTTCTCTTGCCAGTCGTTGATTCCAAGTGCTTGTAGGTCTGTATATATATTATCTCTCCACCGCCTTCTTGGTCTACCTCGGGGTCTACGGTCATTTATTTCCTGAGTGCAAGAATAAACGGGAATTAAAATTAATTCTTAAACAAATGTATCCGCACAACTATCTCGAAACAATCGTAGCATCTGATGGGAGGTGCCTTGAAGAGATTAAAACAAGTATCGCTATGGCAAAGGTGGCCCTTTGAATATGGAAAACATATTGACCAATAAAAAGATATCACTTGCAACTAGAAAAAGTGTGTTTAAATGGTACACAGAACACATACTTGTGTATGGATTTGAAACGTGGACATTGAACACACAAGCTGAAATGTATCTGATGGCAGTGTAAATGTGATTTCTGCGAATAGCCAGACATTAAACACACAAGATGAAATGTATCTGATGGCAGTGTAAATGTGATTTCTGCGAATAGCCAGAAAAACCAACTAGCAAGTCCCATAAGAAGCTACTGCTTAGGGAAATTAAACGGAGACAGTCAGGAATTTTTGGGTACGGTATGAGAAAAAATAAATTAGAGAACTTGGTGACAACTGGTAAGATTGAGTGAAAAAGAACAAGGGTAAGGCAGATAGGTAATCTTTTTTTCGCATATCCTTTACGGACATTGCAGTGAACACCAGCATTTTTCAGCTGCTGTTGATGTATTGGTAAGTCTTTTTTTAACGTTCAGTAGTTTGCCATTGCTTTCTGAACGACCGGCTCAGATACTCCACCGTAAGTTACCAGCGCGGAGCGAACCGCTGCCGATTCTCGCAGCTGCTGTTTTCCCCACGTGGATATACATGATGATGATTACTTCTAAGTAATATTCATGTTCGCCCGTGTTACCGGGGTCGGCAAGGAAAGCAAAGAACAGAAACACTGTAACTTGGCATGCAAAAGAGGCGACTAAGAAGATTGAAAGGTGTGCTAAACTTCTACAACAAATTAAGAATCTTTTCAGTAGTTGTCCAATTCTAAGACACGCTGCTTCATCCCCAGGGGGATGCGGTAGCGTAGTGGCTAGACGCTCTCCTGCCGGCCACGTGACCTCTATCGGCATCAGGGCGGATTCCAAGTTTAAACACTGGGTCGTGAGTGCAGAGAATGGGCAGCGGGCCGGCCGCACTGAGTTTGAGGTGCAACAACTGTTCTAGAGTAACACATGTCAAGGTGACATAGTCATCTACACTGATGGGTCAGTTGTGAGAAACAGACGAAGTGGTTAGGACTTTATTGCAAAGGCTAATGTACGAGTCTTGAAAAAGGATAGCCTGGCATATGAGACTTCGACCTCCAGCATGAGAATGAAGGTGGAGGCAGTGGCATTAAAAAAAAAGTCGCTTAAAAGTCGACAGGGTCGACTTCATTGCACCGGGTTTTATCCCATATGGCTCGGTCTCTTTCCGCAGCACGGAAAGCGTCGCACAAAGCACGAACTCCGTAGCTTTTAGCGACAAGAGTCTCCGAAACATTTAACTCGTAAACCGAAGGACGCGGCCCGGAATCGAACCTACAACCTTCGGAGCACGAGTCAAACAGCTTGACCACTTCGCCACGGAGCCTGCCTACATCGGCATTCCGCTGGCTAGAGGATTCTATTGCAACACACGTTGTATTCATTGCGGATTCAAAGAGTATGCTTAGTAAGATGGAGAAAGGAATGTTTCGCGTGGAATGGCTCTCGTCGCTTCAGAGGACACAGATTGTGAGAATTGTATGGATATTTTGCCCTGGTCATGCGAGGGTGCGGGGGAATGAACAGGCTGATAGGCTAGCAGGGAATGAACCTTTTGGTGGTAAAAACTTGCCCATGGACAAGGGGGAGGTGGTCGCGCGCTTGTGGAACCTGGCGGAGGAACAGACTGAGAACCCATATGTGGAAAGAATGAAATTGCGGGGGGATCGGCAGGGGTTCTGGAAGAAACTCAAACCAGAGGGAAAGCCAGGAGAACTTTTAATCAGATAGCGGTGCGAACGATTAGTAGTATGACTCTTCGCTGGCTGTTGAACGAGGGGACGGAGAACATATGGGAATGTCCTGAGTGCAGTGATGTCGGTTCTTAACTCAACTCAACACTTGCCGGGCTCCCAAGCCTAAAATGTGTTAGGAAATGCTCTGGAAGGTCAAGGCGGCTGACGTGAGGCTGGCCGTATCAGCCAGTGAGTGCCAAGTGTATGGGCTGTATGTAGAAAGCCGACACCATAGCGTCCGGGACATTCCCATACGTGCTCAATTCTCATCTTCAACAAACAACCAGCGAACAGTCCCAGTGCTAATGGTACCAGTTGCATTCTTGATTATGTGTCCGTCTGACCTTTCCTCACAGTACCGAGTGTTGGCCAGATCCTCTCCAAACTACCATGGTGTATCTGTTCTTCCAAATTATTCACGTGGTCCCAAAGGGCCGTGACCACATTTACCTTATCGTGCACCAATACCAGGCCCAGCCGGTCTGCCCGTCTGCTTGTTTCCCGCCACACCAGCATGTCCTGGGGAAAAGGTGCAACAGATACTGCCTATCTTTGACCTTTTAATTGAAGCATGCCACCCTGTACGATGCATGCCTGTCTTCACACTTCACTGTATGCTATGTGAATCCATTATAATCATGCTTGTCTTCACTGTATGCTATGTGAACCCATTATAATCATGCTTGTCTTCACTGTATGCTATGTGAACCCATTATAATCATGCTTGTCTTCACTGTATGCTATGTGAACCCATTATAATCATGCCTGTCTTCACTGTATGCTATGTAAATTAATTATAATCATGCCTGTCATCAACCTTCACTGCATGCTATGTAAATCCATTATAATCATGCCTGTCTTCACTGTATGCTATGTGAATCCATTATAATCATGCCTGTCTTCACTGTATGCTATGTGAATCCATTATAATCATGCCTGTCTTCACAGTATGATATGTGAATCCATTATAATCATGCTTGTCCTCACTGTATGCTATGTGAATCCATTATAATCATGCTTGTCTTCACTGTATGCTATGTGAATCCATTATAATCATGCCTGTCTTCACTGTATGCTATGTGAATCCATTATAATCATGCCTGTCTTCACTGTATGCTATGTGAATCCATTATAATCATGCTTGTCTTCACTGTATGCTATGTGAATCCATTATAATCATGCCTGTCTTCACTGTATGCTATGTGAATCCATTATAATCATGCCTGTCTTCACAGTATGATATGTGAATCCATTATAATCATGCTTGTCCTCACTGTATGCTATGTGAATCCATTATAATCATGCTTGTCTTCACTGTATGCTATGTGAATCCATTATAATCATGCCTGTCTTCACTGTATGCTATGTGAATCCATTATAATCATGCCTGTCTTCACTGTATGCTATGTGAATCCATTATAATCATGCTTGTCTTCACTGTATGCTATGTGAATCCATTATAATCATGCTTGTCTTCACTGTATGCTATGTGAATCCATTATAATCATGCCTGTCTTCACTGTATGCTATGTGAATCCATTATAATCATGCTTGTCTTCACTGTATGCTATGTGAATCCATTATAATCATGCCTGTCTTCACTGTATGCTATGTGAATCCATTATAATCATGCCTGTCTTCACTGTATGCTATGTGAATCCATTATAATCATGCTTGTCTTCACTGTATGCTATGTGAATCCATTATAATCATGCCTGTCTTCACTGTATGCTATGTGAATCCATTATAATCATGCTTGTCTTCACTGTATGCTATATGAATCCATTATAATCATGCCTGTCTTCACTGTATGCTATGTAACTCCATTATAATCATGCCCTTCACCATTCATTGTATGCTATGTGAATCCATTATAATCATGCATGTCTTCATTGTATGCTATGTGAATCCATTATAATCATGCCTGTCTTCATTGTATGCTATGTGAATCCATTATAATCATGCTTGTCTTAACTGTATGCTATGTGAATCCATTATAATCATGCTTGTCTTCACTGTATGCTATGTGAATCCATTATAATCATACTTGTCTTCATTGTATGCTATGTGAATCCATTATAATCATACTTGTCTTAACTGTATGCTATGTGAATCCATTATAATCATGCTTGTCTTCACTGTATGCTATGTGCATCCATTATAATCATGCCTGTCTTCACAGTATGCTATGTGAATCCATTATAATCATGCTTGTCCTCACTGTATGCTATGTGAATCTATTATAATCATGCTTGTCTTCACTGTATGCTATGTGAATCCATTATAATCATGCCTGTCTTCACTGTATGCTATGTAACTCCATTATAATCATGCCCTTCACCATTCACTGTATGCTATGTGAATCCATTATAATCATGCTTGTCTTCACTGTATGCTATGTGAATCCATTATAATCATGCCCTTCACCATTCACTGTATGCTATGTGAATCCATTATAATCATGCCTGTCTTCACTGTATGCTATGTGAATCCATTATAATCATGCCTGTCTTCACCCTTCACTGTATGCTATGTGAATTCATTATAATCATGCCCTTCACCATTCACTGTATGCTATGTGAATCCATTATAATCATGCCTGTCTTCACTGTATGCTATGTGAATCCATTATAATCATGCTTGTCTTCACTGTATGCTATGTGAATCCATTATAATCATGCTTGTCTTCACTGTATGCTATGTGAATCCATTATAATCATGCTTGTCTTCACTGTATGCTATGTGAATCCATTATAATCATGCTTGTCTTCACTGTATGCTATGTGAATCCATTATAATCATGCCCTTCACCATTCACTGTATGCTATGTGAATCCATTATAATCATACTTGTCTTAACTGTATGCTATGTGAATCCATTATAATCATGCCTGTCTTCACTGTATGCTATGTAACTCCATTATAATCATGCCCTTCACCATTCACTGTATGCTATGTGAATCCATTATAATCATGCTTGTCTTCACTGTATGCTATGTGAATCCATTATAATCATGCCCTTCACCATTCACTGTATGCTATGTGAATCCATTATAATCATACCTGTCTTCACCCCCTTCACTGTATGCTATGTGAATCCATTATAATCATGCCTGTCTTCACTGTATGCTATGTGAATCCATTATAATCATGCCTGTCTTCACCCTTCACTGTATGCTATGTAAATTCATAATATAATCATGCCTGTCTCCACTGTATGCTATGTAAATTCATAATATAATCATGCCTGTCTCCACCCTTCACTGTATGCTATGTAAATTCATAATATAATCATGCCTGTCTCCACCCTTCACTGTATGCTATGTAAATTCATAATATAATCATGCCTGTCTTCACCCTTCACTGTATGCTATGTAAATCCTTTACAATCATGAAATGTGTGTGCTGTTTGTTCTCCAGTCAGCGGAATGCCGCTGAGACTCCCTCCAGCTCTATCATATGCCAAGCCGTCCTTCATTAAACACCGTCTATTCACCTTCACTATGAACCCCCAGGTACTTCTTTTGCCTCTTAGCAGAGTCATCTGTGCCGATTGATTAAAAAATAAACCCATACAAATATGGGTCTGGTACCATGTGCCCAATGCATCTTAAGATGTGTAAAAAGATCCCTTAATTACCCCATCAGACATAAACAAACTCAGTCACAAAACCATGACTGACTGGCACCTGGCCATCTTGACAGACAATAGTTTATAAAAATGGAGTTATCTCCCCATAATACAAAAGCTGGGCTGAATTTAGAGACCATGTGTTGCCCATGCAGCATGATCCCTCTCTCGGCCTGCCTAATTCTCGAGAGGAAAGACAACACCAATACATCTGGAACAAGACAAGCTGCAGAAACTGCCAGATCAGTAAAGCAATGCTCTAACTGTCCGCCTCTCGGAGCTTCGATCCTAGACCAGTTGCTGACCAAGGCTTAGGGTCTGCCCTGTCATGATATTTAGTCTTTAGGTTGCATTTTCTTGAACTAGAGTAAGGTTTGTATTCTCCCAATTGCACTCCTCCGCCCAAAGTCGATGGCACAATGTGGGATGTAGGGTTTGGTAAGCGCAGCACAACATTCGGTTCTAAAAGAAAGCAGGTACTACCGTCTACTGTCATACGGTAGCTCAGTTATATCTGATATAAAACCAACCATGAACAAGACATTTAAAAACAAAAGAATAACTCAGCCAACCAAAAGGAAAGGAAGCTCTTCTGGAAGAGCTATATGCAATGTGGAGAGAACCCAAAGAAGTCCAGCTAGCTAATTAACTTCCTTTCACTTAGGACATTCTACAGGAACGGCACCAGGTATATGAAAATTATGTATAAATTAGGACAGACAGCACAGATGGTAGAAGAAATGAAATATTAAGATTACCATTTTGGAATTGTGCGAAACGAGGTGGATCTGAGCATGTAAAAAGCTTCTAAGCACAGATGAAATGGTGTTGTTCTCAGACCATAAAGAGGAAAAGCCCTCCACAGTGAAGGAGTTGCCCTAATGAAATCTAAAGGGGTAGAGAAAGCATTAATAGAGTGGGAAGTAGCGAGTTCTAGAATAATAACAGCAACATAAAAAAAAAAGGAATGAATGTGATCCAGTGTTATACACCAACAAATTATAAAGATGAATCAGTTAATGGGGAATTTTATGTGAAACTTCAAAGCACAATAGGTAATCAAAGAAACAGCAATATCAACATTTTGATGGATAACAGAAATACCAAGTTAGGATTGGATAATATTGGTTAGGAAGAGATCATGAATAAACATGGAATAGGAGAAATAGAAAACAGAACTAAGCACAAATTTTTGTGCAGTGAATCAATATTTCTTAGGCGTAAGTATTTTTCCTCACAAAGTTAGTTAGTCGACAGATCATCCTCATTGCACATCGAACCATTCAGTCCATATGTGCCCGGATCCCCTCCTCAGCAAATCCCGCAGTATGTAGCGGCTAATGACACAGGTTCTGTGTTGGTTTATCAATCTTCTTTGGCTTCCTGCATAGTGTTCTTGTTTGGTCACACCTCGTTTAATTTGCTGTTCTTGCAGTCTGACCATGGTTGTAGATTCACAGTCATCACTTGGTTCTCGCAAAAGTCTTACTTCTCGTAGCGCATTCAGTATATCAACCTGGTACATGGCGCGTCTGCCCTCCCCAGTAGCCATACCTGCGAGCTTGGTTCTCGCAAATGTCTTACTTCTTGTAGCTCATTCAGTATATCAACCTGGTCCATGGCGCGTCCGCCCTCCACAGTAGCCATACCTGCGAGCTTGTCAGCCCGCTCATTTCCATGTACTCCCACGTGCTCTGGCATGAAGATGAAACTTTTTCTCTCACAAAGGAATACATAAAGCAAAAATCAAGAAAACACACACCATATCTGTATTGGCAAAAAATGTAGATAATCTCTAAATGATATGTTTTTAGAGGCTAGATGCATACCCTTTACAGGAAATCACAGTCAACCCCAGCATTTTTGGCTAATTGTGATTTCTTGCTAAGTTTACGTTCAGTAGTTTGCCATTGCTTTCTAACCAACCGGGACTCATATCATTGTATGAAAATCAAAACAAGGCAGTCTGTCTCCAAATTGCCTGCAGTTGATTTTGAACTCGATATGCGGTATTGTGTTCACGGTCTCAAAACCACAGATAAAAGAGGCAACAAACTGTACACAAAACCACAGACAACAGAGGGAACAAACCCGTACACAAAACCACAGACAGCAGAGGAAGCAAAACCATACACAAAACCACAGACAGCAGAGGAAACAAACTGTACACAAAACCACAGACAACAGAGGGAACAAACCGTACACAAAACCACAGACATCAGAGGGAACAAACCTGTACACAAAACCAGACAACAGAGGGAACAAACCCGTACACAAAACCACAGACAACAGAGGGAACAAACTGTACACAAAACCACAGACAGCAGAGAGAACAAACTGTACACAAAACCAGACAGAGGAAGCAAAACCGTACACAAAACCAGACAGTAGAGGAAGCAAACATGTACACAAATGCATGCAGAAGTCGGACACATCAAACTTTGAGGTGCATGACAAGGTGGGTGCTCTCCCCATCGAAATAGGAATGAAGAAGAAAAGTACACACACACAGTACAGAGACATTATCAGAGTCACGCACAGCGCAAACATATAGAAACTACAACAGTAAATTGTGTGTTTTTCTTTTTTGTTTTTTTTTAATGAAGATTTTGTCTCTCTCCACTTTTTCCTTCAAATTCAATGGATTAAAAGTTATTTACAAAACCGAAAAAGTCCAACTGCATAAAATTATGCATGCTTCAATTCAGGGCAGGCAGGCAGGCGGGCGGCTAGCTGACACACAGTGACCCTGCACTTCTACGCTAGCAACCTGACATTCACTACCATTCCGCCCCATAGTAACATTCATTAAGCCAAAAATCCTAGGAACGGGTTTTGTCCTGAAATTTGAGGATGTGAAATTCAAACAACAAAATGGACTTGCATTCTGCAAATGACATACATGTGCTGCTCTCAGTCCAATATATGCCTAATTGTCATTATTTGTGTAAAGAGCTGGAAACCAACCGCCTATAAATATATATATATATATATATATATATATATATATATATATTTTTATGTCAGATTTTGGGGTTGGGCAGTAGAACATGAACAAATCTGGCAATGGACAGGAAAATTAGAAATGGTGAATATAAATGTACTTCATTATTATGACCAGGTACACAGGATCTCAACCAGGGACAATGGATTTGAAAATATAACTGCAAGACCAAAAATGGGGAATATTACATCTGCTATATGTCCTGAGTGCACTGGGCTAATAATCAAATATAGGAAATTCTGGTTTGATATTAAAAACCACCTCCAGTATTGGAAATCCCCATAGAGGAAACATGAGCATTGGAAATCCCCATAGAGGAGACATGAACATTTGGAAATCCCCATAGAGGAGACATGAACGTTGGAAATCCCTACCATTGAAAATTCTGATAGAATAAAACTATAATAACCCCAGGAAGGCTAACCCGGTCAACAAATGCCTGCAGAAGTCGAATGTGCCGGCCTAAGGGTGTAAATAAAAATTAGTACAACGCAATTACGTCTGAAAAAAACACTCCGGATGAACACAGAAGAAGTATAGAAGAAGAAGAAGAAGAAGAAGAAGAAGAAGAAGAAGAAGAAGAAGAAGAAGAAGAAGAAGAAGAAGAAGAAGAAACTATAATAGTCACCTTGGAAATCCCTGTAATTGTTACCAAACAAACAACCGTCCCAGCATTGGAAATCTCCACAGATGAGACATGAGCATTGGAAATCCTCACTTATTACACTAACAATCTTGCGGTGGACCTACATTAGTTTTCTATTTCAACAAATGCAAAGTAAGAAACAAGTTACCAAACTGAACTATCTGTTTTCAAATCCAACATGTTATTTTCAAATCCAACATGTTATTTTGAATCGGGAATAACAAACATACATAATACACAAGTATATGAACAAATTGCATGAGTTATGACTTGGTATCCCCCACCACCGATGTGACTTCGTGAACAAACACTTTCACACGCTGCATTCAATCATCTCTGCTTCACATGAGATTATACGTCAACAAATGCATGTAAATAGAACATAACTTTTCAAAGGAGAACATAGCCATATTGTATGTATACATATAAACGTGTCAACCAAGAAAACCTAGACCAGTGTTAAGGAAATTATTCATAAATTACTGAAGTCATAAATAGTTATTTACATACAAATTCTCTGTTCACACATCATTATTACAAAAGAGTCCCTGTAGAAGCCAATGCACAGCATAAATATGTAATTACCAACATTGTATATGTGATACAGGTGTATTTTACGAATCGGTCGGTCGTGAGAGTAATATGCAATACGTAAATGCTAACCGGCATCTCACCAGGTTAATGTGTTTGAAATGCCCGTTTCCAATTGCAAGAGCTCTTGTCCGGCCTCAGTCATTAGCTGAAGCAGGACGTACAATGTCCCACATGATGTGGGCAACACTTTCTCTGCAATAACAGCCTGCTGGCTGCACAATCAGTCTAGTTAGTCATGTTTCAAGGCTTTCAATGCTTCTCCTCCCCTCTGTCATCTCCCGTTGGACCATATTCCCTCAACCATTCATGCCAAGCCCTTCATGGATGACTGGATTTTGCAGCTTTTTCTATGAGATGAGGCGGCCAATCTCTTGCCAACCCTCCTTAGCTGCCTCTTATGACATGCAAGGTTAGGCAGTGTTACTACTCTTTGTTGCCCTTGTGGACCCCAGAAACACACAGGTAAAGGCCCTTCTACATACTAATAATGAAAGAAATGGCAGGCTCTGCCACCACATATATATAATAAATGAGAATCAGCCAATGGAGTGAGCTGACACTGTGAACACCTGACTAAAGAAAACAAGATTGCACAATTGTTTTTTGCCTACATGCCTCAGGCTCAAGACCCCCCTGTCCAACACCACAAGGTACTACAGGCAGTAATGACTATCTTTTTCAAAAAAATAAATAATTCATTGTACCTCATCAGGTACACAGCACAGAGTTACAAATATGAAGTGAACTGATGAATCCTGTTTTGGCAGAAATACACAACATACATAATCACTTATATTGCCATGTAAATATATATATTTCCGGAGTAGTTGCTGTTAAACATTCAGAGAGTTGGTACAAAACAAGGACTTGAATTAACATCGACAGAATGTGCAAGTTTGAACTGAAGATAAGAATGGCCAGAAAAGAGCAGCACACCTAGCACCAAACTGGCACAGCGAGTTGCTGCGTACCGATGGAGTTACAGAGAAAACTGACACTTTGATGAGCATGCCCAGAGTGCAGTGGTAATCCACACTGAACACATCACAACCTATTTGTATGGTCAGAATTAACATTGCACAGGTAAGTGAACATGTAAATTTTGCCATATGCTGTCACAACTTGATGTTTTGCACTACTTCAGTCACCAGCGATGTGCTGTGTTGTGGTGGACTCGGGTTATCGTATAACGTGTTCTAAGTTTTTTTACATTTGGACAAAATATACTACACAAATCTGCAGCCCTAATGGCTACTTCTGCTAGTCGAACTGGTGGTCATGTATTCAAATTGCCTTTAAGGTGTAACATGCAACCTCACCTGGCAGAAATGTATTGTGTATGATCATTTTATAAAACAGTTTTTGCTTGTGTCCTATTTGTAACTATCAGCAATGTGTTATGTTGTTTAACCCTGGATACATCTTCTGTCTGATGTTATCCATGTGTCTACATACATGGATAATCTCTCTTCTTGTCTCAC
Source organism: Cepaea nemoralis (assembly GCA_014155875.1). Taxonomy (NCBI): domain Eukaryota; kingdom Metazoa; phylum Mollusca; class Gastropoda; order Stylommatophora; family Helicidae; genus Cepaea; species Cepaea nemoralis. The sequence continues at coordinate 833,885 of JACEFZ010001343.1, forward strand.
ATTAAACCCACTGACATATAAGTATATATTAGGGCATGAGTACATAAATATGCTTGCCAACATTTTATATTCGAACTCTGCCTAAACACTTGAAAAGAAAAGACCACATTATATGAACCTTGTGTAGCAATAGCCAGCTCCGTGGCAAAGGGGTTACGGACGCAGTTTGTAATCCTGCATACCAGCATTCGAAACACAGCCGTGGCAATTTGCCAGCAGATCGTCTTATGTTGGTTTTTTACGAAATGGTATGAGTGCTGGTTGTTCAGAAAACAATGGCAAACTGGTTTACTGAACGCAAACTTGCCAAGAGATCACAACAGCAAAAAATGTTGACTGCGACATCCTGTAACGGATATGCAACTAACAGTATAGAAATAAGACTTGACAACGAATGATTCATCTTTCAGGAAGTCAGGTCTTGCGTATAATTTAATTTACCTAGTAGTAGCTATAATATGCCGGTCTCCCTGGCCGAGGTGTTAGCGACTTTCTCCGTAATCCCGTTTATCCACGCGAGCAAACGCAGCTGCGCGAGAATTGGTAGCGGTTCTCACCGTCCCCGTTACTTATGGGATATGTGAGCCGGCCGCTCAGAAAGCAATGGCAAACTACTGAGCATAATCTTGCCAAGAAAACAACAGCAGCAGTAAAATGCTGGTGTTGACAGCGATGTCCTGTAATAGGATATGCAAGAAAAATAAAAATAGCTCTAATAGTCTGTTCTAGGTCTTCTTGTACAGGCGATTATTCTCTTACAAAGCTCTCTACCTTTTCCTGTCATCTGTAGTTCCTTTCATGTCTCCCCGCATTGCTCATCTATTTCCAGTTCTCCTACACATGTGGTCTAACAGTATTTTTCGGGGAGGTGGCGTTTCTATACACGCTTCTAATGTTCTGCACCGAGTTTTGTGTGTGGATTAGCTGTCCCTCGCCATCAGGCAAACCGATCCCACTCTGACTGCAATACGTACTTGTAATTTACGTCCCCAGCCCAGGTCAAGAAGGACCAGAAGTCGACATTTTAGTCCAATTGACTGGTGGAGGAACCCGCCATCTGGACATCAGCAAACTAGAACAGTATAGTTAAAAGTTGACATTTGACAAGATCTTAACAATGAAGAAGACTGGCTCATAAACATCCTGTCTCAAAAGCTGAAATAGCTTGGCTATAGCAAACAAATGCAGCGAGTGAGCAAGTACAGTCATGGAGGGCGTCACTGAAAGACGAGGTGGGGGTTGGCAGATGGTGGACCCAGGACGCGACAATGAATGAGGCAGAACTGGCAAGTGATGAGAACCTTTCCAGCAATTTGGGATGAGAGAGTTACTCTGCACAGAACTTTCAACATGATGATGAGGTGTACAGTTAAAGTGAATAAACGGTTTCTCTTCCAAGGTGTTATTTTCAAATAAATCCAGGATAGAAAGGGTTAAAGACTACATACAAGGGCCCATTTACACACCATAAAATGCATCGGGCATGTGTTACTAAATCCATAAAGACTGGGAGTGAAGGTTGTACTTGTCTGAAAGTGAATGGGGTCAAGAAAACTTCACTAAGATTACCCAACATGCGAATTGCTTGTACAACAGAAGTTAAACATCTCAACTTGAACAAAACGCTCTATACTTAAATATAATACTTGAATATAATTTGTTTCTGTAACATCCGTGTAGTTTGCTGAAAGCAAAACACTGCCATGGCAATGTTTACACTCAATTCTATATCAAACGCCTTTTCACATGTTCATTACTCACCTCATAAATCATGCATCAGTTGTGCATGCATGTCTTCATATTATTTTCCCAATCTTCTTCTTGTATTTTGTATGCCCTGCTAGTGCACAGGCCAGTAACCAAGTCATGTCGAGCATCCTTTGCTATCTCCTACAGCTCCGTCCATATTTTCCTTCAATTCTCTTATCCACATGTTCTCAAGTCCTCTCTTTTGTTTATCACATTGTGGTTTCCAGACAAGGGAGTATCCAGTTATACTATCCTCAGGTTTTCTCCATGTGTCCTACCCAGTGCCAGCAAATGTCCCTCACCGCTTGATTCACTGGAATTTTAGTTCCCACCATGAGGTTTACATTCCCACTTTTCTCAATAGGGACCCCAGATACAAGTTGTTAGTCACGGAGGTCTAGATTCTTATTATCAACAGGCTGCAAAGAGTTCACCGATCCCCCACCTATGACAAGTTTCACTGACTGTCAATGTGGGTTAATAAATCAAAATTTTGTGGGACATAAGTTAATGCACAGAGAGGAAGAATTACCTTTAATTCAGTCTGACCGTAAAAGGATACCAAGGTACCAAACATTTGACCTCAAGAACATTTTCATTGAGTTTTATGCTTCTGTCTTCTATACCAGAAGTATTTTATGACAGTTTTGGCAAAATTGCATAAACACTAATGTCCTATCAGTGAGGTACCTCATTGAATTCCAACTGCAGCAGGTGCTACAGTGCTACCATGGAGATACTACATATACATTCCGAGATCAAATGGCAAGGCGCGCACAAGTGAAGACTTGCACACGATACAGAATCAATTTTGTGTGAAGTTGAAACAAGGAAACAGGTTTATTTAAAAGAATCTGGAAACAAAAAAACACCATCAATAACCGCGGCAGTCAGAATCCATGTAGCCAAGGTTAATACGAGACCAAGTGAAACTGATATGGTTAATAGAATAAATGGACAAGGCGGCTGTTACTGAAATCTATGGACAAGGCTGCTGTTACTGAAAACTCCTGCTAGCTTATTGTGAAGGCAGAAAAATGGATCACCACCGCGAAACCACCAGAGCGGTAAAAGTCATACAACTTGTAAGAAAAACTACCAGGGATCCTGATTAAGGCATATGCCTGGACAAAAGCAAACAGTACAACATATTAGCCCAGAAGAAACTGTTACACAGTAAATAACTTGGCAACCCATGATGTCAAGAATGTGTACAACGCATCCTAGCATCACCAATGATGTGCAAGTCTAGGACCACTAGAGCAGCAGAAGTGTGAACAAATAAAGAGGTCTTAGCTGCATATTTGTATTATCCTTACAATATTAAGAGAGCAAAGCCTCTGTGGGAAAGAGATGGTTAGAAATGTGTGTTTCAGATCAGTTTGCTTAATCTGCTTACAAAATAAATAGAAGAAATAAAACTCTCAAGAAAATGTAAAACACAACAATGTATACGACTTTAATGTACCAATATGAAACATCTGTATTATGTACACAACAGTGGCCATATGACCAAACAGTAAAATATGTCTTTAAAAAAAAAAAAAAAAAAACTAAAGAAAAATATAGAAACTAATGGCAGCACAAAAATTTGAAACAATTTCTCTGATTGTTGACACCTCACTCTGGTAGAATTATTTGTCCAGTTTGTCGCAACTGCATTACATTCAAAATAGAACTATCAAGCAAAATTACAGGCCAACAATTTTCTGAACTGCTATGCATTGCTACAAAACAAGTTTCAGAATATTACAGCCCCAACTTTCTAAATCATTAACCAAAGCAGATATACAAAAACTTGGACATGATGATATTCAAATTATATTTGCATCTTTCTCGCCTGTAAACACATCGCCTTTGACATTTATCGACCTGCTTTTTTAAAAAGCAAGAAATGTGAACTTAATGCAGACGATGGAACTGTCTAGAACGAGCAGCCATCAAACACACAGGTTCAAGAATAAGAGTAAATAAATCAATTCTTGAGAGAAAGAACAAAAATTAAAAAAAAGGTTAATGATAAAGTAACTACATCACAACCTGGTAGTAAGAACGAAGGCATAACCTACTAAACTATTTCATACGCACAGATATTATATATACACACAAACTAATGCAGCCAATTCATTCACCACTCACAGTGCTAGAAACGCTCCAAAATGACAGAGAGCCAAGATTAGATGAAACGTAGTAGGTAATGTTTATTGTAACAAGCAAACAATCCACCCATAATATCTTTCAAGAAAGATAACATTAACAAGAGATAACTGTCAAGTTTCATCAAATAAACTAAGTTCTCTGCCACTTGGAACCATTTTTTGCTACCAAGGCGGTAACAGAATAATTGACATTTTACATTTAGTTGATATCCGAATAAATGACATTCTACCTTTAGTTGGAGCCAATCAAACTACAGAAATGTGACAACAATCATACCACCTTAGAATAAAACTATGTACAGTTTCAAAACAGTGTATTCCCTTCATGAATTTAAACAGAAGCCACAAACACAAGGCTGCAGTTTATGGATGGACATGTATCACTGCATCCTCTCAGGTGCATACAGCAGAGTTTATTATACGAAGTGAAGCGACGAATCACATTTTGGTTGAAATATGTAACAAACTTGATACTGCTGAAGTGTGGGGCAATCTTACTACCACAGTAATTTGGAGAATCACTCAAAATATCTGTCGGCACAACAGTTCTAGATACCTAACTGCTACGGTCTTATATCTGAGTAATTGTTCAGCGCTTGTCGAACAGTATACATACACTGTGAGGATAACATTACCCTACATTTCAACAGTATCGGTGACCATGTGTATTATATATTTCAGTCAATATCATTCATCCATTCACTTCACTGAAAAGCATCTGATGAGGTGCAGTGAGATATGCTAGGCAATAAATCTTGCAACCTATATAGTCTGATTTATCAACTTTCTGTACTTTCCTCCCAAAAATTTCTGCTTCAAACATTTACATACACTCTAATACAATGCTATATAATTTTCAGAAACTTCATCTGATCTTTCCTACTCCCCATTTTACAAAGCAAAACTCAATTAGCAATGAAGTCAAAACAGACAAAAGAAGACTAACTTATCCACACACAATAAACATTTCCTGTAACATGCATGGAGAAACAATACATTATATTTTGAAGAAAAACATTTGAATAGAATGTTACAGTGACTAATGTTCAGCTATTTTCAAGAAGCTTCGAGGTCCTCATTTTCCTGCTGCAGCCATGTGAAGAACTGTGTTAGCTGCATAGAACAGGCGCCTTTCCCTTCAGCCTCCAGCGGATCTGAGCTCTTTTCCCATCGTTTAAAGGAGTCATCGCTTATAACCTCTTCGTCATATAGTACATCGAAAATGGTTGCTATGACACCTGCGTAACGAAAACAAAAATGAACCAATTATATTTACAAGGTAAAATAAGAAAACATAAAGGAAGTAAACAAATCTGTATTAAAATGCATTATTTACTATGAAAAACACAGATAATAAAGAAAAACCACAGTTTAAGCGCACATTTCTTCTTCTTCTGCTGCGTTCATCCGGAGTTTTTTCCCCGGATGTGATCGCGTTGTGCTTGCTTACAGCAGAGCTGCGTTCTTGCGCCGTTAGGCCGACACATCCGACTTCTGCGGGTATTTGTTGACCAGGTTAACCTTCCCGGGTAGCACACATTTAATTTGTTTAATTTGTTTAAGTTGTTTTGTGTTCGTTAACTTTTTCGCGTAGGGGATGGATTTATTCATCTCTTGCGTGTAATTGGTGTGCCAGGATGTAAAACCAGGAGTTTCTACTCAAGATCTGCGCGGGTGCTACGGAATTCGTGCATCGAGCGAAGCCATCCTTGAGTGAATTTTCAGCAGCGTGTGTGGTTTTCTTTGTGTTTACGTTTTTTCAACATGGCGGAACGTGTTTTCTTCATGCGGCCAGCAGTCAACATTCCGAAGCGGCGTGGTAGCCGCGCAGGAACAAAGAAGCAAGGTAAGCGCGGTGGTTTGAGGCAGTTTAGACTCAAGTGTCACCGTCTAGGAGGACTCAGAAATATCCGTATTCTATATTGGAACTGTGCCAGTGTAAAACAACGGGGCTCTATTTTAGAAACCCTAGTTTACAGGAACGACATTGTAGCACTCCAGGAAACGAGACTGGGCGATCAGCTACTCCAAATTGCCGGCTTCAAATGTTTCTACAATAGACGACATCTGGGAATGGCGATTCTCGTTCGCGACAGCATGGTGGCGTCATGTCCAGCTGGGACAGTGACGATATACAAATACAGGCGTTGAGAGTTCATTCCAGTATACCATTCGTGTTGGTTAATGTTTATGCCCGCAATGCCAGTGTGGACGCCCAGAAGTGGCAGTGCTTAAGTGGCATATTAGGCCACGAGAGAAATGTTATTTTCTGTGGTGACTTCAACGCTAAAGGCAGATCATGGGGAAACACTTCCTCCAATACACAAGGGGAGGAGCTCGAGACTGCACTGGAAACCATCGACCTGGTTTGTATCAACAGCGGCTGTGTCACCAGGACAGCAAGCCGTCCGGGCGATGAGGACAGTGCTATTGATCTGGCGCTAGTTTCACCTTCACTCACTACAGTGTGTAGATGGGGTGTCCTAGGACACCATGGCAGCGACCACCACCCTTGCAGCATACTGGTGGAGAAAGGCAGAACCAGGCAGCACAAGCTAAAGGTAAAGACGTTCCAGTATGACAGTACAGGCGAAAAATGGGCAGAGGTGTGTCAAAGAGTAAGCACAGACAAGTCACTGAAATTGTTCTGGCGACTACATAAAAGCATGAGTGGTGTAGTCAAGAATAAGAGCATTTCTGACTTCCAAGGTGCTGACCTCATCTGGCAGAGGACTGACGAGGACAAGGGCAAAGCCCTCTTTGAACGCTACCTTGAGCAGAGCAACCAGACAGACATGGGAGGCCGGAATCTGGCCAAGGAGGTCACCTCAGACAGATGCAAGGCCCAGAACACTTCGGATGAAGACACAGTGACAGTGAAAGAAATCAAGGCTGTGCTTCGACGATAAAAAAAACAGTGCTCCAGGTCCTGATGGCATAAGATACGACGACATAAATAGGTGTACCGACAATGAGCTAGAGAAACTAGCAGACATGTACAACAACAGTATAGGGAGTGCTAGCATCAAGGAGGAATGGTTACACAGCTATCTGATTCCCTTGCCGAAGCCTGACAAAGACCACAAAAACATTCAGGGATATCGAATTATAACCATGCAGAATACAATAGGCAAGCTGCTGGAGAAGGTGATTGCCAGGAAAATATCAAGCCAACTAGAGAGGCAAGGTGTTTTCCCACCTACCCTGGGTGGGTACCGTCCAAAAAGAGAAACCTGGACCAATGCAGCAGTCTTTGCCCATGATGTCTATGAAGGTTTCCACTCAGGCACTGAAACCGTTGCTGCAGCGATTGATCTTGAGGACGCATACAACAGAGTACCACTGGATTTATTAATGTTTCAGCTTCTTGAACTAAACGTAAGTCCATTCCTCCTTAGTTGGATCGCTGCAGCCCTCTACCAACGGAAAGTAGTTTTTAGATGTGGCAGTTGGACTTCGGAACCAACAACAATATATCCTGGCCTACCACAGGGATCACCATTATCTCCGGTACTGTTCAACGCCTACACAGTGAGAATCACCAGTGAGCAGATCACTGGACCTGGCAGGACATTGTCGTATGCCGATGATGTTTTAGTGTATCGTCAGGGTAAGGATAGAGAGGAGGTTGCTGTGGAACTACAAACCGAACTCAATCGCATAAGTACTTGGTGTGATGAAGCTGGGGCAATGGTCAACCCAACAAAGGCAACAGTGACTTGGTTCTCGTTGAATAATCATATTGTAAAAAATCCAACACCAACTGTAATGCTGTGTTCAGAGACGGTGGAAAGAACGCAGGCAATGAATTACCTGGGGATACGGTTTGATCGAAGCCTTGCTTATAATGTGCACATAGACCAGGTGATAACAAAGGCCAAGCGGGGTTTGGCAGCGATGCGGGTGATGGCGGCAGCAAACTGTGAGCAGCGCCATCTATGTCTACTGTACGAGGGGCTGGTCATGTCTGTTTTGGAGTATGCAATGGCAATCCTGACTCTCAGCCATAAGCAGATAGAAAGGATGGAAAGGATACAGAATGAAGCTATGCGCATTATTCTTGGATGTACAAGAGATACAGCATGCAGGGCGATGCGCTACCTTCTTGATTTTCCAACCATTGAAGAGAGAATACAAGTTTGCAGGGCACGCGCCTACCTCAGAATTAACTCAAACACACAACATCCACTGCATAGTGAAATTAGGAAGGTGAAGAGCAGCAGGTTAAAAAGAGGACGGTCGTGGATGGGTCAAGCCGAAGACATTCTTCAACAGGTGTGTTCACTTGAGGACTTAGAACCTGGCGAGGAGTGGGTGCAAGTGCCAACAGACTTCTGCACATCCTTTTCAGTTTGCATCCAACTAGATAGAAAATGCAGACAAGAAAATCCGGCTGCTGTTGAGGCTGAAGTACAAGCATTGATTTTCGAGAATTCGCTAGACGGTGACGCGGTCATCTACACAGATGGGTCGGTCGTCCGACATGTGAGAAGCTCATGGGCCTTTACAGCTCGAGCCGGAAGGAGAATTGTGAAGGAGGACTCTGGTGCTTTCACTGAAACCACAAGTAGCCTGACCATGGAAGTCATGGCAGTAAGTAAAGCAATAACATGGCTCGAGACACAGACATTCACTAGGGCTTGTTTCCTTAGCGACTCAATGAACATGATCAAGAGGATAGAGGAGGGGTCGATCCGAAGAGATTGGTTGCTGCCTCTGGAGCGGTCTCGACTGGCAAAGATTAGTTTCATCTTCGTGCCAGGGCATGCGGGAGTACAAGGAAATGAGCGGGCTGACAAGCTCGCAGGTGAGGCTACTGTTGAGGGCGGACGTGCCATGGACCAGGCCGACATTCTGAATGCTCCACGAGAAGCAAGACTTTTGCGAGAACCAAGTGATGACTGTGAATCTACAACAATGGCCAGACTGCGAGAGCAGCAAATTAAAAGAGGGGTGGCCAAACAAGAACACTACGCAGGAAGCCAAAGAAGATTGATAAACCAACACAGAACTGGCGTAGTTAGCCGCTACACGTTGCAGGATTTGCTGAGGAGGGGATCCGAGCACTTATGGACTGAATGGTTCGATGTGCAATGAGGATGATCTGTCGACTAACTAACTAACTAACACATTTAATTACTATATTGTGAAAATTATTTATCAAAAGTCCACCCAGCCGAGGAGAAGGTGGACTATGGGGACAGAAACCTACCTAGCTGACCAGGAGAAAAAAGCTCTATGGAACGGAAAGCTGACCAGAGGGCTTATCTTAATGGCCAACATCATACAGAAACCCATCTTTTAGGGACGTTCATTTGAGACCCGTTCCAATGGCTTCATTACAAAAGCATGAAAGAAACATTAACAGGTGTGGTAGAATTAAACAAAGCATTCATTGTGAATGAATTATGCACCATGGGTTGATCAGAAGAAGTCGCTGTAGGCATTCAGGCAAGCAGCCCATTGCTCAGGTAGGCGTCGAATGCCGTCCGCAACAAAGGACTGTGGTTGCTCACTGAGCCAAGTGTTTACCGCGTTCATTACATCTGCATCTGTGTGAAATCGTTGCTCCTTGAGAGCTTCTTTTAGAGGTCCGAACAAATGAAAAATCACATGGTGACAAATCAGGACTATAGGCTGGATGTTACAGAATTTCCCACTTCTTCCTTGCTAACGCTTCCTGCGCAATCTTTGCGACATGCGGATAAGCATTATCGTGCAACAAAATCACACCGTGAGAAAGCATGCCGGATCGTTTATTCTTGATGGCTTTTTACAGCTTGTCTAGTGTTTCCATGTAGTGGGTAGAGTTGAAGTCGACACCAGGTTCTTTAAAGCCGGCCAACAATAGCTCTTCATGGTCAAAAATGCGCTCAGCATAACCTTACCAGCGGAAACCTGTAACTTGAATATTTTGGCTTTTGGTGATCCTGCTTCCATTACATGCTCTCTCTTTTGCTGCTCGGCTCAAAGTGGTGACGCCATGATTCATCGCCTACCACTATGCGGAAGAGAAATGCATCACCCTCCACTCTGTAATGCAGCAAGTGGTTCAAACACCATCCCATGCGTTCCTCTTTTTGATGGTCAACATCTGTGGTACCTACTGAACATACCATCCAATATTGCGAACGACCTTTTGAATTGTCCCAATTGACACATCAAATTATTTCACTAGCGAATGTATGCTTCGACAACGCATCAATTCTGGCAATGTTTTTTTTCTGTTGCAACAATATGCGCTTGACTTGGCGGTCGAAGATGTAACGTGAACTGACGTAACTTCCGAAACATTTGTGCCCAGTCTGTCACTGTTGTCTTTGCCACATTTGTTACCGTACGCTGCCTGCATTCTTTGATGAATTTCCACTGGTCAACATCCTTCAAATGAAAGAAATCATGAAAGAAAATGAAAAGAATCACCGCTCTGAGCTTCTTTGGATCAATCCTGCCATTTCCTTGATGGTTAGAAATGAAACAGAACCTATGCATCATGGGATGATAAGCACGTGCTCTTTTATTCATTGGTCAGTGCTTATCACATGACTATGACATGATCATGTTTAACGTGTGCAATTACGCACGGTGCGGTACAAACAGATTTCAAATTAACGCCCCTTATAGAAGAGCAAAAATACATTTGCTTACAACAATGGCATTCACATTTGTTCCCAAGAGCAATTTTACTAGCCATTGAGCAATTTCAGTGTCAAAAATACAAGATCCTAGGATGATTCAAGACCCATGTGGGTAGAAGAAAAGGTTTGTGAAAATTAACTACAAGTAGTACGACTGATGCGGATGCAGTTTCTATGGCTCAGCACAATTTACCTGAAGGATGCTCCAATTTATGCATGAGAGCCTGAATAGCATACAAAGCCTGCAGTTCCATGTCCGGACTCTTAATGTAGCGTTGCAGTACATCTTTGTGTTTCTTCACAATCCCCTCGCTGAGTTTCAGGGTGTTGGCTGAAAAACAAAAGAGTGCATGTTACTTCAAAGGATCCATGTCATTTTTGATGATGATTGACTTACTCCACAAATATATCATAGATACAAATATGACATAGATACAAATATGACATTTCTGTGTTGAAGGGGTGCACCTCTAAGTCAGGCCAGCGGATGCAATTTCATATGCATCTGTATAAAATTTACTTCCTACTAATAGATTCCATCCCAAGCAACTGACTTATCCACAGGTGGGTTATTTCCTTGTGCTAATTAGGTACCCAATCCCATATGCTAAGCAATCAATGTATATCAAAAACAGTTTAAAGGTTAAAATTCCAAGCCTCTTGCTGCTAGAAAACCTGGCAAACTACTTCTGCATTCATCCGGAGTTTTTTTTTGTTGAGTCAATTGTGTTGTGCCTGTTTACAGCAGAGCTGCGTTCTTGCGCCGTTAGGCCGACACATCCGACTTCTGCGGGCATTTGTTGACCGGGTTTACCTTCCCCGGAAACCTGGCAAACTTGAGTCAGCGGAAGACAGAGACCTTTGTCAATCAGAAGACCTGCAGTATATAATTAATCTGCTGACATCTTTCCATGTCATGACTCCCTGTCTTCTTCAAATAGAAAAACAAATCTTTCCCATTGTCACAGGTTCCAGTTTTATGGATTCTTGCACTTGCCTGCCAAAACATTAGTGCTGATTCAATCCCCAGCAAAGGCAAATTGATTTTATTCAGCCAGAACATCTCAGCTTCCCAATTATGGGTACCAGACAATTTTCAGAATTGCAGAATAAACTTTAGAAAGTACAGAGTTAAGAATTGGGCATGCAGACCACACACAACTGACATCTACCCTTCTTTCATAAATTATCTCATTCATAGATCATATATCAGATGTATCTGAAGCGGCAATAATATATGCATTGCAAATACGCAGGAATGTATAACAATTACTACCTGACACAAACACTAATCATTGCCATGGTAACTGTAGTAAGAATAGGAAAAATGTTAAGGAAAGGAATTGGCCATTTAATCTCATTGTGACCTAGTCTATGAGAAGATATTTGACCTAGTCTATGAGATCTCTCATTGTGACCTAGTCCATGAGAAGACCTCATTGTACCCTGTCTATGAGAAGGCCTAACACTTCACCAGCAGTGCTGCGCTGTTGTGGGGCTACCTTGACCAGGATCTTGCCCTAAGTATTTACAATATTCTTCTGCATTCATCAAGAGTTTTTCCGGACGTGATTGTGTTGTGCCTGTTTACAGCAGAGCTGTGTTCTTGCGCCGTTAGGCCGACACATCCGACTTCTGTGGGCATTTGTTGACCGGATTAACCTTCCCGAGTGTTTCGTAGGACGTTTGATTCTCACAGTTGTGGTGTTATCCCCCATCCCAGCTGGCCCATTTAGAACAGTTGAAGACATCACGGTCAGCCCTCAAGGGAAGGCAGGGGCAGACCATGGGCATTCCCTGCCATCTGGGGAGGCTTCCATAATTGCAGAGCTGACACATAGCTCTCTGGTACTGGACTCAACCAAGGAATCTTCACGTCCTGCACATGGCTGCTTAGCCTCGTTATTTACAATACTATACCGTCTAATAGTGTGGTCAACCTGAGACAACCAGCTTTTTACATACCCAGCTAGGTAATGTCAACCGTTAGATCACTAAAAAACAATAAAAACCTAGATTCTGATCTACGATCTTAGAGATTTTTACTGAAACAGAAACTCACGCGATATGGAAGCATTGACTATGGCAGTCACCAGAGATCGTACAAACTGCCTATCCTGTTTCTCAACACGAACTTTAGCCTGAAATGCAAACAATATGTATCATTATGTAACGAAGACAAACAATAGATTTCATGATTTATTGCCTTGCATATTTCGCTGCATCGTGCCTTGTGTAACACCACACACAACTCAGACATTCTGACCTAGTCCGTGATAGCACTTGTTCCAGAGATTACTTCAGTGTTTTTTGAATTAACCTAATCTCTCATAATTCAAAAATTATTTATTTCTTGTCTCTGGTGTATGTTTGCCTGTGTTTCTGCATCATAGTTATGGCAGTACTTTCCTGTTGGTACTCTGGCTGTGTGCCTAGTGTTATGTGGGTATCCTATGTACACTCCTCCACTTCAAACAGCATTTTGTGTAGACTGATCCTGGGGTCCTGTGTGTATTCTTCTTCAAGGAAACAGTGGCTGTGTTGTACAACTCCGTAACCCCAGCAATGACCCCTTAGGGGCCCCTAAAAAACTGCTTGTGAACCAAAACACTAAGTACAAAAATAAATTAACAAATTTCATAGCTCCAGGCTGGTAGCCTTACCAGTCTGTCACGGAGATCTCAACGTTACAATTGAAGTTATACACAAAAGTTGTTCAGCCACAATTGTTCAGACAAAGAGCAACATATTTTAACTACAGTTATTGACAAGGACGAGTCTTGTAGATTAGGTAATAAATCCTAAACCAATTTTGCAGACATTATTTAAAGGACAGAATATGGCAGATCAGACGTCACAGCAATTCTGCTGACATTACATAAGGTGACAAAACATGATAGATTTTACACAAAGTGACAGAACATGTTATTCATTCAGTAGCATGATGTCCCTTGCAGAACTTCGCTCCCATAACATTCCAGAAAACATCTTGGTCATAAGCTGTCCTGCGTTCAATACACCCATCTGGAGATCATCTGTCACATCCATTTTCTCTTTGGTCTTCCTCTTCCTTTCTTCCTGGGCATACACCCCTCCATTATTCTTCTCTCCAAACATGACGTTTCAGGTGACCAAAATATTTCAATTTACTTTGTTATCGTCTTTAGTGGCCAATCTTCAATATTCAGACCTTGTCGCAGGGATGCACTGGTTCTTTTCTGTATCCAAGATATTCTTAGAACTCTTTATAACATTTATATTCAAAGGCATTTATGCACTGTTCCGCTTGTTTAGTGTCCCAAGTCTCACAGATGTTTATGTTGTAATGGGAAAGATGCATGCTCTTAATCTAATTTTTGTAGTTCTACCTGTACCACTCCACAGGACATGACATGGCAAATAGTACACAATGTAACAAAATGACAGATGCTGCACAAAGTAACTAAGCAGAGTAGATATCACAACAATTTCACAAACGCTATACAAACCAACAGAACATGGCATATGTAACATCAAGACACAAACTTACATCTATGTATTCACATATTTCAGCACTTGTTCCTTCCTTCCGTACAATCTTCTCAATGTCTTCTGCGAGTGTCTGTAAGCCAACCTGACCATACATCGGCACTCGGCCCGCTGTTCTGGCAACATTAGCTGCAAACTCCAGTTGTTTGTCCTTCAAAAATCTGTCCACCTCCTCGGCAGGCAGGAAATCTGTCCACAACAGACTACTAGTCTGCCACATTAAGGTCACTTCTTCTTCACCCTGGTAATAAATCAACGGGAAAAAAAATTAACTTATTGACACAAACTCTCCAGAGTGGCACAATTACATACTCTCCATAAGGTTATACACAAAAATACAATTTAATTATATCTTGTTAAGAAGAAATTATACGAAGATGGGAATAAAAAAAACCTGGCTTTTTGTAGCCTAATTGCTATCCATTCAGACCTAAAAAAATGTGAGGTGTTAGTGCAGTAGTTTAGAGGGCTGGCTGGTTGCCTTCCATGGCATCCTTTATAGCCATGACATGGCTATATATGACAGATATGGCCATATAGGAGCTATTATATTGTTATATAAAAAAAATTTTTTGTTGCGTATCCCTTACGGGACGTTGGCAGTCAACACCAGCATTTTCAGCTGCTGTTGATGTATTAGGCAAGTGTTACGTTCAGTAGTTTGCCTTTGCTTTCTGAACGACCGGTCTCTATACCTTTTTCGAAAAAACCAGCACCGCTGTGTTTCGAACCTGGGTATACGGGCTCACAAACCGCGTTCGCAAGCCCTTCAGCCACAGAGACCGGCATTTATTTATTATATTGTTATATAACATAGCAGCTATTAGTTTTGTTGATGGATCAACATCACAGCTGTAACCCATAAGTGCTCCGTTATACTCTTAACTCAAGCCTGAATCTGGGGAATCTCAGCTCAGCGCACGAAGAACTCCGATGCACCGGCGAAGATCCTGAAATACTTCGGTTAGATTTTGAACTCAAAATTTTGCCCGGGCAGCGCCGTTAGGCTACTCTTTTTCGATTTCCAACTTCCAGGGGATTTTTAATGTGCGCAACAATACACACGGGAGCAGCTATTATACTGTTATATAGACATGACCATATAGGAGCAATTATATAGATAGAGCCATGATAAGGCTGTACATGACAGCTATAACTATAAATGCCACAGACATGGCCATATAGAAGCTATTTTACTGTTATATAGACATAGCCATATTATAATGCTTTATAGACACAGCCATATAGGAGCATTATACTGTTAAATATGACACAGCCATGATACAGCTATATGCGACACTGCCGTTACAGCTATATATGACACAGACTATATAGGAACTATTATATTGTTATATAATGACACAGCTATGACATGGCTATTTACAGCTCAGTTATGGCAAGGCTATATTTTATTCTTTGAGCTCGCTCGCTATGAACTCGAGCGTAGTCCATACACACTATTTATAGTAGTGGTGGACTGAATTTTGCGTGTGGATTAGCTTTCCCTATTAACAGTGTCCCTCGCCATCAGGCGAACCTACTCCGACTTCAGGGTTACTTGTAATTTACGTTCCCAAGTCAAGGACGAAATGTCAACATTTTAGTCCAGCTGTCCGATGTAGGGGTTGAACCGCTAACCTTGGCAAGGCTTGTTGACAACTGTTAACACAGCTCAAGACCTGATATGGAATCAGCATTATGCAATAACAGCATTATGGAATGTATTAATGAAAGAAGCAGGCACATACGAGTGCCCGGCGCCAGCAAACAAACATTTAACTATGGGTCTGTCCAAGGGCAATGACAATACTTAAGTAACATTAATAAGAAAAGACACAGAACAAGAACAATCCAATCACCTCATATTGTAACTGTCTGCATCTTGGTATGGGGTAATATCTTGTTATTTAGGTTCAATTTTTAAAAAAAAAAACACACACACAAATAAAACAATAAAACTTACGACTTTATCCTTCGCTAGCTGAAGAATTTCTGCTATTAGCTTGGCAGCACCCCTTCCACCCAAGGTAGGTTTCAGAGTAGTTGGCAAAGAAGTCCAAGGCAGAGTGCCACCTAACAACATCGGGACAATGACCTGCCCCAGGTAGGTCCATATCTTTGGGATATCAATGACAAAATCCTCAGCATACTGTAACACACCTGCCAGCCTGCAGTGACCAATAAAGCATCAAGTTAGTTGCATATCTTTTACAGGACGTCACATGAAGTGTAGAGCTTTACAACATACAATCACAAAACATGGGATGTTACGATAAAACAATATAAATCATGAAGTGTAGAGTTTTACAACATACAATCACAAAACACAGGATGTTACGATCAAACAATATAAATCATGAAGTGTAGAGCTTTACAACATACAATCACAAAACACAGGATGTTACGATCCATGAGGTAGAACTTTACTAATATAACTCTGCTGCCTTTATTACCTTGCGGTGTTGGACAGGAACCTGAGGAATTAAATCCCCTGACTAGTGAAGTTGCCGCGACCTGTGCAGGTTAGGGTATGTGTTTGCCCCAAAAAGATCCACACCGTACAGAGGATTTGAACATTCTTTTGAACAACTTTGAACAAGTACTATTCTAGCTACTTGGTCAGCCGCTCCTCACTGATATAACATTGGTGCTATAGTTAATTTCCTTTGACTAACAAACTTCCTAATGTATCAAAGCCACTTTCTCCAACTGTTCGTGGAGAGAAAGTGTTCAACAGATGGCAAGATTCTGGCAACATAATGACAAAGAGAGGTAACACAAATGTGTGACGCCAGCAGAGTGACTTCAGCAATGAACTTGTCAAGACATTGGAGAAACAGCTAGAGGCGTACATTACTTAAAACACTAAGTTATGGTAGACCAGAACGCCATGTGGGGAACCAAATAATAGTCACAGAACAATCAATCACAGAATAATCAGAACAACAATCACAGAACTGGTGTCAGCAATCACTAAAAGCTGCGGCAGATGCAATGAAGATAATCTGTTGACGAACTTACTTTTCACACAAGGTAACACTAAATGAAGAAAATGCCGTACCCTTGCAAATAGATGTCCATTGGAAGTTGACCACCCTTGACCATTTCATGGAAGAATGAACCTGTCTGGTCCCTTTCTTTGTTTGACCGCTCTAGAACCTCATTTATACATGCAGTGACCAGCACATGAAGATACTGTTGGCCTCGCAGTTCTTTCAGGCATGTCTTGGCCTCCTAATTGACAAAGTACAAATTAACAATAAATTCAAATGTGATGGTGTATTACATACAAAACATTAAACGCATATAAAGGCTGTGGACCACATTGTTAAAAACTTTGCGCATAGTCTTAATCCGAAAAAGGAAAAAAAAAAAAGTAACTAACTACAGACACCAGACTGCCGTTTAAGAAAGAACCAGAAAAATAAAGCTTGTCACAACAATATAGATTCAACATTTAGCCTATGTAAAATACTGGCATATAAAGTCACCATCTAGACCAGGCGTGGCCAACCTTTTCAGCAGGCGGGCCAAATTTCAGAAATATTATATCCTGCCGGGCCACGTACCTAATTTTGTTTTGTTGATTAAAGTAAACAAGCAAGCGTGCTACAGATTCGACCACATCGTCGCTTCTCACTCCACGGGCCGCAGCATGCCTAGTGGCCCGCGGGCCTCGTGTTGGCCACCCCTGATCTAGACTATGGGAAGCCTACACCCAAAATGGAATGACAAGATATGTACAAGAGAGGGTAAATAAAACAAGAACAGAACATGAAACAATAGACCTTGAGGCTTGACAGGCTTATTGAAGGATTAAAGAAAATGTGTACTTTATCTCTTCTGCGTTTTTGTCTGGAATGTTGTTTTAGACATAAGCCTTGTGCCTGTTTACAGAGCTGCGATATTTGCACCTTTTGGCTAACACATCTGACTTCAGGCATTTGTTGACTGGGTTACCTTCCTAGGGTACATTATATTGCTACCCATTCTTATAAAATAAAATATCGTGGACCAAAACGGTGAAAAAATGGACATTTTAAAATATATGAACATAGACGATAACTGGTTCATAGACAATGTCTGGGAAATTATTTTATTATTTGTATAATTATTTTAAGTTGCATATCCTTTACAGGACATTGCAGTCAACACAAGCATTTTACTGCCGTTGATGTCTTAGCAAGATTTACGTCCTGTAGTGTGCCATCGCTTTCTGAACGACCAGCTCTCATACCAACATGTTAAAACCAGCGCGAAACGGTCTGCTCCCCTTTCCAAAATTAAAAGGTGCATTCAAAATAACATGCATGTAATACTGAACATCCTTATTTTCTTCTATATTTGTACATAACCTTTTATATGCATAGATGAATTTTATAGTGTAGCAAAAAAAAAAAAAATTGTCAATTCATGGCACCAGATTGCCAGAAAATTGCGCTTCATCAAACAAAACGCTCAATAGAAAACCGGGATATTGTGCCTGAAGCCATTTTGAGTGTCAATCGGTGTCTTAACACACACACACACACCCCCCACCCACTTTCATTCACGCAGACATTTCCCACTGGACTATCACATCAACAGCAACATTGGCTTGCTGAACATATACATTTAGACTATTCCGAAGATTAAAAAAATACACATGCACATATTCACACAAGCTAAGCAACGAAGGACCACACAAATACAAGCATCAGGTTTCAGAACACTAACCCCTAGATCCAGGACACTGAGGTATTCCTCTATGATATTCTTGGCCTTTTGCTCCATCTCACTTTCAGACAAAGGTGCGATCATCTTCAGCCCTGCTTCAGTAGCCGCAGCCCCGGCGGCAGGTGGAGGAACCGCTGGTACCAGGAACACATCATTGTGGGGCTGCAGGGAGATATCACTTCTGGTCATGATATTCTCCCTCTCCCGCGAGTCTCTGGGCGCCAGCGTGTGGCGACGGTCCTCCCGGTTCCTGCTGTTATCTCGACTAGAGTTCTGAGATCTTCCTCCAACAATTGATCTGTGGAGATGGGGTATGTTTTTTTTTTTTACTTACTGATTTCATGAAGGAATTGATTAACAATGCAAAACAATGGAAGATTTGGGATAGAGTAGTTTTCTAATAATGCAAAAATGTTAAACAGGCATAAAGGAAATGTGTTCCAGACATCACATACCAAACTACTGTACAGACATCACATACCATGACATTACTACTGTACACATATTGTACAGACGTCGAATACCAGACATTACAACTGCACTGATATTATTGTACCCTGTCTGAGAAAGATAGGCATCAGATTAACTGCCCACATGTTTAATTAAGTAATCACAAACATTTATGGTATGAATAACACTGATACCGTGAGAATTTTTAAAAAAATCTCAGTATCACGAAAGTATTTTTAAAATATAGAACAATAAGATAAAGACAGACCTGAAAATATGTAATCTTTTAAAACATTTAGTATTCTTTAAAGAATAATTTATAAAGAACAATTAGCATGTGTCAGTGAATGAGTGAGAGTGAGAGAGAGAGAGAGAGAGAGAGAGAGAGAGAGAGAGAGAGAGAGAGAGAGAGAGTGAGTGAGAGAGTGAGTGAGTGAGTGAGTGAGTGAGTGAGTGAGAGAGTGAGTGAGAGAGAGAGAGAGGTAAAAACTGGAGAGGGTTCAGCAATCAAACAAGTAAATGTAACAACAACAAAAACATGACACAGTAAACTAACCTGGCATTAGCTAAAGCTTCTCTCCTCTCTCCTTCCTGACTAGATCTTGCCATCATCTTACCACGCCCATGGCCAGCAGGAGGTCCTTGCCTCATGTTCCTGTTGGGTAGAGAACTGCTGTCCCCTCGAGATGGAGACCTGTGGTAGTGCCTGTTGTCCTCATCACCACGCAGAGCTGAAAACCTGTGGATGGGTGATTCAACATTCTGTATATACAGGCTGCTTATGTCAAGAAAATTTATTTGGCCAAAACGTGTGATGTGGCTACGCACTAACTGGGTCCTCAGACAGGCAAGTTCCCCAAGGATAGTTATGTGTCTTTTTGCATGATACAGAGTTTCAGTACCGGTTAGATCCGGTACTCGTTAGTTTCTTAGCTTGGAGTGGATGACACCTCTGCTGAGATGGCATTCTGCCAGGTAAAAAAAAGGGTTCACACGAACCTCATAGATACAACTCTCTTCAGGGCTCGACCTGAACCTTAATACTTTTGGGACTTGATAGCTACAACTCTTTCAGAGGATTCTTAACCAACCATAGGGCTTTAACAGGATAGTCCCCTATCTTAAAATGCTGGTGTCTTGGCTTTAGTAGTAAATGCAGTTTAACTGATTCAATGCCAGACAAAAACACAGGTTTGGACCAAACATGATGCATAACCAAATGAACAAGTATTATAATGTAAATTTCCTTCCCAAAGCATTACAACTGTGGAAGATGTCACAAAAACAAACAAATAACATGATGACCCTAGTATGGTGATGTATCGCCCTTCTGTTAAAATAGGAGGTCACATCTTGCGATATATCATCCTTTGGCACTTAATCAGTTAACAATCCTAAGTGCCTAGAAAACCCCATGGGGGAAATAAATGCAACATATTTTCCCTATCATGAGAAAAATATGTAATGAAAAAGATAGTAATGAATGATGCACAAAAAATTACCAAAGGTGTATTCAGCAGTATGAAACATAACAGGCACCTTAGATTCAAGGTCAGTCAAGTCCTAAGCACATTATTCACCATTTGGTGCAGAAACATGAATAAAATTACTAAAACAGAAAGATATATACAATGAATATAAATATAATTCATGGGACAAGAAGATCATATTAGCCCTAAGAAACTAGAAATGAGAAGGATTACAAAATGGACATGAATAGGTATATTTAGGATTGGATTGCTGGTAACCATTTTATGATGCTTTGTTGAGCCCGCACCCAGAAATTCCACTGCTGAGGATTGAACCTACACCACAATGTTGGGTTAGTAGACCACTTTCCACCGCACTAACGCGGCTCACAAACGTAGTGTACAAACTGGTTCGAAAACGTTCACTTACCTGTTAGAAGGACCAGACGACCTTTCATTGTCCTGTGATGGCTGTGTCCCACCATAGCTGCCCTTGCCCCACAACTGCTTCATTCCTCCACCTGGACCCAGCTGAATGCTGTTCTCATCCACAACATTCTGAAGAGGATTGTGACATTAACTCATTAAATTTCAACATTCTGAAGAGGATTGTGACATAATAACTTTCAACATTCTGAAGAGGACTGACATTATCTCATTAACTTTCAAAACTCTGAAGAGGATTGTGACATTATCCTATTAACTTTCCATATTCTGAAAAAGGCTGTGACATTATCTCATTAACTTTCCATATTCTGAAAAAGGCTGTGACATTATCTCATTGACTTTCCACATTCTGAAGAAAGTTGTGACATTTAAACAGCAAAACTAAACTGAAATTTTCAAGTTTTGGTGTAATTCCTATGCATAAGAAACCTCACTCGAAACTCCTGTAGATTTATACTCATGAACCCCACGAGAAGGTACAACTTAGCTACACCTGGCATCTGAAAGGATTCCAGCAAATGCATAAACTACCAGATAATGTTTGGGAAAAGATGATCCTGCTGGATAGATGCCATTAAGCGGCACTGACATATATCAAGTTAACAACAATCAGTTTTCTCACCTTGGACAGTCTTGGAACCTTGGAAGCATCTATTCTAATTGACTTGGAGCCGACAGTGTTCCAGCCATCATCGGTTGGCTTGTTCTCATCTTGACGCTCTGTAAACATGTTCAATATGCATTATGTTCTAACTGCTGCTACACTGAAACTGTTCACTAGATACCAAGTCTTCAGTAACAGCCCAATCCAATCATTATGTTCTAACTGCTGCTACACTGAAACAGTTCACTAGACACCAAGTCTTCAGTAACAGCCCAATCCAATCATTATGTTCTAACTGCTGCTACACTGAAACTGTTCACTAGATACCAAGTCTTCAGTAATAGGCCAATCCAATCATTATGTTCTAACTGCTGCTACACCGAAAATGTTCACTAGATATCAAGTCTTCAGTAACAGCCCAATCCAATCATTATGTTCTAACTGCTGCTACACTGAAACTGTTCACTAGATACCAAGTCTTCAGTAACAGCCCAATCCAACCAATATGGACCAGGCCAGAAAATTTCCGGACATCACACGCTATCGTGTATTCTCATATAAATCAAAGTAAGTAAGTATAAATGCACACAAATCGCCTGTGTTATAGGGGCTCGTAAAGGAACGCAGTAACATATAAAAAAGACGGATGAGAGAAGCTGACCCAGATGGGATAACAGCCGGTGCAGTGATGACCCTCGACTTGCTGCTCCCCTAGTTGCTGCAGTACCTTCCAGTTACACTGGATTCATCTGGATATTACATACAGATCAGCCTCTCCATTTACTGCAGCATACCATACTGACCCATTGTATATGTGCATTTTCAATATTCATGTGGGGAATGCATTACCAAAAGGGCCGAGTCCTCACATCTATGCTATTTTGATGTATTTTGTTGAATACACCCATAACTTCTGTTTTAATCATGGGGTTTAGACCTTTCTTTTCTTTCAAAATGTTCTGTTCTAGTACTAACAACGCATGGGATCATCATCTGCTAAGTGAGGGAAGATTGGCCGCCTATTCCTCTGGGCATTCATTGCTTACAACATTATAGTGTTTCCGAATGATGCAGTCACTGGGCTCACATACAACACATAGCGAAAAAGGAATGA
Organism: Cepaea nemoralis; assembly: GCA_014155875.1. Taxonomy (NCBI): domain Eukaryota; kingdom Metazoa; phylum Mollusca; class Gastropoda; order Stylommatophora; family Helicidae; genus Cepaea; species Cepaea nemoralis. The sequence continues at coordinate 856,759 of JACEFZ010001343.1, forward strand.
TGTAACAATGGTAGGAGAACGAATTATTGCACACATGGAAACAAAATACAGGAACAATGAAAATAACATGATGCTAAATACACACCTCTGCACTCGTGACAACAGAAAAATAGAGAAACATGACAATAAAAGTACACGACCATACATGGAGAAAATGTTTCAAAAATTACATGAATAAAAACAAGTCAATGCACAAATGATAACGTGGTAACTTACGTCTGCTTCCACGCCTACTGCCTGGCTGTGGATCATTGCGAGGCGGCAATGGCTGCGATTGCAAAAACTGCTTAGTTGCTTGTTCTTCATGGTAATCTTTGCGTACGTCGTCCATTTTCTTCGGCGCTGCCTGCTCCTTGCGCGGTTTCCAGTCATTCTGATTGAAAACAATGTGTGGCCAATGTGTGAAAAATTAATTTCTTACTGCTGTTAAACAAAATGCCAACCTATTAAATGGAAATGAACTTTCTGAGAATCCTGAACCTACTGTAAAAGACAAAAGATTTTTTTTAAAAATGTTTTCTTATTGAGTGTCTACACCTGCAATATTGTCTCTTGAATAAACCTCCATTCTTTTTCAGTTCACTTTGTGGTCGGTAAAGTTCCAGTGGTGCTTCTCTGGGCCACAAAGTTTTTAGTATGATCTGCTGTCTGTGGGGTCGTCTGCCATGTGCACATGCAGACGACCCCACAGACAGATCATACTGAATCTTACATCTGAAAACACGTGGAGTCAACCATGTCCTGTTCTGAGGTGCAGAATAATTATTTGCTATGGGTATGTCCACAAAATGGTTGGCTTCAGCCAGTAGCCAGGCTGATTTCATGATTCTTTTATTTTAATTATATGTAACTGGCTGCATTTAGCTTGTACACATCTTAATTATTAGGAGTTAACAGAAATAAGAAAATATATCTTGCTAACAGATGTGTGCATCTTGAACACAACCAGGCGCAATACAGACAACGTACATGAATCGAAGCCCAACAAAGAAAAAAAAAGGGATTCAACATGTCTATAAATATATTATTACATGTCTATAAATATATTATTACATGTCTATAAATATATTATTACATGTCTATAAATATATTATTACATGTCTATAAATATATTATTAACTAATTTACATGAAACTAACGTGCAAGAAAATGATGAGATTCATGAATATCAAAGATGTAGCAATCAAAGGATCAAAAATATCCAGTAAATGACAGCAACTGATGTGAAGAATCTAATAGATTCATGTTGAGACAGATTTATGAATATCAAAGGCATGGCTGGCAATCAATCAAAAACATCCAGTTATTGACAGCAGCTGATGTGAAGAATATAAATGAAAAAAGTGATCAAAAATGATCATTTCAAACATCAGAACATATATAAACAGCACAAATATGCTTACATTTCTCAGGTCTATTGCATCCCTGAGGGTGAATTTAATTCTAGATTTGCGCTCCTCAGCTATTTTACCCATCTGGGCAAAGTACTGGTCCATCCTTGTCTGAATAAAAGATGTTCAAATTTAATAAAAACTCACGAATTCCTCAAACATTACAAACACTGAGCATCTGAAGGAATAAAAGGAATATATAATAATATAAAAAGGAATATTTCTCCACCAGAACTTATGTGTTAATTAGACAAGATATACTTTTGAGCTAAACAACAAATGACTCCAGAAGTCATAAATTCCTGCATACCTGTGAGCTTAACCTCACACCTATATACTAGTGAGCTTTACAATACATCCCTCCATTCCTGCGAGTCTAGCTACAATTCATTTCATGACTATGAATTTAAATATCCCTGTTTTGTTGTGCTAGAATCATTACAATATGATTAAAAACTCTGCAAGTGTGGCATGAGGCTTCTTATCAGATGGGTCCCCCTCCCTGGAATGTTTCGGCCCTTAACCTCCCTGACACTGGGGCGGGCCCACCCGGACCCTGACACTGGGGGCGGGCCCACCCGGATCAGGCCTTCATGTGTTGTTTGTGCCCTATTTTGGGAGTTTCAGCTGTTCCCCACAAATGTGCATTGTGCCTGCTCTCAAATCATCCCTCCCCCGACGAACATTGTGCACACAGCGATTCATTCCCCCCCCCCCCCCCACATTCTAGTACCTTTGGCTGTGGGAAACCAGCTTCTTTCCAGGCCAATCACCCGTCTTCACCTCCATGTCGGCGGTTCGCTACGCGCCAGTACACATCGTTGCACCTATGTTGCCTTCTTCATACCCCGTTCATGGCTCACAGATCAGCATTCTTGCTCATCTCCAGGGAGCAAGCTCTTCTTCTGAGAAACTGGTTGTGGGAATGGTCTCCCCAACACACCCAGACTCTGCTGTGAAGTACAGCCCTTGTAAGATGTTTTAAACAACCATTAGCTGGAGGTTGGACTTCGGTCAACAATTGATTCTAGTGACTGCTATGGGTGCTTCGATCATAGTACGGAGAGACTGGCTTGTTTTGATCTTCCAGGAACACGAACCATATTATTGCAGTGACTTGTCAAAGTTTTGATTGTTCCTTTGTGTCCGAGTTCTCGCTTGTTCTTTAATGCCTTACTGCTTGTAAGAATGTGTACTTTATTTGTGAAAAAAGATGTTGAGAAATGGAACTGGCTACCAAATATCACAGTTCAAACTTCACACCATAACCCGCCATAACCATTTTTACTATTACAAATTTAAAAAATGTAAAAAAAAAAAAAAAAAACTAGCATCAAACAAAATAGAAACCAGGTGCAAACATACCCTCGCCTTGGGCGTGTCTAACGCCTTTCCAACAGTGGTGATTAAATTGCACAAAGAAACCAGGGAGTCATCATCCCGGGCTTTCAACAGTCTGAAAATGCAGTCGTGCATGATGGTCTCTGTCAGCAATTCTAGTTTAAACAGCTCTCCGATGAACCTGCAATGCATTTCAGATTTAACATGAATTTTATGGAGATAAAATAACAGATTGGGAATGCATAGGATGAACAATTCTATTTGTTGGATCTGACGGTAAAAAAGAATATTTTATTTTGCTTGCTGCCTGATGGCATTGCACCTTTAAAAAAAACCTTTAAATTATGAAGAAGTATTTATGTGACAAATCCTTATAACTATGATGAAATGTGAATACACTTAGAATAATCCCAAAATTATAAAGAATTTGTAAAGCACATGTCATAATGAACTCTGCCACCTGGTGCAGGCATTCATATATCTCCACAAATCTCGGTTCTTCAGTGTTCTGGACCAATCCTGTAGATATTCCTCCATGCAGGCCTCGATCCATCCAGAATAATTTCTCTTGGTCTGCCTGTCACTTCTACCAATGATCTTTCCTATCATCACAATGGGCAATCTAGACAAATCCTAAAATACCGAAAAGACAACTCAGTGCTGCAGTGACAGCCTCGACCATTCTCATACTGGAATGGATCTTGTCGATTATGATAAACCATGCTATCCACCGACACCCCTTGGGGAAAGACCAAGAATCTTCCCTTTCCTGTTGCCTGGGGTGTTGAACATAAAGCACTAGTTAACATGACTGGAAATGTGCTTAATCTTTCATGCCACCTTAAGATAATTTACCTGATGTTTCCATAGAATTTCAGCCTCTTCAGCTTCATGTGATACAGAGTATTTTCTATCTTTTCTGCTCTCTCAGGCTGTGGAAACAAAAATGCAGGATATTTTAAAGCACAGCATTAACTCCTTACAACAGTGAAACCAAACAGACTGGAACCACATTTCACACCTTATAAGATTATCTGGAGCAATAGGCATCATCTTCGTTTGACAAATATTAATATTACATTTTCTTTAGTTCATGCTCATTAATGTAATTTATCACTCAAGGCATGATGTCAATACAACTGAAATGCTTATAATAAACTAATTTCCTTTTAAAATCAGTGAGCAGCAAGGGTTCAAAGGAATGGGGACATTGTATCATATGCTATCAAATCCCAAATTTATTTATTCAGCATTAAAATTAATATTTTATACACATTCATCTTTACTGTTTGTACTAAAATATTCTAAAGTATAGCAGTTTAAAATTGTTTTTTGTGAGATGTGTTAGCTTTTCTCCTGCCAAATACCCGGCTACACTAAACAGAGTAAAAATACTTGCAGTTAATTTGGACTATCAATCACGATATCAAGCTATTCAAATAAAGTTAAACAGACATTTGTAATGTCTGTAAAACAGCAGTATATTGATTGATTGATTTAGGAACCGACATCACAGCATTCGGGGCATTCCCATAAGTGCTCCGTCCCAATCATCATAAGTATATCTGCCTGGCAACATTAAGCATTTTTGAAATGCAGCCAACAACACCTGCAAACTTGTGCAGCTTCAACAAATAAACCTCACTTACGCCCTCGGCCATCTCAGCCTCAATCCTCCTCTTCTTCTCGTCTGGGTCCTCAAAGACAACGGTTTTATCTGCTTCAAACTCCTGCTGGCATTTGGTCAACATCACCACACGGAAGGTAGCCTGGTTGTCCTTGATGTCACTATTTGGAGGTGGTGGAACTCTCAGCTGTCAGAAAAACAATGACTAGATACAAGCAAGCCTCACATTTATATACCACCATACTTCACAAATACATATATACACAACCTTCAAATCAGGTTTACTACATTAAATCTATATTTTCGACTCTTGGTATAATGATCAAAACAAATGGTTAAGAATAACAACAAATGGTTAAGAATAACAATCTGTTTTAAGTGCATCTTTTCATGTTTTCCCCACTTATGCTGAAATCTATCATGATTTTCAGTAGGAGACCTTTTAAAGTATTCAAAATTATTACACCTCAGTTTGTAATTATTTCATGGTTTCTTTTTCCATTAAAAATTTCTCACAACCTACAAGTCCAATAAAGGGCACAAAAAGGTAAACAGGAAGAAACATTATCTTTTGAGAATAAGATCCATGCTATTAGATACGCACAGAATCACTTTAACAATGACTACCACACTCACAGCTGGAGCAGATCACCATACTTTGCCACAGGACAGAGAAAAACAAAGATTAAATAAACAGCCATATACATATGTGGCTTGGTGCTGGAGTCAGGTCACATACCTAAAACCTGTCCGGCAGTGGTTAACCGGTGGGGAATTGGGGAAAGGTTGAGAACCACTGTCTTAGAGAAACAACAGTGAAAACTTTATGGACCACCGAGTGGACTAAACAAGACAGCAAAGTCAGAAATATACAAATTTCAAGCGAACAACAAAAGAAGAATAAATATATGCATAAGTTTTGCCAGTCCGTTCACCACAAGTGTTTACTAGGAATATCCTGTGTAACGCGAGTTGAGAAAGATATACTGGCATGGTCCACTGGATCAGTACTAAATTCCATGCTGTGGTAAAGAGAAACTTCTGAAAAAAATTTGAGCCTGCCCGACAGTGTATTTGCTAAAGATTAAACAAGTAAACATATAATAACAGATGATGGCAGAAATGAAATGGAAATCAAAAAGAGAATAGGAATGGCCAAAAATGCTTTCAATGGCATGAAATCAGTATTAACATCTAGAGAGATTAATAAAGCATTAAAAATGAGAATTGTTAAATGCTACTGTATGGCTCGGAAGCATGGACATTGAACAAGCAACTAGAAAGTCGCATAGAAGCCCTGGAGATGTGGATATACAGACGAATAGGTCGTATTTCATGGAAACAAAAACAATCAAATGCAGAGGTCCTAGAAAAACTGGGAATGAAGAGAGAGTTGATGAAAGAAATGAGACAAGTGAAAAATTTTGGCCACATTAAAAGATACTCTTGTAAAAACCATACTGGAAGGCAAGGTTGAGGGCAAGCGAGCAAGAGGTAGACAACGATACAAGTGGGAGGATAACATCAAGAGATGGACAAACATCAGCCTGACAGAATGTACAGTCAAGGCAACAGACAAACAGTGTTGGAGATCCATTGCAGCCAACCTTCATTGCGGAGACGGCACCTGATAGATTGACTGAAACAAGTAGAACAACTATAAGTTGTCAAAGGTATTCCACCGCTGGTGAATAACTATACAATACATCAAACATCATTGAATGGTAAGCTTTCAAGAAGATGATCAGAAGTAACAATGGATGATGGAAAGCTTTCATCAGCAAACAAAAATTAAAAGCCACTAATACAAATTACTACATTACAACAATTGTTTCAAAAAATTGTTCTTCACTGAAAAACCATGTGTACCATCTTTCTCCTAAGAACACAAAATTAATCTTTCGTAAAGATGGCCCGTTTCACTTTTACTGATTTACTACACTAGTCTTACAGCTGCTCTGCACGCCAAGCTATTTCATTCCACAGTAAATAATCGCCAAAAGTAAAGACATAAAACTACCAACTTACCGGGCACATGACTTTGCACAGCAGGGCGTAAGCTTCAACAAACTTGGTTTCCATGGTCACCTTAAATAAATCAATCAGCCACAAAATTTAAGTCAAATAATGCTGAGAATATGAATTTGAAATAATTATGGGCAATGTATTGTGGTAGCAGAATGTATACGCACTAACTTACATACAATGAAAAGCTCAGCCTTTGACTTTCACCCCTGACATATTCAAGCATTACATTAATTAATTTTTGGTCACTTCTGTGTTATATACCACCTTATGCATCACAAGAGACTAGAACTTGCAGCTGAAGATAGATACAAGGCAAGGAAGAAGCACTGTGCATGAAAATGCATGAGGCAGGACACCTGGCAATGAGTCGAGAATACTTTCAGCTGGTCATGAGGCGGGACACCTGGCAATGAGTCGAGAATACTTTCAGCTGGTCATGAGGACAGCACTGCAATACAAAGCACCTGCTAGTTACTTGACATGCATGGAAAATATCTACTCAGAACTGGAGATTCAATCCCCCACAATTGACTTCATAGGTGTGTAAACTACACTAGAAAATCCAGAAAACATCAGAAAAGCACAAGAGTCCACTTAGATTTTGACTTCCGCCATGTGGATGGAGATGGATAACAATGAATCTGGTGGAAATGGAGGTATGGTTTTAAAGAAGAATGTAGGAATCTCGAAGGAAAATAGCTCAGGCACTGACAGTCCGTGGCATTGTCCATGGAGTGCTGCTCTTGGATCTGCTCTTCTGAACCGAGGTAACTGATTTTGCAGTGGAAAAAATGCTGTCAGATTTCTCTGTCACTAGCATTTCTGTTGCAGTATTCAAAGCTTCTGTGTTCTGAAGTTAGTTGGGAGCTGACCAGTTGCCATCTTTCCACCTTTATCACTACTACTACCTTCTATCATCCAATGGAGGAAAGGTTCGAGTGCAATTTTCTCGGACGCTCCTGGGGGTCGTCGCTACGGAGTCTGTACTTTGTGTGGCGCTTTTGGGTAGACCACTCTACAGAAAGAGACAAGAGCCATAAGGGATAAAACCCAGTGTAATAAAGTCAATCTTTTTTTGCCTTTATGAAATCATTTTTCTTTTTTGGAGGAAAGGGTTTTAACTACCTCTGCCTTGTCCATCCTTTATAAACCCTTTACAGGGCAGAATGGCCATTTGCGGCCGATGACTTTAACGAGCATATCGGCCGATTCCGTCTGATGCTATTATGCATTGTAAAAACGCGATTTCTCGGCCTTAAGATAATTCTCACGGCTACTTTTGCTTTCGCCGATAGCTTGACAACGTGGCCGCCATTTGTAAGCGCAGACTATGAATTTGAACGGACTTTTACGGACTTTTTTTTGATAATTTTCGGGATTTTTACGCTTAGTTTTTCAAAACGGATTTCGGCGATTCTTCAAGTGATAGCTAAGATTTCGCTAGGTTTAATTTAAGTGACATTAAAGGGCATGAAGTTGACTATTAATCGGACAAGCATCTGCCCTGTAAAGGGTTAACTCTTGTAGTTTCTTTAAAATCTTTCCAATATAATTTTTAAAATATTTTCACTAACTTCTTGCATGCATTCCAGACATACCTTGTCAAAAAAGACCTTTACGAGTTGCTGCAGTTCTTCATAAGTTTTGATATTGAGTTCCTTCATACTCACAGCCAATTTCTCAAAGTTTGTAGGCGTGAGTTTGTTCATGATGGCAAGCACCCTTGATTCCAAAGATTCAGCCTGAAATTGACCAAGGTCACAAATTATTTATGGTGTCGTGACAATTAAGTCAAGCATACAATGTATTTCTCTAAAGGAATGAAGCAGGCTCAGTTATTGGTTAATACAGCATCATCACAGTGCCCTGGCAAACCAAACGTATTCAATTCTAAAGCAAACCAATTTACTGTACGGTACAGTTCAAGGTGCAGAGAAAGTAAACATGCTGGTTGTAAACCCATTTGTTCACTGCTACTGCAATCAAATTCAAAAAGAAATCCTAACATCCTTAGCAATAATAGTGTCAACTTTCTTGGCAGCAATACTGCACACCTACATGATAATGGTAGTGTTTCGAATCCCTATCACAAAAGAGATTTTTTTTTCCACGTGAAGCTCCCTTTATTTATGTAAAGCTGTCCGCCGCAATACAGCTCAACTTCATAACATATAACATGCATATCTTATCAAGCATACACGAGTATTCCGTGATCAGATTTAATTCTAAATATTCCAGAGGAAGAGCTTGAATCATCAACATGTCGATAAACGTGGGCTGTTATGTTTTGCCATCTCACTTGATCACCAGTTGTGGATCAGCTCAGTGCTCTTGTCTCGACCATGTGTGGCCAAGTCATCCAGGTATTTACTCCTCTGCCTTCCCCTTATCTTGACAGCTGTCACTAAGTCTTGAATCAACACCACCATAAAAGTTTGCATATAACATCCACAAGAATGCTAAAAATTACCTTGTTTACAAAATAAACAAAAGTAACATTGAATGATCTGTGAAGTTTCGGGTACTTGGGGACATAATTTTTAAAAATAGGTTCGCCTAAAGGGACATTGTTAATAGGGAAAGCTAACCCACATGCAAAATTCAATCCAACACTACCAAACGCAGTGTGTATGGACTATGCAAGTTCAAACGAGCGAGCACAAGAAGAAGAAAGAAGAGAAGAAGATTTTTTTGCTGAATTTCAAATAATTGTAACCCTACTGCGGTTATCCTGCTTATGACATAACTTCCACATTGTGATGTCCTCACCTTTGTAGTAATCTCGCCTGTACTAAATGCTTTTGTTTTTGACTTCCAAGGTTGCTCGCTCTGGTGTAGCAGTTTAACACTATCCTGTAAGGACACCCCCTTAATGATACGCTGAGGCATCTGTACATCAGTTCTGGGACGGTTGCGGCTGTTGCTTTTGCCAATGGGTGGAGCATGCTGCAAAAAACCAGGCTATTTATTTCAGTACAAAGTGAAGAATTTGTGCAAATATCAGCATTTTATCACAGATGTCAAATGTTGAGATAAACATAAAAAATAAGCAGACAGACAATATTGTTTTGCGTATGATCAACATCAGTCTAGTGAATCTAAAGACTGGTGTTAAAATATAATGTCACACTGTCACTTACTGCCTATAGTACCTTGCGGTGAAGGACAGGGGGGGGGGGGTGGGGGGGGGGGGGGGGGGGGAGAGGGGGCGCGCCCTTGAGTCTGAGGAATTAAGGCCGCCTGGCTAGCGCAGTCGCCGTGAACTGTGCATGTTTTTCTTTTTGCCCCAGACAGAAAAAAACTCCTCTTACCACGGATTCGAATCAGGGTCTCCCGAAGCAGAGCCCGGCATTCTAGCCACTCGGCCAGCCGCATGTCACACTGCTGTCCATTAGGAATATATTGAGTTCCTGCGTCCAAGTCTGAACCTGCATGCCTGTGCAATGTATTTTTTTTTCTCTCGTGAAGTATATACTTTCCCACACCTTGTGCTATATTGGGATGTTTATTTTGATACTCCTGAAAGAACTCAACCTTTCTTAACGCTTTTCTTGACTGTATATTGTCATATGTTTATTTTGATACTCCTGAAAGAACTCAACCTTTCTTAACGCTTTTCTTGACTGTATATTGTCATATGTTTATTTTGATACTCCTGAAAGAACTCAACCTTTCTTAACGCTTTTCTTGACTGTATATTGTCATATGTTGACATTTTCTGAACATAATTTTTAAAAAAAAAGACAATTAAGGTGCTCAATTAAGCGTTAGGCCTTCACATATACCAGGCCACAGTACATGAGATGGGTTGGCCAGTTCCCTTCCACTCCCAGACCATCTCCCAAAATAATTTAAAAAATTGGTCTTTGAATTCAATTGGATTTGGTCAATCCCACAGCTGCACTGATTGAAAAAAAAAAAAAAGCCCTGTCAACAGGGCCCTGAAAACAACCCTGTCTCTGTTGGAATTACACCCATACCACTTGCACTGTTATTAGTTAGTCGCGGTTCCAACTTCACGGCAACTGTCGTCCCCATTAAGCTGTTCCTGTGCCAGTGAATATCACAAAATGCTCATCACTGCTCAATGTGAAAAGTGGATAAGACAGGAGTCTCGGCAAGCCAATAGCCAGCACAGGTATACTGTGCATAGTGCCACCGTCAGAAATTGCCAACACAAAAAGTCCATGGAAAATACAGTTCGTTGATGGAAGCGGCAGTCACCAGAAAGACCTGGGGTTTAACCCATATGGCTTGGTCTCTTTCCGCAGGGCGACCCAAGGGAAGCACCGCACAAAGCACAAACTCTGTAACTCCAGCGACGACTCCCAGGAGTCTCCTGAGAAAATGCACCAGTGAACCGAAACGGCAAACCAGTCAACTCAGCAACATTGTCCCGTACATGCAGCTACAAACAACCGCGGACGGATGTAAAAGCATTCCGCGCGAAATTCACAGCTCATTGCGCGCCGCGCACTTAGTAGCAGGGTAGCGGAGCCATGCACTACCAGTCCAACATTAGGGAAATGCGAATGCAAACCGTAGCCACAAGCGTAAACACTACAGGGGCCTTATCGGTTATCGGTTCAAATGTTTATCCGTTATGTTTGGGACCAGAATTCACTGCTAGTGCAAGTGCACTGACCACGTGTGCCGATACAACAAATTGTCCTGAGACAAATATAAAATGGTAAAATGTAAAACACCAAACAATACACAAAGAGTCAAGAAAACTCATACACACCCTTGGGTTAAGACTAGTTTGCTGAAAGAAAGCTGGAGTGAAATCAAGAGCAGTGCTTGATCCACGGCCGGCACACATGACAGGCTGCAAGAGATATAAATAACCATCATTACTATACCATCATCTCTTACAGTACATGCTAGGATCACAATTACATTACAGCAATTACACAGCAATTACTCAACCGAGGCTAAAACAATAATTTAAGCATGGTCTATGGCCAATGAACGAAAGGGCTACAATGATTCAACCATGGCCAATGAAACATGCTACAATAATTCAACCAGGTTATGAATGCAATGACTATATAGATCCCTTTCATTGTACTTGACTATAAAGTACTCAGTCTCCTCCCATAGAACACATGAAGAGAAGTGCAACACACTGGGATTAAACAAAATGTACTGTCATTTTCGTATGTGCTTTAACCCTTTAGCGGGCAAAGCGGCCGGGAACATCTCTACCCTGGAACGGGCAAACCGTCTGAACGCGCCCGTGACTATTGTGCATTGTAAAAACACAATTTCTCTGCCTTCTGATTGTCTACTTTCGGTTTCATCAATAGCTTGACAACATGGCCGCCATTCGCTAGCGTGTACTTTGAATTTGAACGGATTTTAAAAACAGCTTTGTGAGAGCAGAGATTTCGCTGGGTTCAATTTAAATGACATGAATATTAATCGGAGCTAGATATCAGTGATCAGCATTACTTTGTGTTAGCAGTCGTGAGTCGGACTTTAAAGAAAGTAATTATGATTCGGAAAATGTGTTTGTAAATTGCCGTATAAATGACTGACAATCACAAACAATATGTTGTATTTTGTAAATATTTGTGTTCATGTGTGGAATAGCGGCATTCACGAGTAAAATATTCTGCATGCTTTTCCCTTCATTTTGCAATTGATTTGACTAAAATCTATTGACTAACAACTTATGCGTGATATGTTTACTAACGTAACCCAAAATTTTACCGAACCTCAAAATTCTTCTTGCCCATTCAAAACAGACAAACGTCAGACCGGTAAAGGGTTAATAAAGATGAAAATAAATGTAAATTATGATGTGTATGTCTGGAGTGGAGTGTCTAATCTATTACAGCAACAGAAAATACCTTACCCTGTCAAGAATGATCTCCAGATTTGGGAGCCCAGCTGGCTTTGCCTGTGAAGTTGCACATTCCCTCAATTCCATAAGATAAGCTCTGTCGTACTGTAGTTTCTCCTTGCCATCTGAGAATTAAGAGGTACAGAATAATACAGACACCAATCATACAAGATACTGCTATTTCGTCAGCTTATTTAAAATCCCTCCAATGTACAGTTTACAACCCTAATCTTGGCCTAAAGTCTATTCCCCTCCCCACTCAAAAATAACACCACAAATACTCAAGGCATGCTGACTGGCACCTTGCTGTCTTGACAGACGATGGTATTATAATTATTGTAAAATGGAGTTATACCTCTCCATAACAAAGCCTGGGCTGAATTTAGAGACCATGTGTTGTCCATGAAGCATGATCCCTCTCTCGGCCTGTCTAGTTTACACCAGAGAAAAAGCAACGCCAATATATCTGGAAAAAGACAAGTTGCAGAAGCTGGTGGATCAGCAAAGCAATACTACCCCCTGTCGAAGATTCCATCCTAGACCTGTTGCAGACGAAGGCTTAGGGCCTGGTCTGCCATACCATGACATAGTCTTTAGGCTGCATTTCCTCGCACTAGGATAAGTGCTTGTACCCTCCCAGTTGCACTTCTCTGCCCGAGGCCGTCGGCACAATGTGGGGTGTCGGGTCCGGTGATCTCCACTTGTTTAAGGTTGGGATAGCTCAGACTCAGAATTAGCCCTGATGTGGATCAAACTCATTACCTTCTGTCTGGAAGATGAGTGTCCAGTTAGTTAGTCTTGAGCCCAAGGCGGCGCATAGGGCAGAAGTCATGGCTCTCCATGCCTGGCAATTAGCTGCTACCTGTTGTAGATCTTGGATGGTTCTACCCAGGGTCTCTCTTGGTCTTCCCTGTTTTCTTTTCCCTACCGGTGATCATATGAGGGCTTGGTAGGGGAGTGTCTAGTACTATGGTAAAACAATAATTACAAATGGTGGTTCTGGTTAACATTTTGAAAACTGCATACTAACAGACAACCTGGCAGTTTTCAGGAGAATTGTTATATCTTAAAACTTCAGTAGTACTGTAACATCTTAACAATTTTTGAGTACTGTTATACCTTAACACTTATTGAGTACTGTTATAAACACTTGTCTGCACAACTCACCCTTCTTTGCCTGCGGCATTGTCTTCTCTGCTGATTGTCTTGATGCTGATGCACTGCTGCTGCTTCCAAGAAACTGTCCCTTCTTGGTGTCGTCACTTTTCTGCTTTTGAATTGATTCGGAAGATTCATATTCATCAATTAACGGGTAACTAACCGTAGACGAATCAGATACAGAAACTGATACAGTTGGCACTGGTTCTGCATGGAAATCATCGACAATACCATTTTCTACAGGTTTTGAATTATGTCTGTCTGTCTGTCCTGGAGCCCTGCGACCGCTCTGTACAGCGTTTCCAGTCGGCTCAATTTGTGGCTGGTTTTGATTTTTGATAGGAGCACTGACAGTGGTGGTGACTGGCATGCTGGCAGCGACTGGCACATTGGCAGTGACTGGCATGCTGGCAGCAACTGGCACGCTGGCAGCGACTGGCACATTGGCAGCGACTGGCACATTGGCAGCGACTGGCACATTGGCAGCGACTGGCACATTGGCAGCGACTGGCACGCTGGCAGCAACTGGCACATTGGCAGCGACTGGCACATTGGCAGCGACTGGCACATTGGCAGCGACTGGCACATTGGCAACTGGTATGCTGGTTGTCGGGGGTGCTTCAGCATTTGACTTGCTTTCCTTCTGTATCACTGGAACAGCTTTCTTGTCTGTCTCTTCTGATAGAACAGGTGTTGCTGTGGGAACTGGTACCTTTGTGAAAGTAGATGATTCTTGTGTACGAGCGATGGAAGCAGATGGAACTTTGATGTCTTCACCAGCAGGTTTATCTACAGGTTTAAGCTCTTTAACTGGCTCTGATTGGGGAGGCTTCTCCTCTACCTCAACAACTTCACTCTGCACCTGAAATGAGAGTCATAAGATAATGGAGTTTAGTATAGGTGTCAATGGCTGTCCTCATGAAGGTAAGTTTCGATTGTCAATATTCGTGCAACACAACAGTGCAGAGAATTATTGAGGCTGCAAGCAGTTCTACACTACACATGCATAAAACAAAAGGTAAAATTACATATTACTCTTTTTATCCCAATAATAAATTATATTAATGCTGTGAGACATAATACATTAACTTTGATCATTACAATGTATTCATATTCATCAAATTTCCTTTATAAGAACAATTACACCTGCCACTAAACAGCCTTAAGCACACCCTCGTAAACATGCTACAATGTCCTGTTAACCACAAAATAGACGGATCAATGCATTATCCGAACGCAAAATTAAATGTAGCTTTTAAAGTTCACTCTGCCCTCTGGCAACGTTATTATCTCCATCAAGTAAATTAAAAACTGAAATGAAATTTAACAAACCTTAGACCAGACCTTAAGTTCTTTCATATTTCAAAATTAGAATATCAATTGTCACTGTACATCTAAGTGTGGGCTAGGATAAATGTCTCCAACAAGCAATGTATTCAATTAATAAAACAATGTCTATATGGGTCTAATAGCTTTAAGGAATATTAATGCAGTTAATACATTACCAATACTTGAATTAAAATGTTTAAAACAAAACTGGCAAAGAATGATTTTAATGTTGTCATTCTACTACATTTGGCTTGTCTGAAATTTGTTTTAAAAAAGACTTTTATGAAAGCTCTCTCATCTATCCAACTATGCAGGTCTGTAAACAATTTAATAAATTCTCTAAAATAGTCCTACAAAATACCTAAGAAAATGTAAACTACAAAAGAAAAAGAACTCAATGGTAAATTAAGTTAAGAGTTAAGTAAAAACACCAAAATGTTAGAATAACAATACAGAACATGTTAAATGACAAAGCTGTTAACTAAGTAACTGAGTTAAGGTTAGTAATAGTTAGTGGTAGCAATATGTTAGGACAATGTAACAGTTACGACTGGTTTAACATGGTTGCAACAACTGGTTAGAAAGAAGAGAAATGCATGCCTCTATGTCATTTCACATACATCAATTTAATAGTTAAGCAGTCATTTATAATCTAGAATTTGGAATCCAAAGTTAATTTTGAAGTTAAAATTAATTGTGCTTCGGTGTATCAAATACAGCTTTGGTAACGTTTTCGTAACTGAAAATGTTTAATATGCAAAATTAACAAATAAACTGCAGTTTTTGACAGCTGTCCAATAAACATGGTTTCCATTAAATGCTGCTACAAGATGAAGAATAAAAATCATAAGTTATATGCTGCTGTTATTTTAATCTGGAACTATCTTGTAGCTAAAACAAGCAGTACTTGGTTTATTGGATAACATTATTTAATGCACACTAAATATTCTAAAGTTTGCAAGTGCCAAAAGTACACACCTTCAAAACACCCCACATTTCTAGTAAACCAGTCATTACCCTTTTGTGATTTCTGCTACAAACTAAGCCAATTTCAGAAGTTTCAACCGTAATAATAAACCTGATGTTTTCTTGTTAAAACTAGATCAATATTTTAAAATATGTACATTTCTTATAAATTATTTTTACAAATGTGTCAAGAATAGATTTTTTTCTCTTACTACAATAATGCAAGTGCTATTTTGTAAGCATAACCTTTAGATTTCTGGCAACAAATTGTGCAAAATGAATGTCAACTATACTACAAGAGAAACCAATTTGACATATAGCCTTACAAATGACAAATTAGCTTCCACAAGTTCTGTTTTGACTTTACCAATAAAGTGAATATTAGATACATTATTTAGCCCTAGCAATGATTATCCTTTTGATAAGAAACAATTATTTGATAGTGTCAGTAAAGAACAAAGAACACAGCACTTGAATTAACCCAAACTTCTCAAACCTCTGAATTCTGATTAGATGATGAACAGGGTTTTACTTTCTGATTCGGCGGGGTCTTTCGTCCTTTCTTCTTCTTTTTCTTTTGTTTGTGTTTACTCTCCACCTAGAAAG
Source organism: Cepaea nemoralis (assembly GCA_014155875.1). Taxonomy (NCBI): domain Eukaryota; kingdom Metazoa; phylum Mollusca; class Gastropoda; order Stylommatophora; family Helicidae; genus Cepaea; species Cepaea nemoralis. The sequence goes on from JACEFZ010001343.1 coordinate 873,053, forward strand.
TCAATAACATGCAAGTTCGAATGATGAAGTCTTAACGCGTTAAATCCAATCCAAGTTGTGTCTAAGGGGGGATACAGATCACAAACACACAAGGACATCTACACAACACTACAGGACACCAGGAAGTCTAGCACTTGCCGGGACGGGACCACTAGTCCATTAACTACTTGTGATATTTATACAAATGTACTAAAGTATGGTGCTGAAGCATGGGCCATGAACAATCAATGAGAAAATCAGTGGCCCAAGAAATGGGTCAGAATAAATGGAAACGCTGGGAATAAACAGAGATAACAAACATATCAATGGCCATAGGTAAAGACATGATGCTCTTAAATAAACATTGTTGGAGAGGAATAAAGAGTTGTCTTTCAATGTGCCACCACTGAGTGACAACAGGATTACAAATTTAGAGCGTTCAACTGCTGTTGGGAAGGGACCTCTGCAATTATATTGCAAACACATTTGAAGGAATGCAGTGTTTCTCAGTCTTCTTTGATGTTCAAATCTTGGATCAGTTCAAAACTACAAGTTTCCTCTTTCACTCACTGGACCTTGCCACTTGACAGACGCTAGTGCACTGTGCTTGGGAATCACTATAACCAAGGTGGTAAGACAAAGGATGGAGTTATACCTCTCCATAACACATAGTACAGTCTACTGTCATACAGTAGCTCAGTCATATCTGGCCAAGATCAGACAGATCTTTTTAGTGACTACCAAATGGTTCATAACTCTCATCCTTATGTTGGCACAGGAAAGATGCATGTTCTCAGACAATCAGACTGATTTGTTCCTGCCGCAGGCCCTTAATACTGTTTAACCTGTAGACTGAAATTACCTGTGCATCTTATATCTTTTTAACAATTCCCTGTATTCACTACTCAAGAATAAAATCCCCTTAAGTAAATGAGAACTGCTTTTAGGGATTACATAAGCAGACAGGTTAAGGGCACACAGGGCACCAGACCAACAGAAGGAATTGACAGCTGGAGTGACTCAGGATTTAAGGTTAATTCACAGAGGGGACAAGGACCCCTATATCATTTGATGTAATCAACCCCTAATGAATGTACATCACCTGATCTACCTGGATGTACACAAACTTACTTTGTTAGAATGAAACAAGCATCTGACAGGTTGAATGGTAGAGCACTAATACCTGCATTCAGCAAATAAAGATCGGGGTTCGATTGTGAGGCTCAGTGGCACAACAAAGCCAACGTATTGGGCAATAAATAAAGAAGCCCTTACATGAAAATCAATGAAAGAAAGTATAGCCACGGGCCGATGCTCTTTATACAAACAATGATAAATAAGAAATGGAAGACGACTGGCTCAAATCGGAGAAGACAGAATAAGAAAATGAATTTCTGAACTTACCTGGTGATAAAGAGATTAGCCAGAACATTTAAGCAAAGCAGGGTTAAATTAAGTAAAGCTGTGAAGAAGCAATTAACAGGAAAAAAAACATGTAGATAGTATGGGCTGTGTGCACAAGGTTCAGGACCTTGCAAAAACTTGCTCAGCAAAACATAAATAATAAGGATGCAATGGAATACTAATATATTAAAGCATAACAATGTGTAATAAACATGCCATACAAATGCTGTGTAGTCAAAAGTCAGGTGTCAAACCCAAACATACAAACAAAACAGCAAGCTTTAAGCACCCTCACCAGCAACATAAGCAAAAGCAGAAACGTAACTTAAAGAAACAATGAGCATAACTAAACAGCATTCTATGCACTATACGTGGTTCTAGAAAATTAAACAAGAAACACTGAGCACACTTCACAACACTTACTTCACAGCCAGGAAATATTGGGTAATGGGTGAGGAACAGTAAATATAGGTATACAAGTGGGAAAACAAAATTAAATATATGCATACAAGTGGGAAAAGAAAAACTAAATATATGCATACTAGTGGGAAAACAAAAGAAATGGATGTGCATAGAAGGGGGAAAACAAAACTGAATATAGGCACGATAATGGGGAAACAAATGCATAAGAAGGGAAAAATAAAAGCAATCAGTAATGATTTCCAAAATGCATCTAGTCATTGCACAACACTGTTCTGTACTGTACCTGTGCTGGGGCTGCAGCTGGCTTCTGTATTTCTGGAATCTTCTGAGGGTTGGGACTGTCATCCCTTGATGGGCCACCTAATGGAATGCCACTTGGTTCTGCAGCAGGCAACTGCCTTGGTGCATTCAGCTCAGCGCTTTCGGGGACTTGAGCTGCGACCACTGGTTTTGCTTCGATTACCTCTGCAGCTTTCTGCTCAGTGTGTTGAACAGCTGCCCCACTGGATTCGGCTTCAGTAGAAATATCCAGAGCATTGTTTGTTCTAGTGATGTTGATCTCACCAGGCCCACTGCTAGCACCCTCCTCTTTCTGATTTTAAATAAACAAAGTTTTATTTTAATATCCAGTTGTTACATGAGCATTTATAATGGTAGAGAAATTATTATGTAAACTATATGACATTACACTACATTCTTAGTTCCAAAATTCATGGTTTTATGTGTCTTGTATAAGGACAATTTCTGAGCATAATTTGGGTAAGTATATTTCAAATGATACCAACAAAGACTACTCACTGCCTAGACAGGTTGATGTATTGAATGTTTTAAAGATTATCGACCCTATTTATACAATAAAGAAACCCTTACAGCAGAACCTAAATACAAACTCACTAAATGGCATGCTACAAACAGCTTAGACTAGGCCATCATAAACTTATATATATATATATATATATAACATTTAATCATCTTAGTTTTTCTATTAACTAACTATATATTAAACCCAATTATTCTACTCTTTAATATGAACTAAAATTTATATAATATACCCAAACACCTCGTCTTCCACCATAAACTAATATTTATATAATAAATCCATTAACTCTTCCCTCTGAACAATTAATGTAATATCAATTACCCCTACTATTCCCCATGAACTAATGTTTAACATATCCATTTACCTCTACTCTTCCACTTTAAATATAGTTTATATAGCACTCTCCCCTTCCCTCCCCACAGAATACTGTGTACACTGCCACTAGTAGTTACAATTAATATAGCATGATATTTACACAGAAACAAACCAAAAAATGTTAGAGCAATTCTGTAAATTTAGAAATCCAACTAAAACTCAAACAATGAAGGCAAAATAACCAACATACTGATAACACTGAAAACAACATAAATTGGTCAATGGCAACCATGCAAGAACAATGGTATGGGTTTACAGCTGTGGGTTAAAGGATGCGATGCAAAAGAGATGTGGATATTGTGCACATTTTTAATGACGTATGGCAAATTCCTAGATCATAATGATGAACTAAGTAATGGACTATTAGTTGCCGAAAATGTGTATGCATTTTAAATACTTGGGTATCCCCTGGGATTTTCCTCCGTCCAAGTGACAAACCTGGGAAATACCCACGGAAGTGATGCATGCTACACCTTTCAGGTAAAATAGGACTAACTAATGTTTGAAACTTACACAACTGTTACTGAAAAGCCAACAAGACGAGTCAAAATACTAAAGACGAAAATTAAAAGATGTGCTAAATGCTTCACAAAATAGTTCTCCGACCCAATGTAAGCATAAACACCACAAAAGAGCTCTTGCTGCAGCCGATTGTGAGGGGAGGAAGGGGAGGGATAATACTGGTAACCAAGAAACAACTGGGAACATGGACTGACTGACATCATGTATTTATTAGGGAAGGGTTCATGGAAGCAGGATTAAGCAAACAACAAAACAACTAGAGCAAGGAAAGTACAACAAGAATCTAAATGATGGCATGGGAACAATATCAGGCCTGCATGGAAAGGCATGTATAAACAAGCAGAAGATGCTACATAAAATGACACACCATGTATTCATAATCTAATCCCAACTGCTTGAACCCGGACATTATGTTCAACACTAGCACAATTTGCTGTCACTAGCACAACTTACTGTCACAACATGTTAACAGTAATTGCACTGGGTCAACTCCCCTTACCAGGGGAAACAACCGAGTACAGCGATTAACCTACAGCACAGAAAAACCATCAGGAGTAGCTCACATGTAAAGCTTTCATTGTTAGTTTTGAATATGTCAGTCCCTAAAATTGATTGGTTCTGCAGTTTTCAGGCTTGGAGAGGGAAAGGTGACTATTGGAGAGGGAAAGGCGATTATTTGAGAGGGAAAGGTGACTATTGGAGAGGGAAAGGCGACTATTGGAGAGGGAAAGGTGACTATTGGAGGGGGAAGGTGACTATTGGAGAGAGGAAGTAGACTATTGGAGAGAGGATGTAGACTATTGGAGAGGGGATTACTGAAGAGGGGAAGACACTACTGGAGAGGGGAAGAATATTACTGAATCACGATTAAAATGTTAAACTTAACTGCATTAGCACAATGGTTTTTTCAAGCAAATACATGGTACTAGATATTAACATTGTAAAGCAGCTGCATTGAATATAATAGTAGTGCAAATATTTTGAACACACTGAAGTAGCAATTATATTAGTAGCAGCAAGTTTAAACTGCAACAACTAATGTGGGTTAGCGCTAGTTCTCAACTGAAACTGCTATGTCATACTGAAAAGGGCACCTGAAGTTTAGGCCTGCTATTTGATTCACCTGCAGCCATCCCACTATCTAGTGATCCCTGACCTCCACAGGCCCCAGCTTGTGATGCAATGATAGATATACACATCTTGTGTACTCTGCTTGTGTTCACCGGCTGATAAGCAGTGCCTTTATTTTGTGGTTTCTCAACTTCTGAGCACAGGCTTCTGACCACACTGATGGGATTACAATTCATCTTGGTACATTCTGATGCAACATCACTTGGGGATGGGCCCGACGCCACCACAGAAGAGGTTGATGCTGAACATGGCAGATTTCCTTGCTTAATTGAGTATATCAATTCAACAGCAGGTGCCAAATATCTGGTATCTTTAAGCCTGTGTACACCCTCTTGAGCACTGCCATTTTGAAATGCATGACAGTCTGAGGATGCCGCTCTGTTGTCACAAGAGTGCACGTCATTTTGCTTGGCAAAAGTGACACATCTGTTCCTGCTGTTTACAGAAGTAACAACGGTGCGTGCATCCTGCTTGCCGTCAGTATTCAACATAATGGCGGGCAACTTTCGATGCCATGGATTCTCAAACAAGGAACCAGCAGCTGATTTCTCGTACAGAGCTGCCATCCTCTGCCGTCCCTGACAGGCAGGAGTGTCAGAAGTCCCAAGAAGCCTTTGAGGCCGCTCATTCTTGGGAAACTTAATTTTATGAGAGAAATGTGTTTTTGTGTTCTGCACCTCACACTGCTTCTGGTGAGACTCTGCACATTTAGATGTCGGAGCTGGAGATGACACATATGCCAATAGTCTGTTGTATTTGGAGCTTGGCACAGTGGTCATCACCCTGGATCCTTCAACTTCCGTGCCAACTGTTAATTTCTGTTTAGAAATCACACCCTGTGGATCCCCGGATGCCTCAGATACAGTACTTTGTGTAATTTTTGAACTCCTAACAGGATTTTCTTCCAAACTGGTGACTGGAACAATTCTCCACGGATTTGGCCTCTCTGGCATTCCTTGTGCAGCTGAAGAGATACTTACTGGCAATTTAGCTGGAGCCGACTCTTGTCCCTTCACAGCCCAAGGGTTGTGGGCATCTGTTTTCACTGATGTATTTGTGGCTGACGGAATGTTCCAAGGATTCTTTGGGTCTCGTTTAAGCACATTTTTAGCAGTTACCACGGTTCCGGTTTCTCTTCCTTTGTTGCTCAAAAGGCTGGCACTATCAGGTTCAGCCTTGGTCTTCATTGGATGTGATTTATTCTCCTGTGTGTTCTCAATAGACTAAAGCAAAATGAAAAACAATGAGAAATCATTTCAGACAAATATTTTTAGCCTCTACTGTGTTAAATTCTACATATTTAACATGAAAGCAAACACATGCAACAATAAGCAGGAATATGTATGCTTTCAATACAAGAAATCAAGCTCTGTTCACAAGTCACAAAGTAAACATGGGATTAGTGTTGGGTCTATATTTATGGTGAAACAAGCTATGCTAGGTGTTTATGATAAACCTACAAAAGAAATTTGTGGCCATGTTACTTCAGAGAGAAATATTCATAACATATATTCTTGTGCTACTTGATAGTAAATGTAAAATCATGAAATTTACAGACAAACTTGCACTTATTTGCAAGTAAGTTCAGTTCTATAAGACTATAAAATATAAAGACAGTTGTATAACACTGCATAGCCATTCAAGCAAGGTGGTATAATCTGATAACTATTATTAGCCCATCACTTATATTATCCTTCAGCCTATCTTTATTTCCTGTCCTCAATGTTTCCTTCTAATATGCTTCTCTAGCCATAGCCAACATTTGACAACTCAGCAAATTTAATTTAATAATAATAATAAACTTGCAATGCCAAACAAATAACAGAAAGTTATTTGAACCAATATTCACAAAATAACGTCTGGAGTAAATCTGAACTAAACATGATACCTGGCGATCATAAGGCATCATAGAAATGTGAGTAGAACGGAATCTGTGCTGATCTTTTCATGAATTTTGTCCTATATATGTTTCCTTTAATATCAGATTCTTGCTGGGAAGGGATATTAAATTGTTCACAGCCAAAAATAATATAATTTAATATTAAAGTGTCATATCTGGATACTGAATATTTGCAAACAAAGCTAGATAGGAACAGTACACATCTGACCTGAATAAATACCACATAAATTGACCCACATGGTCTACCACCTGTAAACATCCAGGCTCAAACAACCTGTAAAAATGCAGGGTCTACCAACCACACAGATCCAGGGTCTACCACCTGTACAGATCCAGGGTCTACCAACCCCCTGTACAGATCCAGGGTCTACCAACCCCCTGTACAGATCCAGGGTCTACCAACCCCCTGTACAGATCCAGGGCCTACCACCAGGGATAGAATTGGACATCTGACCACTGGTCCAGCTCCAGGGTCAATCCCCAGTAACAACTGAATGGGACCTTTGACTAGTGCAGCAGCTCAAAAATGGGTACCAGATAATCTTCATAAATGCACAGTAGTGGGGAAGAGATCTCACAGCAGGAGGGAGTCTCCGTGGCCAAGCCATTTGACTCGGGCTCCGAAGGTTGTGGGTTAGATTCCAGGCTGCATCCTTCGGTTTACGGGTGAAATTTTTCAGAGACTTCTATGGGTCGTCACTAGAGCTCGTGCTTTGTGTGACGCTTTCCAGGCTGTGAAGAGGCCGAGCCATATGGGATAAAACCCTCTGCAATGAAGTCAACCCTGTCGACTTTTAAGCGACTTTTTTAAGATCTCACCACAGATCAATAAATATAATTTGGTATAATACAAAGTGAGTATACTTACTATCTGCCATGCATTTACTCAACTCATTACTTTTTAAGCTCACATTAACCCCATGTCCAACTAACAACCCACTCTTTCCGCCCCCAGTTATCAATCATCAATACATAATAGGCATTTCAAGGGCTTTGTGCAAATATTTTTACATGCTTGCCAGGCTACATTTAAACGTGATCTACTGTTAATAATACATGGATTATGTTACAAGCTGGCTACATACTGAACAGCTGAAATTAAAAGCACTCTGCACACTCTATACACACACACACAATGAAGCAGCTATACACTACTTACATCTATAAATGCATCCATATCTGATCCTCCAATATCCTTGCGGTTGAAGTCTTTCTTACCCTTCTTGCCCTTACGACCATCCTTCATGCCTTGTGAGATGACTCCTGAGAATAGCAAAGATTAACAATGAAACACCAGCTGGCAAAGGAAAATGTTCAAGCATATAAGCAGCACATAACTTACCATATGCTGTCCTGGTTATAATTAATCAAACGTGAAAACTCTCACATTGCTCAACCAGGTCACATAACTATCTCTGAGCACAATATTAAAAGACAAGTGACTTGTTTCCTCTTCCTGCCTTTTACCCCAAAATAGAGCTTAGGATCTTTAACCAACCCACACTCAGCCTTTCCAGCTTTTGTATCTTCCTGCATCTATAATACCACAACCTAGTATCTGCAACAATCTGTTACCACTGAGTTAAGTATAATCCCAGTATATAATATCTGAAACGCCACTGAGTTAAGTATAACACCACAATATAATATCTGAAACAATCAGTTACCTGTGTATAATACCAGTTACCTGTGTATAATGCCACAATATAGTCTTGGAAAAGAGCTTTTCTTGTGACTAATACCACAACCAACTATCTAAAACAATTGGTTCTCACTGTATAATACCACAACCTAATGTCTGAAGCAATCTAAACACAAGAAACAGTCTTTGTGTGTTTCTATATGTAAATAATTCTCACCATAAAGTGCTATCCCCACAAAGATAGGACGTTGAGGACTATATTGTAATGTATTCACATACAACTCAAGATTTGTCAAGGATCATCACTGCCCAATAATCACCCATCCCCTCTAGCAGATCACACAAGGACAACTGTAATCTCAAACTAATCAATTCCATCACAACAGAGAGGGTGCATTTGTGTGTTATGTATACACTGTGAGACAGCAAAATTAGCACATGCTGGACCACTGAATGAACTAAAAGTAAGTTCATACAGGAGACAACACTGTACACAAATTTACAACGAATAAGAGTAATACTCTAGTTCAGGAAGGCTAGGCATTTTATGCAATACTAAACACCTGGAGAAAGGATAACATGCTAGGGCCGCTTGCTTATTTGTACAAATATTTGTCCCGAAGTGGACTCTCTAGTGTCTGGTGGAGGTGGGCATCTTACTTCTAAGTCATATCATCTCCAGATGCACTAATGCAAATAGCACTGACAAAATAACCTGCTACCAATTAGCACGATAAGATCTTTGCTGCCCAATAAGGAATACAAACAATTCCTGTCAGGGATGCGAAATAGACACACTAAGGAAAAAAGGTACATCATCAAACGACTATTGACTAGCTATAAGCAGTCTGATTGATGTACATGAATTGCCAATCACACACCAACTGGTTGGTACGCATGAAGAATGGGTGCTTGGTACAGGAGCATGGCTCTTGAGTTCATGAGTTAATTCAACTGGGACAGATAGGGCTAAAACCCAGTGAGACAAAGAGTTAAATCCCATAGGAACATCCAAAACAACTGATCTTTATGGGGATAAACTGTGCTTGGAGCCAAGGGACACAAGGTCTTTGGATAACAATGGCTCTGACCTATTAGAGGCATCACAATTTCAGAGTAGCATATTTTATATGTAGTGTGTATAGGCCGGTATGCACAAGCCTGCAAACTGACAGAATGCATCAATTACTTGTACTGCACAGGCTCACTATCACAGGTTCATATTATACAGTAGACCAGTTAATGAGTATGAGTAAAGTGTTATGGGCACTAACGATTTTACCAACAGTTAAAAGGTCATTAACCCAATAGTTAAAAGGTCGGCATGCTCTGAATGTGTGCTGATATACATTCTTTACTAAGGGCGTTATTTTTTTTTCCCCCAATAATTAACTAATCCCCATTAGTGGGAGGTTAATGATACATTCCTAAAGTTGTCACTAACAGTTCTTGATATGCTGATAGGTAACTAGTTAAGATGAAAAACATTGCAGGTTTGCTACAAACAACACAATGCAATCGGGATCGTTTTCATGACGATGGAGCATGAAGACAATACACTTTGACAGCTTCAGTAACATGTAATACTGGCTGTAGTTTACATTAAGCTCGTTGTGAAGCAGCTCTGCAAGACTGATTGATCCTGCCTTCTTTCGAGAGGAGAAGAAGAGCTCTCCAACAAGTCCCCCCATGCAGGTAGTTAATACTAGTCCTGAGTCTTCCATAGAAATCACAACCAGCGGAGCCCTAAACTGTAACCTGGCAGCAAAATTATAGCCCTCAAGGACTACCATCAGAGTGGGCTGTGTTAAAAGATGGTGCACACAACCATCAGAGTGGGCTGTGTTAAAAGATGGTGCACACAACCATCAGAGTGGGCTGTGGTAAAAGATGGTGCACACAACCATCAGAGTGGGCTATGTTAAAAGATGGTGCACACAACCATCAGAGTGGGCTGTGGTAAAAGATGGTGCACACAACCATCAGAGTGGGCTGTGTTAAAAGATGGTGCACACAACCATCAGAGTGGGCTGTGTTAAAAGATGGTGCACACAACCATCAGAGTGGGCTGTGGTAAAAGATGGTGCACACAACCATCAGAGTGGGCTGTGGTAAAAGATGGTGCACACAACCATCAGAGTGGGCTGTGGTAAAAGATGGTGCACACAACCATCAGAGTGGGCTGTGTTAAAAGCTGATGCACACAACCATCAGAGTGGGCTGTGTTAAAAGATGGTGCACACAACCATCAGAGTGGGCTGTGTTAAAAGATGGTGCACACAACCATCAGAGTGGGCTGTGTTAAAAGATGGTGCACACAACCATCAGAGTGGGCTGTGTTAAAAGATGGTGCACACAACATGCAAACATGATAAGATTACAACTGCTGCTTTATTCAGATATGCTGAAGCTCATGACCCGTTGACATGGCTATTTAAGTGTCAGTTTTGTCTTAGATGGTATATCAACAATATTATGCTGACATTTTAAGCCATGATAGACGAATGGGGAAACTACTTGACCTCAACCATCCAGCGCCCTCATACTGTGAGGTAATCTGTGGTCTCAATCTTGACTGTAGCTTCCTTCTTGCTCCCTGGTTATCTTAATATCAAATGTCTCAAAATCACTCTACTCTCTTCTTGATGGCATAATACACTACAGACTGTTAATGTGTACTGAACAATGAATGTAGCAAAAATAATCTCAGGAGTATTGTTTAGTGGACCAGTACTCATAAATTTAGAAAAGTTACAAACTGGCACATAAGTATGACTGGTTACGATATAATCGCGCCTCGCAAAAGACTGCCAACTCACAATAGGGAAAACACACTAGTAAAATAGTGTGTGAACTAGAAAGCATCCCTATAATAAAACAACGATCCAGACAATTTATGTACAATAAAAGCACCACAAAATAAAAAACAGTCCAGCTGTAATAAAATGGAAAGCCTGAGTGTGGGTGGCTCCATTACTGGGAAAGGCTGGTTTCAACGTCACAAATCTATACACAGCAATGTGATATACACATTTACAGCCTGTTGTGGCCATGTTTATTACCCGCTAAAGCAAGACGAAACATAACATTAGAATCTCTTTACGCTTTATGATTCTGTGATAGTATCTCCAATTATATATGATGCTGCTTGTTATATAGGCTAAAGAGAATTTGTCAAATATTTCTGTGCCCATCATAATACACAGATGCACAAATACAGTGTTATTTCAATCCCTATCAACAATAAACCGGCTATACGACAAAGGGGTTGACGGATGCGGTTCATGAGCCAGCATACCTGCATTCAGAACAACTGCATGCGATTTGGCAGCATACCATGTTGCGCCGGTTTTTTACGAAATGGTATGGGTCCGGTCGCTCAGAAAGCAATGGCAAACTATTGAACGTGCCAAGAGATCACAACAGCAAACAATGCTGGTGTTGACTGCAACGTCCTGTAAAGGTTATGCAACTTTATACCAACTATAAATATGCATCTTTAATGGGGATGGGTGGAGACCAAGACTTGAGAGAGACTGGTTGATAGGTGTATATGTGAAACTATCAGTTAAAGGACATGAATAAGAAGAAAGAATTGGGAAAAGTACTCAAAAAAAGCATGAGAGAGAGAGAGAGAGAGAGAGAGAGAGAGAGAGAGAGAGAGAGAGAGAGAGAGAGAGAGAGAGAGAGAGAGAGAGAGAGAAAGAGAGAGAGAGAAAGAGAGAAAGAGAGAGAGAGAGAGAGAGGAAGGAAAGAGGAGCATGTGATGAGTTAGGGACAATCATATTTTAAAAATCTGAATGCATTAAGGAAAAGATTAGTCCCTAGAAAGAGTTGTCCCTCTCTTATTAGACAAACACAGATGTCAAAATCTCATCCAACTGGTCATGACATATCTGATTGTGATTTAATTAATGGAATAGTGTAATGTAATGTAATACTGTCCATCCGCGTACTTGCCATTTCTGGAGTCACGTTAGGCCGATCAGGTTCACAATCATATAGCACCTAATGACTACATAATAACTTGCCAGTGCTCAATAATATTGACCTACTGAAACTCCTATGAATGCTAAACTATTTTTACAGAAGAAACAAAAACTAACAAATGTACCCAGGAGACACTGCTAATATAAACTCAAAGCAACATTTACCGACAGAAAATTTTTTTGTTAAAACAATACCAGATACTTGAAAACAGTCATATCTTCAGTAATCGATCATTTTCTTAGCCTGTATTAGTAAAACAAATATGCTGGCTTCTGAGAAATAAGTCTGGCTCCTGAATTATGTTTAGTTGTTCTCTATGTCTGCTTTAAATGATGTCCCAACACTATGCAACCTCATATAGACTAAGAAAAAATGGCCACATATGGTCAGGAAAAGTGCTAGGCTGGTTATATTAACACTTCACCACATAATGCTTGTGTGTAGGCGGCATACATATGATAGAGCTGGCGACATCTGTTGGGGAAAACATGTTAACCTCATCACTTTGTGCCTGTCGGGCTACATTATAACATGGCGAACAAGCTGTTGAAAAGTGCCAGCAGATAACCAATATTTTCACAGGAAAATACAATAAGAATATTTTTAGAAACACGGGCCGGAGTACTTCCATCTAATCCTGGTGTACCTGGATTCGATGTCCTTCTTGGAATATGGCATGAGTAACATGTAGTTGAAAATTGTAAAGTGTTAGGGATGGAGGGAGAAAAACTACAAATCTGAAAATGATCATATTAAATGAACTACCTGACAACAACAGCAAATACGTTGAGAAAATATGAAATTGTAAACTTATCTAATTAGTGCCTTCCCTGGATTGTGTATTATCATTTTAACATTTAACTTAAAGAGTTTGCCTGAGTGTCATGCATCACCAGGTTCTGTTATATTTCTTGCTAACTTTCAACCACTGTGGTTAACAAATATGGGTAAAAATGAACACAGCGCTCAGGGGAATGATTATTTTGTTACAAATACTTCATATTCAACACCTAATTGTCTCTTCTCGCAAGTGGGACTACATTTTAAATTCAAATACATGCATTCTTAAACAGGTGGTTCATAATATAGTCTTCAACCATCTAATAAAAGACCAAGAAACAACAAGAGATATCTACGAGGATATGCTATCAGCAGTTTATAAACCAACGGCAAACTATCATTTTTTTTTAAAAACCACAGCTGATGAAGCAGGTTAGACGAGGTTGAATTTGGAACTTTTGTTTTTGAAAATTGGAATTGGAATCAACACGTGCTGAGGTTGATTGTGAAGCCATGTACCTAACGTGATTCCAGGGATGGCAAGTAGACGGATGGACGTGGTATTCCATTAATAAAATTACAATTTGATAATCACACCATATATGCAAAATGTCCAAGTACTATTTTTTTAAACTTAATAATTTAAGGCCTCGTTCTTGAGCTGCCATGATGGAAATACTCAAATAGCTACCATAAAACATACCAAAATCATATATGTTTCACAGCTGTAAGTATATAACCCTGTAAAGTTACTGAAAACTAAGTCGATCAAATTATACTGTTCGCCATCAAATGTAGAATTCTTCTATTCCGTATAAGTTTACAGGACAATCTAAGTAAATTCAACAATCTGCGCTCTCTTGTATCCATATAATACGCACATACACCGAGATACACACGTAGCGGTAACAATGGATGTCACAGCACACAATTAACAAATGTATCTAGAAGCCGGCATGGCCTAGGCAGCTGTACATTCCGTATAACTCCCGTTGGTCTACGAAAACTTCGACAGAAACACAACACTAAACTTATTCATCGGAATTTAAGAAATAAATAAGTAACTCAAGTAAACTGTTACAACAATAACTTTATAACAAACTTCTACGTACATGCATGATGGGCGCAAACAAGTCGTATGCCGCTGAACAGTCAGTATCGCAGCCTCCAACACCAGTACACAACTTCAACTGCTGGGGGCGGCATGCGTGTAACACATGCCCAACACGCCGACCTTTGTAAGTGTTAAAATGAACTACTTTGCCTGCCCGTGCTGACTGCCGAGGCGTTTTTGCCTAGGTATACCTGTGTGTCTGCGCAAATCGGGCCAACCACGTTTTTTCGTTCCCCAGCCTCAGACATGTAGGCAGTACCGAGCCGCATATATGTACCACCACTACATCATCCTGTCGAATAGGCAACGTTTGTCTCCGTGTGTGTGCTGGCTATGTATGTCGTATGTCCGCGCATAAATCTCAAATACCATAACAGCAGCGAGTGAAACAACACGAGGCCATAGGATCAATGTAATGAGAACAATTACATCACAAACCAGGTGCTGCACAAACATATGTATGTTTGTATAGCTGTCACGTGACCACACAGTATTCCCTCTGTGAAGCCAGGGGACACAGTACCCACAGATACTGACTGAGGAATTAATTCGCAGGTATTGTTTGGCACGCAGTGAAGTAGATAGAGGGCAGCATAAGAGATAAAGAGACAAGATACTATGTAATCCTTGAACAGGTCTCGGGATGTCTCCAGAGCCTCGTGGAAGGAACAAGTGTGTGTGTGTATAAGACATGCACACACAAGGTGAACTGACACCCAATTGTGACCACAATAGCAAATAATTGTTTTAAAATCCAGTTTGAATAACCCCTGGCGTTTCGTTTATTCTTTGTAATTACTTTAAAAAGCGGGTAAAAATGTGTTGGGGTGTGGGTGGAGAAAGAAGAAGGAAAAATAGCTTCGGTCACATAACTACTTGGTTGACATAGCTGTGACCTAACATACCCATGTCCTCAAGGTCTTCAAAGAAACACGACTAGTGATAATTAGCTCTGGGTGAATCTGCACCGTTCATTTATCAAGCAAGCTTGAAGTTGAGGAGTAGCTGGCGTTCCAAGGCAATACATGTGCCCTACATGATAGCACTGTATCCATGTTTGCTTGAGTGTACCCTGGAGGTTGTCATTTCATGGCCTTCCACTATTTCTATATTCACGTACATTTCCCTTTGGGCATCTCTCCGTCTGTAATTATGTACTTCTCATGTCTAGTTCCCCTTTATCCCTCATCTCCCCTACCGATACGCCCCACACATACCTGAGTTAACCAGAACAGCACGGCCCGGGCAGGCAGCACCCACATACCAGAGACATGGTCAGACTAGACGATATAAACCTGGACAACCTGCCCCCGACTGCCTAGACGTCTACACACTTTCAACAACACACTACTAGTCGACCGACGTTACCAACAACGCTGCCAACGTTTACCACAAGACGAGAGGGCACCAGCGGTAGCCTGAACATCCCCTATCCTTGGTAAGCTTGACTACAGCCTTCCTTCCCTACTCTCCCGGGCCCGGCAAGGTCAGCGAACAATGCAGCGCCAGCACACGGCAGCAGCGTGCCACTTGCAAGTCAAGATGAGAGTGGTGCCGTGCCATGCGCAGGCCCCAGATGAAACAAACCGACATGCGCGCAAACAAATTGCAGACGATGGTTATGCGCTGAGCAAACAAACTTAACGATATGAACAGTGACTTCGCTATCCGTGTACTAAAGCTTACAAGACATAGATAGCTATGGCACCACACGTATAACGTGAAAAAAGGGGGTTGGGGGGGGGGGGGGGGTTGGGAGAAATCCACTGCTATAAGAATACCGAAGGAATCGTCTCGACATTTAACTCGATTTGCTCTGCAAACTCTTTAAAATCTTAGTTGCCAAAGTCTTGATTGCCAAAGAATACTTCATGCAGTCGGTGTAAGATACTGGCCTATACTTGGTTAATATAAACTTAGCAGGCCTATCACCGTAACGCATGTCAACCAGAACAGGTGGCAAAACTTCCTGGTCATTCCACTTCACAACTATCTTGTGGCGCTGGCACCCATATAACTCCATTTATGCATGGATGCACGTGTTTGTTGGTCCAATCCTTGGTATTTTATCCATTATTCTTTCCCGAGTCCCTTTTTAATGCTTCTCTCCGTGCCTTACCAAGCCATGAGTCTTTGCTGGATACTGAATTCTTTGTAATGTCTACTTTTCCCTTTCACTTCTACAAGTGCTAATCAATACATGTTAACTGATACCTTCGTGTTGACTAGCATTTTATTCCCAGAATCACTGTAAGACCACAGTAATACTTTCAGAAGAAAATGCACAGTGTAATTTACTGACACCAACCAACCATTGCTGTTTTACAAATAAACATATTTTAACAGGTAGATAGGCCTGATTAAGGGCCTGTGAGTTTGTATCTGTTGATCAAGGATCTTCTGCCAACCCTATCCAATGTGACAGTTTTTTTTAAACATTTACATAAACAGCCTATTGCTGTGATATAGGTATATCCTCTCACACGGACAGCACGTGTGCAGCCCCAACAAACCATGCCTTAATTTGGCACAGATTGAGCGTGCATGTTTATACCTGCAGTACATGCACAAAAAAGCTAAACAGCCACCGCACAAGCTGGCATTTAGTACACCAAATGGGACTAATCCTCCAGCCTGGCTCACCCAATGAATAGGGACTTAATAGGCAAGACAAATATTGGCCCAACCTCTGCAGCGTTCCGACGTCATATCTATATAGGCTAGTAGGCCGTATGTCAACATGCTAGCCCTGTCATCTTCTGACTACGGGCAGATGTGATGTTCATTATAGTGTGTAAGTTTCGGAAAGCAAAAGGAACGACCAGTGCAACGGGTTATATCCAATATAGCTGGAAATCTAGTCGAAGAGCGACCTGCCAAAAGCATCGCTCAGAGCATAAACACCTAGTTCAATGAGTTGCCAACCCCTTGGGTGTCTTAGACAAAAAAAAAAAAAAAACCAAATAGGAACCCAAGACTGGGCAGTCGGCTTTACCACTACGCCCCATTCCGTGTTAACAGTATCATTGTGTAAGTTCCAAGCCACGGGGTGAGCTTGAATGGAGATGAGTATCCCGCTTGTGTGCTCTGACACGCTTGTTGCAAACCTGTAATCAATCAATGACTCGTCCTTTGAAGAATTTTGCCCACATCTCGAAATTATCATAAGCCAGATATTCTGCTTGTTTAAAAATGACCCGGCGTGCTAGTGGAGTTAATATTCCAGCTCTGCTGTGTATCAGACCTAAGCTCTTGGCAAACAAGGGAGCTAACTAGTATGCTACTGCGCTACCAATAAAATCAAGAATACACAGGAAGAATAAGGAAAGCGTCAGGGTGAATTACGTAAGTAATCCACAGCAGATGATTAACCCACCCGCTGACGGATATATCCGCCCTGACAGCAGCTTGATGAGCTGCTCTTAGCTGACGATGTCTCCCCTCCTCCCCGTCCCAGACAGATGCAAGATGTGGTCACAGCAATTGCGGTCTCCATAAGTGGTCTCAAAATCTACTGGCGCGACCCAAAGAGAGCATATGTTTGTAATGAAGATGGCAATTGGCTTCCAAAGTACACAGTGGAACTAGACAGGACTACAATGATAAACCTCCTTCCCTCCCCTCACACGCAGGCCAGACATTGCTCTGTGGGCTAAGAATAGACTAGAAACAAGAAGCGGTTGCTAGCTCATTGTATTGACTTCACCTGTGGGATCTACGCCGCTGAATCACCGTTATATTTACTACCACCGATTGTCGGGATGAGGTATTTGTTGGAAGAGACGATGTACTGCCCGCAGCTGCCACTGTCTGTCCCAACCAGACTACACAACCACATTAAAAGATAGATGTGAGCACAACAGATCTACCACGCTATAAGCACCACACACCGTTGGCTCTCTGCGTGTGCTTTACACCCCTCTATGTAATTCTATGTACGTTTTCGGTAACTTATCGCAACCACAAATGAAGAAAAATTGAGCCGTTGAGCTTATTTCAGAAGGGTTCTTGGAATTTCTTGGCAGAAGACTGACATTCACCAGATGTGAGCAAGGAAGAAATCTGATTCTTAACCAGCACCATGTCTCGGAAACACTTTAGTTTAGTCGACGGATCATCACAGCACACGGGTGTAACCCATAAGTGCTCCGGTCTACTCCTAACTCAGCCTGAGTCCGGAAAATCTCAGCTCAGTGCACGAACTCTGTAACACCGGCGAGGATCCTGAAATACTTTGGGTAGATTTTTAACTCGAAACTTTGCCCGGGCAGCGCCGTTCAGGCTACACCTTTTTTTTCGATTTCCAACTGCCAATGGATTTATTACGTGCGCAACAATACACACGGGCGTCAGATCTCACTGTCCAGAGACCATAGAAAATTATGTTACTAGAATTTCACCTGAAACAAAATCCCGGCCCTCATTTAAATGTCAAGGGGGCTTGGAAAGAACAGCTATGGAGGGCATAGTTCCTGAATGATGAGACACGGGCCGACCAGCACGATGAGGGACACAGAGCACTGCAGACAATGAGGGTGAGGGGACATGACAAGAGATGGAGAAACCTTTCGGCGGACCGTGATGAGAGCGAGGGAACTACAAGGAGAAAGAAAAAAAGCAACAGAGAGGGACATTCTGCTAAGGATCCTGCTTGCTTATGATCGCCGCAGTGCGAAACACTTCACTCCCATCCCATACCTAACACACGGCCGGCCCTACTACATTCATCATCCATGACGCATGTTAAGATTCCCTTCCTTCAGAATGTTCCAATCATCTGTTGCATTTTTAAAATGTCACATTATTACATGATGCCCGTTAACACAGTTGTAAAATGTTTAATGTCCCATTCGCATAAGCTTTCATCTCTCTGGCTGCCAAACATTCGCGTTTTAATCTGCAAGACGGTGAAATGTTAAGTTTTTAACAACCCCATTAGCATGTCTCGCAGTTCTATCCACAATTCAAGGCAAACGCACAAGGAGGCGACAAACAAAAGACTACACATACTTGTGCAGACGTTATGTGTGACAGGTATGGCGCGACAACGGTTGCCAATTGCCGACATTTATTAATGAAATATGGCTGTCCTGACAACAAGTCGGGCATGAGTAGAATAAACCCACAGAAACGCAATAAGCTACATAGTGACGGACACAGAGATGGGAAAGCGAGAAGAAAGGTGAGAGAGCAAGAAGAGATATGGTATAGCTTGAGAGATGAATAAGAGATGGAAATTTCACCAAGAAATGTAATCAGCAAATATGAGTAGTTAGTAATTGATGTTTTTCTCTATTCTCAAACCCCTTCGCCCACTAAACACATACTCAAAATATACAACCTGCATACGTTTACCGGAACTATGAAATTGAGCAGCTACGTGTAAACGAATTCCACGGCACAAACCTCTTTGTCCTTTCCAGCTCATTGAGAGCATTGGTGATATCCTCCAATACACAGAAATACACAATCTCGCTCCACTAGAAATACACAATCTCGCTCCACTAGAAATACACAATCTCGCTCCACTAGAAATACACAATCTCGCTCCACTACATTTTTCAGCAAAGTCCAATCAAGAATTCGCACAATAGGTCATTAACTTGAAGACGACACACAACATGTGTTGATGTGGCGTCACACTACTACAATTTGTAGTACACAACCACATCCACAGAGTTCACGACACAAACAATATAATTCCACTAGTTACGGGTAATTCTAGATGGACTGATAGCCCGGGCCTGACCGCTGTGTTAATGAACACAGATCATTGTCTGGGTACAATGTCGTGCTGAACAGCGCTCGAGCACATTTCGCCTGCCTAGCCCTGGGTAACAACTTCATGCCTACTGAACATGATTCACTGCCAGACTGGTTTCTCTCGCTCGGATACACGCGGTGCTGGGGGAGGGGGGGGGGGGGTGCGCGTGAGCACCGGGCACACGCAGCACACCGATCTGAGTAACACGCTGGCATTAAGTTCGTTGTTGGAATACAAGGTGTGAGGTCAGGAGAGAACGAACTGGGTCCAAGGTGAGAAAGGGTTATTAGGCGAGCGAGTTAACAACCTCTTTCCTTCTACAAAGGTAGTCAAGACTTGTAAAGAGCCGTGGAAATTGACAGGTCTAAAGGAGGCAAGCTGAGGTACACCACTTGAGTGGTCTAAGAGCAGTGTTGTGCTAATTGCTAAAGGAAACTAAAGACACTGAAGATGTTAGTGTTCATAAGAGAACACTTCAACATTATGACCACTACACCTAGGGCACTAGCTCAGTGGCATCCCAGCTGTCTAAAACAGACCGGATATGGCAAAAAGAAGAAAACAAGACAAGCGTAGCCAGGTTGCAAGATTCGCCGTGTATGGATGAAGGCTGGTTGGTTGCACGGCATCAACATTGCGTGGGTTTTGAGGAAGCGTGCATATGTCATGCTTACCTGCAGTGTAGAGGCAATACTATCTCTTGAGTTACAAAAGACACCCTTTAATATCTCCTTGACCACCACAAATTTAATTGTGCTCTATCTTACTCTTCTTGTCTATGCAGTTGAGTATATAATATCTCGACCTCTTCCCCCATCTGTGTCTACATTGCTACCTGAATAGAATGATTCGGCCTCTTCAGTTAAGGTATTGCCAGGGAGATTGGACCAGCAGCTTCCCCATCCTGGATAGTTTAGTCCACAGATCAACCTCACCGCACATGGGTGTACCCCATAAGTGCTCCGTTCTACCTGGACTCCAGCATGAGTCCAGGGAATCTCAGCTCAGTGCATGAACCATGTAGCACTGGCGAGGATCCTGAAATACTTTGGGTAGATTTTTAACTTTTTAATTTTGCAGTTAGGTTACTTTTTTGATTTCCAAGTGCTGGGGGATTTTTTTTTACATGCGCACCAATACACACTGGGCATCCGACCTCACTACCAAGAGACCAGGGAAATTGTGTTACTAGAACTCCAGCACTCAAGATGGACACTACACCTTGAGACCACTCAGCCTCCCCAATCCTGTATACCTGGGGGACTAGTCCAGTGTTTAACTCATCTATTCATGTGATCTTTAATGTTGGTGGATAGGTTGGGTCAATCCACCCCAATGCCGTACTAGCCATAGGGAAGTCAATTCCTGGAGACTGCACTACAGCACAGAAGTAATTGTACTACAACTTATATATATATACTATGTTTTTATGAGGTCAACCAATTAACTCCAAATGAAAAAGGGGAGGGGGAAAAAGTGAGATTACATGCCTGAAAAAACATGAGCCATTAACTTAACCAGGTAAGTTGTGATAAAATTATAGAAATGATAGAAAATAGCAGAGGGGAGTAAACAACTGTCTCTGAGTAGGCACACAGAGATATGATTTCACAACAAGAGAAAGATCATCATTTCCTGACTCAGTAATTGCCCATGCCATCTAACTGCTGATTCATAGTCTGGATGGCATTTAACAACCACCAATCTACGTCACGCCACGGCAGATTATGAAGTTCACATACTGGTATCCTTCAGGATGGCTAACCTGGTTTTAAAAAAACCGGATGTGTAGGCCTAAGGGTGCATAACGAAACACACCACAATTGCGTCTGAAAAAACACTCCACGATTTTTTTTGGCGCTCGCTCGCTTAGAACTCAAGCATAGTCCATACACACTATTTTATAGAAGTGATGGATTGAATTTTGCATGTGGGTTAGCTTTCTCTATTAATAGTGTCCTTCGCCATTAGGCGAACCCACTCTTCAGAAGTAAGTAAGTTAGTCGCAGTTCCAACTTCACAGCAACGGGTCATCCCCATTATGCTCTGTTTCTGTGCCAGTGAATATCACACAAAACGCTCCCCACTGCCCAATGTGACAAGTGGAAAAGACAGGAGTCTCGACAAACAACAGCCTGCACAGATACACTGTGCATAATGCCGCCACCAGAATGTCAACACACCAGTCCCCCATGAAACATCCTGTTCATCTCAGATGGAATCGGTAGTCATTTTCCTATCTGAATGTTTCCTAGATGTTCACCCACAGTCCACGAAAATACAGTTCATCGCTAATGGCAGTGGCAATCAACCAGAACTTCAGAAGTACTTGTAATTAAACGTCCCCAAGTCAAGGACGACAGGTCAACATTTTAGTCCAGCTGTCCGGTGTAGGGGTTGAACTGCTTACCCCGGATTAGCACACCAGATGTATGAGAACACACCTTATCCATTCGGCCATGCGGACCTACACACTCCGGATGAACGCAGAAGCATAGAATACACTGATATGCATTTTGGAAGCCTCACCCCACCCTAGCGTGCATGTGTTACTGTCGCCCATAAGAGAAGCAGAGTACACTGTAATAGACAGTAACGACTTTAATCTACCATGCATGTCATAAAAGAGTTGACGTGAGACTGGCAATAATTGCAACTTCTTGATGAAATGCAACCTAGAGTCTACAAGAAAAGTGTCTACTAATACTGATGAATGACACGTCACTGTCCAAGAATAAACAAACTTGGCATTATGTGACCACATGTGATATCCGTAATATAACCATGAGATATTTCTCTCCAACTTTCACAAATAAAAGCGTCCAGTAATGAGTAAAGGACATGTTGGGCAATTTGGTGATTAATATGCTAGCCAACCTTACTCCCCACAACACAGTGATGTACCCATTTTTGCCTGGGTTGACCAGGCACTTGGTTTAAAACACTTACCTCAATGGAGATGACCCTGAGATAAACAGGCAAGTGTGCCAGCCACTGTCCTGTTATACCCACATTTTCCCCTACACGATGCTAGGTTCAGCAAGATTCTAATCCATTTTACCCTTTTATGTTTTGATAAAACTGCCAATGCATCAGACTAAATTCAAACAGCCTCTGAGATGACTGGTCACAGCAAAGTTATATATCAATTCAAGCTGTTCACCATACTGTGCCTGATACAAGCTTCCCAAAAGAATGAATGTCTACAAACTGGTACTATAACCAGAAAAACACCATGCTTCAGAATTATGTAAAAATCTGGCGAGTTAATTTTACAGGCTAATCTCTACCTAATCTCTACAAGGCTTCTTTCATCAAATTGTTACAAGATAGCTGTACTGATCTACCTAATAAAAATCTTCCCAAATACTTGGATGTTGCACTGTGATCATTCTTTCTTCTTGAAGATGACCACATTAATTTACAACTAAATTCTAATCCTAACTGCTCATTATTAAAGAAAGACAAGATATCTAAAATATAATTATAACTGGTCCTAAATCAGTCGCCACGTTCCTACCACTCCTCTATCCAGAAAGTACAGATAACTCTAGAAACATTGGGTTACACTTCCAGGAAACTTAGAGACAAGTCAACCTACCTTGAGAAGCTTCCAAGCGTCCATTATCTCCAGCTCTGTCAATTATGCTTGCTTCTTCACTGTTAATTGGCTTCACCAGAGATGGTTTAACGTCTGTGTCTTCTAACGCCTGTGGAACAGGACAGGGCACTGGCGTGGGTGCTACAGTGCTGGAAGCTGGTGGTCCAGTAGGTTTGGCAGGAATGTTGTCTTGGGGTGTAGCATCCACCGGTGGTTTGGGTTTTTCAGTAACACAAGGAGGTTCAACCTTAGGAGGCTGGGGTGCAGGGTCAATGACAGTGCTGTGGACAGCCTGTGGGGGTTGGTGATGAGGCTGTGGGGGTTGGTGCTGAGCCTGAGGGTGCTGGGGCTGTGGGGGCTGGTGCTGAGGCTGTGGGGGCTGGTGCTGAGGCTGTGGGGGCTGGTGCTGAGGCTGTGGGGGTTGGTGCTGAGGCTGTGGGGGCTGGTGCTGAGGCTGTGGTGGTTGACTTTGAGCTTGCTGAGGTGGTGGGTGTGCCGCAGGAGTTCCTGATGGTCTCATGGACTGCTGTTGCGATGACTGTGTGTGGCGGGGAGCATGATGAGCAGGATGCTGGTGTTGCTGTGATACTGTGGTGTACACAGCTTGAGTTGGTTGGCGAAGAGGGTACTGAGGTGGGGGCATGCTCAAATTGACATTGAGAACCTGGTGTTGTGAGTCAAGAGACTGAGAGACCGTGGCTGCAGCTTGCTGTGGCAAGCCAGAATGTGTGGGTGGAATATTGTGAGAGCCCGCTGAAGTAGGTCGCATCATTGTGGGTGCAGCTATAGATAAAGGCTGCTGTTGCTGTGTGGGCTGCTGGGGCAGAAGTGGCTGATGCTGTTCATTAGATGGTGCGCTGGCAGCAGCACTGGCTTCAGCTCCATGAGGATCAGAAGAAACACCTGATGTGTTAGAATCATCGGGTGACTTCAAGCGATCTGCCACAAGGCGGCAGAAGGTTTGGCAAATCTCTTTAGATTCATTTTGATTACCCTGAAAGATGAAGGTATTCAATCATTTAGAATCAAACAGAAGTTCAGGTAAGAAATCAAATTATCTAGCTGTCAATCCTTTTTTTTTTTAAATCCAGAGTGCCAAGGCCTCCTACCTTTAGATATGCCATGCAGCTCTGTCAACTGTCTTCCAACATTGTTCATTTGTTTCTACGTTTCACCGGGCAGTTTTTAGGTTTTCCTATTTTTGTCCTGTATGTTCCAGACTCGTACATATTTTTTACAATGTATGGACTATATAGCGCCTGTGTAATTTCTTTACCACTTGGTTTATTGGTATGTCTTGTTCTCTCCATGGGCTTCACATCATTTCTTTACCACTTCGTTCACTGGTATTTGTCTTGTTCTCTCCAAGGGTTCAACTGATGATTCTGTAAACCATTTGTAACTGTAACCATTCCGTCAATGTTGTGCACCTATTAGTGAATGAAGTTTGTAATCAATTTCTTTAGTTATATTACTCCCAAGTTGTTAGTCTAATGATAGTTTATTATAGCCTGTGAATCTGAATTCTTTGTCTCAATAATTGCTGAATTTGATGGCACAAAACAAAACAGTGCATATTCTTATCTCAGCTATAGCTGATTGGTATTACCTTTGTTCCAATTATAAACTATTCACTACTTAGTTTAGCTTAACATTCATTGTCTCCAAAAATGTGCAACTTTTCAGAGTTAGCAAGCATTGCGGGTTGCCAAAGCAGCACAATTGCTCAAGTCTATTCGCATGTGCAATTACCTATTGCCTAGCATGCTATACTACACAACAGAAGTGCACCTGAAATCTGATTACCACTAACATTCAAGACTGCTGAAGATATACTAGAGTCAGACTAGACCACAAACAAGTAAGTATTCTGGTTTTCAATGTGTACCTAAAGCCTAGTTTGTACGCTCTTTTGAATACTGTATGTAAAGTAGCATGTGCCCAAGGGAAGAATGAGACTCACACAAACATGCAACACTGTATGTAGAGAACCAGGTGAGCAAGGGAAGAATGAGACTCACAAAAACATGCAACACTGTATGTAGAGAACCAGGTGATCAAGGGAAGAACAAGGTATAAACGTGATACTATATGTAGAGAAGCAAGAACAAGCCCCAGAAACATGTCATACTGTGTGTACAGAAGCAAGCAGAGACGCAAGAGAGACATAAACAAGCCTCATAGAAACGTGAAGACAAGAAGAGCAAGTCTTACTGTATGTAGAGAAGCTATTGTCCACAGCAAAACAGCAGTCTTACAGAAACAATGCAAAGAGAAACAAATACACCATTAAGCAGAAGACACTTACTGTTGTTGGGTCTTCATGTTCCTCCGCACCCAGAGGGTGTGACCTGCTGTTTAGGAGCTCCTCTGTGATATCCCGCCCAGTATCTGGGTCCATTATGCTCAGTACTTTTTTCTCCCGCTGCACAGGTCGTGGAGCTGGAGTAGCAGTTGGTGGTATCGCTGGTCCACGCCAAGCAGGTGACCCGTTTTGGTAATACACAATGTTAGGGTAGGAAGGGGCACCTTGCACAAATGGGTTGGGTGGGTACATGGGAACTCTGGCACTTGGGTACTGTTAGGAAACAGGTAAAACAAAATAATCATCTCAGTATCTGTTCATTACTAACAAAATATTAGAAATACAACTAAGTACCTCATATCAATACCTTCACTGGGGTCTGTTCACATATTTTACGTAGGGTTGTAACAGTTAAGGTAGGGTGGGTGGTAAACTGCCTGGCACCCATTTTTAAATAGGCCCAATCCATCCCATAGCAGTAGCGTTGGACAAATATCCTGCTTAAGCTGGGGACTGAACCCTGGCAGACCAGCATTAACCCTTTACAGGGCGGAACGGCCATTTACGTCCGATACCGTAAACGGGCGAAACATCCCAAACCGCCCGATACTATTATGCATAGTAAAAACGCGATCTCTCGGCTTTTCTATACTTCCGGCGGCTACTTTCGCCGATAGCTTGACAACGCGGCCGCCATTTGTAAGCGCCTACTATGAATTTGAACAGACTTTTACTGACTTTTTTTTAGTTTTTGGGGTTTTTACGCTGTTTTTCAAAGCGGATTTTGGCGATTCAAGTGATAGCTGAG
The DNA here is from genome assembly GCA_014155875.1 of Cepaea nemoralis. Classification (NCBI taxonomy): domain Eukaryota; kingdom Metazoa; phylum Mollusca; class Gastropoda; order Stylommatophora; family Helicidae; genus Cepaea; species Cepaea nemoralis. The sequence continues at coordinate 899,611 of JACEFZ010001343.1, forward strand.
ATTTCGCTCTGTTCAATTTAAGCGACATTAAAGGGCACGAAGTTGACTATTAATTGGAGCTAGATATCAGTGCAAAGCGTTACTTTGCATTAGCAGTCCGAGTCGGACTTTAAAGAAAGTGATTATGATTCTGAAAATGTGTTTGTAAATTGCCGTATAGGTGACGGAAAAATCACAAACAACATGCTGTATTTCGTAAATATTTGTGTTCATATATGGATTACCGACAACAATCACGTGAGTAACATATTCTGCATGCTTTTCCCTTCATTGTGTTGTTTATTTAACTAAAATCGGTTGACTAACACCTTATTTATGATGTTTTTACTAACGCGACCCAAAATTTTACTGAACCTGAAAAAATCTTGCCCGTTCAGGGCTAAAAAACGGACAAGCGTCTGCCCTGTAAAGGGTTAAACCATTGCTAATTCTCCAACTGATATCTAAATATTCAAGCCTAATAGCCCAGTGTTCAGAATCAATGGACTATATTGAGAACGGCATGGAGCAAAACCATGGGGAGGAAAAAGCAGGGTCACTACACAAAATGTCACCTCGGTGACAACTGTTAGCATCCATCATCTACCCAAGCCATTAAGGTTCTTTCACTGAACAATCTATGCCTGTCCTAAACAGTTGCTCCAGCACACGTCAAATCCCTCAGCGGTGTATATAGCAAATGAGCTAAATAACTGCAATGATTTTTGAGTGTGGGTTAGCTTTCCCTATAACCAGTGCCCGATTTCATCCATAATATTTTGTTTTTATATTGTATATTTTTATATTGACGGATTATCCATTCAGACGTCCAAAACATAAACAAAATTCACAGCTTTCGATCAGTATCATGAGTCAAGGCTGCCAGTTCGAAACCTGAAGTGTTCTTTTCATTCTTATAGCAAACATTTTAACCATTCAAACATTTAAACATTCTCCCACAAGCCCGAAGTTTTACTACATCAAATATTTCCAAAAAATCTGATCAGGAAAACTGTTAACATCTTTAATAATTGACCAGGCCAGGCATGAGAATAAGGAAAAATGTGGCACTCACCATATTGGCAGGTACTGTGATGACACTGTTAGTTGGTGTGAAGTTCTGGGAAATGAACATCATCTGAGACTGATGAGATGGCCGTGGATGACGCATGTTCCCCTGCGGCTGTGCAGTGATGTAATACTGCAACAGAAGCAAAAGTAATCAAATGCACAACATAGCACACGTAATACTGTATGTACACCAAAGCATTACCTTAGTATACGCCAAACTAACTATACGTCATGCTGTTTTTGCTACTAAACGTCTCCATCCATGGGTAATATGTAATCATACATGATATATGAGTAAGAGGCTGGCTGAGGGCTAGAATGCCAGGCTCCTCAGAGACCCGGGTTCAAATCCTCTGTAAGTTCATGGATTTTTTCTGTCTATGGAAAAAATAAAACGACTTCACTAGCCAGGCAGCCTGAATTCCTCAAGCTCAAGACGCCTTTGTCCTTCACCTACTATACTAGATGACTCTTTATATATTTAGATATATCTTTAGTCTCTTTATATATTTAGATGTTTCATATCTCCATGTTATTTCATACTTCTATATCTCTATACATTTATAGGCTACTCCATACTTAATACACATTGTGTATTTAATATCCTGTCTGTAAGCTGCTGAGGTATTGAGGCGCCACAATAACCGGGATCTCACTTCACTTGCTCACGTCATTCTTGACAATTGTCACATTAACCCAGCCTATGCTGATGTGATTTTGACCTGAAGACAAAACTTCCCTATACTCAAGTCATCAATGTCTATATGTCTCCCTGGCTAAACTGACATCTGTTACCACCCCTTATTAGTCTATTGAAGGTTTAATGTAATGTATAATTTTTTATATTGTTATTTAAGCAAAGCCACAAAAAGCCAATAACTCTTAAGATAGGTCAAGGGGAAGTAACTGCAATAAGTCGAAGAAGGCATGGTCACATCCGGTTGAACGGAATTTGTCCGTTGGCGCTCACTAAGCAATATGTCGATGCTCATGCCGATGGTATGGGATATGAGTTAAACCATACACTGGTTGACCCAGCACTGAAGAAGACAAATTTGATGACCCCATCAATGGACCATTCAGTCCATTAAAAATTGAAGTGAAAAGTCGCTAGATGTTGAATTCTGTTTATGTAAAGATGCATTACTGAGTATCTGATACAGCTAATCTACTGTAAAACATGAAACCGCGATTAAAACCGCTCTTACAGAGTTCAATCGAGCAATATACCACAGCTTACAGGGAATCTGGATATTTAAGCATGATGAGATTTGAATTAACAGCAAAGCAATGTATTAAAATCCAAATTATCAGTAAGACTTTGTAATTTCTTAAATTTGATAGTTCATAACAATATCTATTAACATGCATTCACACAAACCCAACAACACTCACAGTATGGCTCTGTTGGGCCTGTTGAGGCCTAATGTTTGGTCCAGGCTGTGGGTAGTAGTTGTTCCCCTGTGTGAGGTTTTGCTGATTGGGCACCCCTCTCCCGCTGTTGCCTGGCTGGCCTCTGGTGTCACTTAAAGAACTGCCATAAGCCTAAATATAAACAACAGCAAATTAGACACCGCACATAAAGGTAGAGACTTTTCAAACAGTACTGTGACTCAAACAAGTAATTTCAGGCTGAATTTGTGATGGTTGAACACGTCACAATCCAAAGTAATCCAAGTAAATGCTGTGGGACTACTTTTACTTCAGTCAGACTACACTTTATTTTGTGAGAAAGAAACCATATGTCTCTTATCTTTAGATCTAACAAACAAAACTAATTAGAAAAACTATATATATATACAAGCAATGCATTTTAATTACCGTTGCTGTTGTAAAGAAGTAGTAAAGCCCATTAACCTATAAACGATATGGGGTTGTTAGGCCCACGTTTTCTACAATCAAACTACACATGTGGGCGAATGCAGCCAGCAATCATTACAGTGGAAATAATAAACCTGAGCCAAGATTTCGTGACAACTCGCAAACTTGATGGGCAATACAGAAAGGTGGCATAATCAGGACAAGAACAGCAACCTGATATGAGTGATAGTGAGAGATGGCGAACTATGGTCAATGACACTCATCAGCATGGCACAACATGCAGACATCTAATAGGACAGAAATGAACTTATAGTTCCCATAAAATGGGAAAAACAAAACCAGTAGACCTGAACACTTACTAAACAAGCTGAACAGCGCATAAATGCCTTTGAATATAAATGTTAGAGTTCTAAGAATATCTTTGATAAAGAAAAGAACAAATGCATCCATACTTCAAGATATGAATATTGAAGGTTGGCTACTAAAGACGATAAAACAAAGAATTTTGGTCACTTGAAACGTCATGAAAGTTTGGAGAGAAGAATAATGGTATATGCACGGGAAGAGAGGAAGAGAAAGGCCAAAGAGAAGATGGGTGCAGGATATGGCGCATGATCTCCAGATAGGTTTATCGGATGCAGGACATCTTGCTTATGATCGAGAGGTTTTTTGGAAGGTTGTTATGGGAGCGAGGTTCTGCAAGGGACATGCTACTAAATGAGTGGCTCAACACAAAATGAGGTTTCACCATCTTTAGACCTAGTTGTTGTGATGTCCCATTAAGAGTTTTAATCCTTGCATCTGATCTCATGTGTGGGCCAAGAAGGCAATGGCATTGGCAGAACCCACATCAGCAAGCTGTTCTGTCACATTCCATGTCTGGCAGTAGTCTTGAATAAAAAAAAGCAGACATCTCACAATGAACACACCAACAGACACATACTGTTACATTTAAATATACCATACCTGATATGGATTAAAGGGATGACCCTGGGCCTGAGGCAAAAATTCATATGCACCCTGAGACAGTGCAGCTGAAGAAATAAACAGATCATAAAATATATGAAAACATCAGTTCACTGAGGCAATTAAACGATAGTGAAATATGTAGTGACATGCAAGCAATAACTTTACATTGAGACAAAAGATCATAAAATATGTGCAGATACGCAAGTAATAATTTTACACTGAGGTAATTAAAATGAAATAAATACACACCCTTCACCAAGAATAAGAACCAAGCATAATGTGAGCGATATTAACTCATTACCAAGAATCATTGTGTGTGAATATTTCTGGTTAGCATATGTGGTCATTTCATCAAGTGCAATTTTTTAAAAATATGTTCATATGTAACATATGCTGTCCTGCTGGCTCCTTACAATTTCCACTTTGTATAATCGCATTTCTAACAGATTACCCATGTTTCTTCAACATATAAGAAAGAAATATATTATTTGAATACTCCAACCAAGTGACCATGCAGGAATTGGAATAAACTCTATATCACCAGTAAGCCATCAGGTGTTGGTCTTCATGGTATGCCCTGCCTACATGTCTCTTCACATGATGACATAATGAGTCTTAAGGTATGTAGAAGGGTCCTTGACTGAAAGGGTCTCATTTGAAAGTTTAATGTCTGGTTCTGGTTCAATTTACTGGTAAGATACGGCGAGGAGGTAGGATTTACCTGTGGGATGTGTGTGGGTTTGATGGGGAAAGATGTTGCACCCCCCCCCCCCCCCTCCCAATACGTTAAGCGTAATTTGGCTTCACTTCCTGCTCTGATATCAATGGCAAACTACCGAGCTTAAAATTGTCTGGAAATTCAATCTGATATTGATCGCAATGTCCTGCAAACACTGGTTCAACGCCCACGGTTGACCACAAAGGTGGTATCAAGTCGCTTGTAATCACTAATTCCCACCATCCCTCACTACAACAGCAACAACCATGGAGCTGGATAGAAGCATACATTAGCCAATCGCTATCAATTGGTCAGGTCAAGAGGTCAAAGGCCCAGAGCGTTGCGATATAACAGAAAGGAGCACGTGACCGGTCAACACGCGCAAATTTATGAGTCAGCGACAGGGTTTGAAAATTCTGAAAATGGTTATTGACTTGCTGGGTAATTAATACAGTCGTATCAAATACAGGGTCTCCGAGGCCAAAAGCTTGCAAAAGCTTGCGAAAGCGGTTCGTGAGCCGGGTACCAGGCGTTCGAAACTCAGCTGCCACCGATTTGTGCAGCAGACCGTGTCGCGTTGTGTTATAACGTGCTGGTATAGGAGCCGGTCGTTCAGAAAGCAATGGCAAACTACTGAACGTAACACTTGCCTAGTACATCAACAGCAGTTGAAAAATGCTGGTGTTGACTGCAACGTCCCGGTAAGGGATATGCAACTTTAAAAAAAAAAATCAAATACAGTCTTCACTTACTGTTACATAAATGTGCATGGCAATCTGGTCACGCAACAGAAACTATTCCGGTAGGGGTAAGTTCGTGTGATCTCGCGCAGGCGTTGTCTCGAAAAGAGAGGAACAAGGAAATCAGCGCCAGTGCTGGCGATTTATCCGTGCACAAGCTTAATATGGTCTCTCTCTTTTGTACTATTTTGTACTGAAAAGACTGGGAGTCGCGAAAATAGCTAGACGCTCGCTAGCCGAACTGACAGTCATGGGTTTGAATACGATTTAGGTGGTTTATTAACAGGGCGACCCATTCTCATTCCTGGATATATATTTTAAGTAAAGGCGGTCCTTTACTTTTACTATAGTCTACCGGAAATCACGACAGCGACACTTTGACGTCACTGCGAGAATAGTTCTGGCCAACAACCGAAGTGGTATGCATCACATCAATGCCATGCATAAGGGATTTCATACTAACCTGTGTCCGTCTGTCTGTAAGTGCTGCTCGTTGGCTTACTACATTTTATCCCGATTACGAGGATCATCTGGCTGAGTGGTTGGCACGCCGGGAAAACGTTCGGGTGACCCGAATTAGAATCCTCGGTAATGTGTTCACGGCGACTGCACTAGCCAGGCGGCCTAAATCCCCCAGGCTTAAGACATACACCGCAAGGTACTATGACAGTAATAAGGTTTAAAAAAAAATTCTTAATTCCAGCGAACTATATGCTTCATCCCAACTGTGGGATGTGTACTGAGTAGAAGATCAGAATTGGCTACACGGAGGCATGACATGTAAAAATCAAAAAGTCCAGTAAGTCCGACGTCTCTGTCCTCACGCTGATAATTCAGCGAACTCACAGCCAACTCTAGAGCGATAAATAGTTCGCCGCCTAGCAGGTACGACATGAGGCTTCTGATCGTCTGAAGTTCACCCCTTCACAGAAAGTGTCGGCCTTTAACCTTCCTAACATTTTCTAGGGGCGGGCCCACACGGGTCGTGGCTGGGGTGTTTTACCCCTGCCGCGCGTTCGCACGACACGTTTCGCTCGTCGGCAGCCAAGGACAAAACACTGGTTTCATGAGAGGGACAAGTTCGTGATTAACTGATTCTGGTGTACATGTTTGGCAGCGGGTATTCATAAGAACTGTATCATCAAGTGCTATGTCACAGTCAAGAAATCCAGGTGTCAGAAGTCTCCTCCTGTTTCAATCAAGTATGCCAGTTGTCACAAAATTGTCAAGGTTTATTTCTCCTGAAAAAGATCTTGACTGTCTAATCTCTTTCATCGCGTTACGGCTCCAATTAATTTCTTGGAAGGACCGTCTCAATCTCTTTCATCACGTTACGGCTCGCATTAATTTCTTGGAAGGACCATCTCATGTGTTTGTCCGCCTTTATTCTTGACATTTACCTCGAAAACCACATTTCCACCGTCAGATTTTCCCCCAGTCTAACGTGTGCCTACCTGCCAATTCAACATATGTTAACCGTTTGCGCACAACACCTATCAATACAATTGTCCAATAGCGAAGGCTTACAGTTTCAGCCCACACCGAATGTTGTTAAGTCAACAGCGCACAACAAATATTTGTTTCGTGAAGGGTACCGCTGATAAAGCTAATGTAAGGCCATGACAGAGTTGTAGTGACATAGTAGTGTCCGCGCCTGCCATGGAAGTGGTCCGGGTATAATTCCCAGGCAGAGGCAGAATTGTTTTCTTTGACCAGTACGACTGCGGGGTCGACCCAGCGTTTTAAGAGAAAAAAAAATAAATTAAAAAAAAAAGGGGGGGGGGTGTTTCGGTCGAGGCAGACAACTGTGCAATGTACCTCATATGTCACGGTCTGTAATGAGATGGCCTAACACTTCACACTCCAGCGACAGGCAGTAACTGCTATAGGAATACCTTTACTTTTGAAGGCGATGAAATGTTTACGCAACATTTTGACGTCGCCCGCCATCAGCTAGGATACTGAAGACATGGCCGACAGGTGAAACACACTTTATGTTGCAGTGGGATTTCAGCGGATTTAAGGAAGTATCATCATCATCACTATCATCCAGTACCTTGCCAGCTGGCGTGGGGGATACAAACTCTAAAACTGCGACGGTATGGATCAATTCTTGTGTTGATTCTCTTCCGTGATATAACACAAGACTGTCAATAATTTTCTCTCCGTTGTATTTCTTCTATCGTTTTCCACAAATCTTTCCGTATGATCTCGCACAATGATAATGTCTTCTCATTACGTGGCCAAACAAATTACGGCTGCTCTTTCTGATAAGTTGTCTTTGCTCAAAATGTCAACATTGCTCATCTTTGCTCAAGAATTTGGGTGTCCAATTAATGTATTCTTCTATAAAACTACATCTCCAAGGAAAGGAAGTAAACAAGACTTATTCTAACCACCATGTTCCAGGAAGCATCTACACCTTGCAACTGATTGCCCAGTCAGAGTTCTGTAATGTCCACTGTGAATTAGTACATAAACGCAACCATGCAGCAAGCACAACATAAGGTTTCTGATCCTCAGAAGTATTCCCCTTCCACGAATATTTCTGCGTTTCTATAATTTTAAAACTGGGGTGGGGGAGAGAAGAGAGACAGGCATTAGGACTCCCAGTCCAAATACTGTATGCACCATGATTGGAATAATCCCACAAATTCACACACCTACGTCACAGGTGCCTCTTTTCACTAAATATGCAACTTAATAGATATGTTCTGTACATCCCATGAATGTTTATATGCATCTGTAAACAATTTGGATGCCATAAAGCAAATGTATTCTATGTCATGACATGTCTCTTCATGTTATGGCTGTTTCTTGTGTCACTACTGGCCCATCTCATGATATGAATGTCTCTTCTTATGTTACAACTGCCTCTCATGTCATTACTGTCAATTCTTATCTTACCACTAGCCTTGAACTCAAGTATAGTCCATGTGCTACTCTAGTCCATTGGACTGATTTTAGCAGTGGATAAATTTCCCTTTGACCAGTGTCCATCACCATCAGGCAAATCCACTTTGACTTTATTACGAAGTTATTACTGTCACAGTTTACCAGTTTACTGTGTTACCAATATCCTCCATATTGTCACACGACTGTCTTTAATAAATGACAGCCCTCGTATTACTGTCATATGTTACTACTGTCTCCTATGTTATTAAAGGCGACTAGATTAAGACTGATGGTCTCATCATATGTCACGGCTGCATCATCTCTTCCTTTGTTATAATAGGTTTCTTATGTTACTGTCTGTCCTACGTTACTACTCTCCTCAATGTTATAACTGCCCATATTATTATCATATTACTAACAGCACCATCAACCCTCTCAGGATATACCATCCAAGACACATACATAAGGCAACTGTTTAAAATAATTTTTCATTAAAATGCACTGACGTTATTCATTATAACGACACTGATATTCTGATACGGTTTGGAAATGTGTCAGACAATGACAACATCACATGCCCATGTCAGCCTCATCACCCTCAGAAAACGAGTTATTGACAGTTATACTCCCAGTGGCCAGCTACTTATGTGTGCCTCGGCTTCACCCTCCATCAGTCGTAGCATGCAGTTATTGATTCATGATCTACTGCAACAGACAATTTATAGATTTCATGTCCCATTTTCAATCTGTTTCCTTCCTGAAGGCCAGCCAATTTCCTGCATCACCTAAAGCAGTTGAGCCTCCTCAACTCTAGTTGGTGAAATGATTGAATGTCAGAAGTATCCCAAATGAACTTTCCAGAGCACTGACAGAGACAATTATAACTGTCTCCGAGAATGAAGTCTCAGAAAGCTATCTCACAGCCGCAGCGACCACCTCCATTTCCATTCTTATCCTGGATGTTATGTTGGCAGATGCTCTACCCTATAACAATAATATCCCTCTATCTAGCTATGTCTACAAACACAGGCCTCTCGACCTTTACAAGACAATAAAAATGTAAACACACATATGACAAAGAAATACTTACATGGCGGCCCCTGGTAATACTGCTGTGGCAGGGCAGTGTTTGATGAAATATCGCTGGATGTCAGTTAAGGATTTTGGATTTCAAATAAACATCAAGCATAACAATAATCAATATAGCAAACAGACACTACAGAAAACAAAAACATAATTAATCACCAGGGGCAGTCAAATCCAAGACACTGGTCACCATGGCACCTGAATTTTCAAGTCTTCTTTGCCTTTATTTGAAATTTTTTTGAACTGGCTCCTGAATTCCTGTATTTTCAGTTGTTACTACCTCTTAATCACAACTGTGCAGTTTCCTCTTTGTGGTAAAGTCCAAAGATACTTCTTAGATGCTAACATTCTGACAACAGGGGGAGGGGGGGGGCTGCATGGTCTCGTGGTCCAGGGTTCAAGCCCCGGTGATGACCGGGATTTTTTCTCATGGATTTCTAGTAATAAAATTTCCCCTGGTCTCTGGTTAGTGAGATTTGACACCACGCACGTAAAAAAATCCCTTGCAGTTGGAAATCGAAAAAGAGTAGCCTAACGGTGCTGCCCGGGCAAAATTTCGAGTTAAAAATCTACCCAAAGTATTTCAGGATCCTCGCCGGTGCTACGGAGTTGGTACACTGAGCTGAGTTGCTTCCAGGCTCAGGTTTGAGTTAGGAGGAGATAGAGCACTTATGGGTTGCACCCGTGCGCTGTGATGCTGATCCATCGACTAAACTAAACTCATTAATTCTGACAATGAATTCACATGCTCAAACAGCTGAAATGCTATAGTTTAATGCATCATGTAGCAAACAGCTGTGATAGCATTGTGGTTAACCAGCAGAATTTTGCACCACTTTCTGTCTGGCCTGTAGCCCACTATGTCATGGTTCATGCATGTCTAGGGTTTGTCTTCCCTTTCTGTCTGGCCTGTAGCCCACTATGTCATGGTTCATGCATGTCTAGGGTTTGTCTTCCCTTTCTGTCTGGCCTGTAGCCCACTATGTCATGGTTCATGCATGTCTAGGGTTGGTCTTCCCTTTCTGTCTGGCCTGTAGCCCACTATGTCATGGTTCATGCATGTCTAGGGTTTGTCTTCCCTTTCTGGGGTATATGCCTGTAAGGCAGTAGGTTTGTTCCCTACTATGCCTTGAGCTGTCATGTGGAAGACCCCACCACTCTACCACAAGAAGAACACACCACCCAGGGGTTTAACTTTCAACTAGCCTGGGCCATGGATCAATCAAGGGCCTTGCACAATCATACATGAACAACAATTTTTAAATACCTTGTTAAACTGACAATGTATTATACACCAGCGCCCCTTATGGTTTTGGTGCAAACAATGGTGGGTTAGATTAAAGGTAATGCTGGGGTAGACACATCTAGAGTTGTTTGAACTGACAGGGTTTTCCATATATAAAAAAAACAGGGCACGTTAAGAGCCGACTCTACTATGATGATGATTAACTTTAAAAAGAAACAAGGCTAAGCAGTGTGGTTCTCTACATCATATGTCAGCAAGGGTGACAAAAGAGAACAACCTGTGGTACAAACAGGATACAACCTAGGAACCAATATCACAGGCACGCGTATACCCATAGGCGGCATGAACGGGACCTTATCCACCACACCTGACAAAGAACTCTCCAGCGTCACCATTGTTCAATGAAAATCTATAACAATAGCTAACCTTCTATAATAGTACACAAAATGCCACACTACACTGAAACTCTAGAAACTTCCCAAACAGTCGAATTCAATAACAAAGCCATTCAAGTGGCACACAATAATTAGTTTTAAAGCCGAGACTATAATCAACGCTGCGTCCAGACACCCTGCCTGGTACGCGGACCCAACAACACACCCGTGACACCACCACGAATACATATGTGAGCAATGCTCAGTTTGCTCCAGCCAGCGGCTGAATTGAAAATATTGGCGCCTATGAGGGTATATAGGAAGGAGCAGACCACAGAAATAGAACAAGATTCAGTGACCACTTACAGAACTTTCCACGCCATATTTCTGTTTTCTCAACACACGGCCTGGTAAAAGCTGGACGCGAAGGGGAACTGAGCGGGATTGACAACGAAGTTTTTCAAAGGGTTAAAAATTGAGCACAGCAGGTCTTTTCCTACTCTTTCAAGCATTAAAGGGGAGGGGGAATGGAGAGGATATGCAAAAGACGCCATATATATTATTATTATGTGATAGATGAGTATTAACGCGATGAATAACTTAGTCGGCTGACAGAACAGAATTAGGTACAGAAACAAGAAGCTTAGCTGAAGTCTAAAGGTAAAATGAAGTACGATAGCCCAATACTACACGCTATAGCGGGTACAAGATGAAGTTTATAAAGGGGGTTAATAGCAAGAGAATCTACTTTGCATGAAATTTCCAACAGGCTTGTCTAAAGCGTCGAACAGAGCACGGAATCCGTAGCTCTATCAATTTCCCCCCCCCCCCCCCCCCCCGACATCGTCGCAAAAATTGCACCCGTAAGTTCTAAAACGAAACCCTACATATGAGCGCGCGAGAAATAAGTATTACAGACCAATGCAATGTACTAAAATGGTAGACATCTTGGAAAGAAGCTGGTTGTAATCCAGCTCTTTGAAGACAATCTCCGCCCTAAATATAACATAGCAACTCATTATGGGGATATAATGATATAAACTGAAAATACAGAAATTACAAGTAAAGGCGACCTATAGCAAAAAGACATTTCAACACATGGACAAGCAACGCAATCTAGACCCCAAAACAACACAATGCAGTCAATGTTTGCGACAGGTAAATTTAGTATCTTGACAAATCTTAGAGGCACTTGATATGAGATAGATGCAATAGAATCACTAAGAATAAGACGAGTGCACTAGCTGAGAGGAACACAAACAATAATAACACAACCGCCACATGCCCATGCTGTGAGCAGAGACAGGAAACAGCTGACACGAACAAGCAGAAGAAAAAATCAGCACGGAGACGGACAGAAATGGAGTCTGTGCGTATACACACGCTAATGTGTCAATGAGTCGTCCTACAAATAGCCACAAGCTACACAATTCGACGCCTGGCTCCGACCTTCTCTCCCCCCCCCCCCTCCTCTCCTGATAGTTGAGAGGCGTTTGCCGGTCGTAAATTAAGAAACACCTGAGCTGTCGCTATGTGTAGCCACTCCCCCCCCCCCCACTAGGCTATCTGCAAGTCCACCACAACGATGTGAGACGCGAGGGTTACCAAGGACCATAAGAGAAACAAAAAGTAACATTTACAACCTGTCATTAGAGGCGGATATGGAGGGTTGGCGCGGCGCTTTGTGCCACATCCAGTATGAAACTAGCTGCAAAATCATCCACTGTACATTTTCCTAGATGCTAGTTAAATAATCCCATATTTTAGCTAACGCTTCGGACCACACAAAAAGGCGGGTGGGGAATGAGTGAGAGTGAGAGTGAGAGAGAGAGAGAGAGAGAGAGAGAGAGAGAGAGAGAGAGAGAGAGAGAGAGAGAGAGAGAGAGAGAGAGAGAGAGAGAGACTGACTGAGACTGGTCGCCACACAAGGTGGCCAATTGGCAGGCAGAAGAACAGTCAACGAACACAACTGGTGTTATCGGCTATGTGCAGAGAGTGAAACAGACGGGGACCCTAGCACTTATGGGCCAAATGGTTCGATTTGTGCTGAGGATAATCCGAGGGCTAACTACCAAGGAGGAGCTAGAAGTAGAAGCAGCATCAGCAACGCGTAGTGAGTGAAAGCACCCTACAGCAGGCTGTGGTACGGCGACAACTGAAAGATCGTCCGAAAGATAAATCACTAGAAATGATAAACTAGCAATATATAAATGCCCAGATACGGCGAAGCGGATAATTTAAACCCCCAGTGGCAAAAGATGCTCGGGCTGACGCGACACAGACAAATCGACACGCTCCGGAAGCCTCGGTTGTCAAATGGAACACCGTGCAGGGGTTATCTCCCCCTCCCATCAATAACCAGTAGCCAAAGTCTTATTCATAATAAGAGATAAACTATAAATGTCGCCTGCTATTCAGAGATAAGTTATAATCGTTTCTTCTCATATCGGCTACTGGGCAAATTATTTTTGAAACAGTGGATACTTCCTCTGCTTTGTAGATACATAAAGTCATAAAGTGAAATTGTGTTTCATTTTTGACTGCATGCTGCACATATCATTCCTGTTTTTTTTTTACAAATGCAAATAATTCTGTTTTTTAATTTTCGATACACACGTTATCGTGTAACAAAACGGGACCTAAGGTGTTAATTTAGTAATTCCAGGGTTTGGGTATGGGAAGAGGCACCGATACCATTGATGCCTTCCTTCTACAACACAGGCCCCCCCCCCCCCCCCAGCATTGTGTATTTCCTTCAATCTACCTACACGCACCGTCAGTTTGAGGTGATTAATGTTCAATTCGTGACTGGACATCACAAATACTACGTCACAGCTTCATGGGGAATCAGGAGCTCTCCGCCAACCTTTCCGAGAGATAAAAGAAATCTGAACAGACGGAGAATCTAATCTGAATGATGTTCAGTGTAGATGAAAAGCTAGGCAGACTTTCATTCAAATTGGAATAATCAACTATTCAGTGGCTTTCCAAGGAGATCGGAGCATGTGTGGGAGAGTGCAGTGATGTAGATTTCTAAATCCAGCACTAAACCCTGACGACGATTTCACAGTATTATAGAAGCACCCCACACAACACTTCAACACTACGTAGCTGGTTGTTCTATTTTTCGGCCTGGACGGCGTTTTCTTCACACTGCCCAGGGACTTTCAACTCTCGCTACGTGTACATGAAACCTTCCGGCTTTTCCAAAAGTGGACATTACCGTGCCTACATCTGCTCTCTGACTCATCCAGACTCCTGCACAACACGGATGTTGCATGAACTCCACAAACGGTAAATATAAAACTTGGAACGGCAATATTTTATAACACCCCAGTCATTAAAAATACATCCTGTACGTAAACGGTGATAATAGTGTAAGTGTCTAGATTTTTGTTTACGAAAACTGAGTCCTGGTTTAAAACCAAGGCGCAACGGCTTCGATTGACCTTTATAAAAGTTAATTAAAACAGCTTCGCGCTGCTGCTGACACATCAAACCTACACCAAATCCGTTATCAAAGAAATGACTAAAAGTATTGCTATTGCGCTGCCGTTTGGGTGTGAAGTACTAGATCTTCTCATATTCTTAAACGCGGCATGTGAGGTAGGGTGGCCAGTTGCAGTCCTCGTCTTCACTCTACATAAAATTCTGCCGTGAGACTGGGCCTATCATTGGAAAAAAAATATCCTACCTCTGTTGACAATTAAACATACACCACTGTCATGATAGGCAAAACCACAAACCATGGAGAAAACTCAGCCCGAGACCAGGCTGCATGGCGTTAAAAGAATTACCTTATCAAGTATGTGTCTACTAAACAGCATGCCTTGGTTTTTATAAATGGTAGGAGCGCTGGTTGTTAAGAAAGCAATGACAAACTACTGAATGTAAACTTGCCAAGAAATTACAAACAGCAAAAAATGCTGGGGTTGACTGCGATATCCTCTAAAGGATATGCAACAAGCTATCAAGTATAATACTATCTTGCTAGAGCAAAGCGGGTGGATGAGCTCTGAATGTGCAAATACTACTACTGTCATTTATACCTACTGAAATTGGTCCTGTCATTACTGTGAACATTTGGACAGTCAAAAAAATGCTGAGAATGTCCAATTGCTACCTGACCACTCTCAACTGCTAACTGACCACTGGCAAACATCTAGACAAATCTACTCTGGAGTCTCAACGAGCAGCAACAGGATATATCCCATCCCAACCCTCCAGATTTCTCTGAAGACACCATAACAATAAACACCAAAAAGCAAATAAACATACCATAACTATGTTCTAGAAAACATGAGAATGCAGTGGACCAAGAACAAATAAAATACTAAGATCCTAAAACACACAAGAAAACTGACTCAACAGCATCAGGTCTCCTAAACTTTGACATAAAACATCACAGTGACTGAAAGAATAGTGATGAGGGAACAGTTGCTGGAAGAAGTCGCAGGGAGGGATAGACCAGCAAGAGGATGATCAAAGGACACTATACACCTTGAGCATGAACAAGAATAACTGGCAAGGAATTTATATTTCTGGCAGGCCACAATACGAGCAACTTTCTGCAAAGCATCTGCCACATGATGATGATGGCCATAAACCAAAGTTGGAGGCCAACAATGTATTTACCACAGATACACAAGCGTCACATGATGAAACAGCTGTCCTTTTATAGCTTAATTATACAAGGCTGGCCACAGCATGAGGACATTGATCAATAAATATCATTACACGGAGTATATGTCAAGCTATTTGGCTTCCACATAACAGCATTACACTAGTTTTACCAGGGCTCCTTAAGGGAAGAACCAGCTCTTAGACTAAGGGGTTACGGACGCAGTTCATCATCTTTCATACCGCGTTCAAAACACAGCTGCGGGCGATTTGTGCAGCTTTGGTGCATTGGTTTTTATAAAATGGCATGAGTGTCGATCATTCAGAAAGCAATGGCAAACTACTGAACTGGAGTTAACTGTGACATCCTTTAAAGGATATACAACTAACTTTTTAAGTGAAGAAAACAACAGCACCATTATAACCTATCATGCACATCACAAGAAGTAACTAGGGTTGGCATAAGTTGATTCATGACTACCTATCGCCAGCTTTAATACACTGCTGCTGGAGTTTTCCACTTTAACTGACGACCAATGAAAAACATTTAAAACCTTATCACTAGAAACAAGCCATGGCTAGTAGAAACAGCAGTCAATCTATAAATGTTTACTTTGGGTTGCAATATATTGTCCAGAACATACAAACAATACACTAATTTGTTACAAGCAAGCTATTTCTATCTACTTGTAAATTTTTTTTTCGCATATCCTTTATAGGACATAGCTGTCAACACCAGCATTTTACCGCTGTCATTAATTTCTTGGCAAGATTACGCTCAGTAGTTTGCCATTGCTTTCTGAGCAGCCGGCTCACTTATCCCGTAAGTTACCAACGCGACGAGAACCGCTTCCAATTCTCGCACTTCTAAATTACAACACCATAAATGCATAACCAACAAAGATATGGAGGAAAAGATTTGCAATTAATAACCAGCATTCACTTGTGTAGTACTTGGGTAGAAGAGAATAGAAATCTACCATACATATAACACTAATCCATCCCCTACCCTAGAAAACCAGCTGCAAAGTTCAATCACTCAGTAACAAGTCTAAAGAGAAGGTAACATTAATTAAGCCAACCAAGATGAAAGGAGGGAGGGGAGAATGTTCTATAAGATAAGGAAGAACAATGCAATCCATATACAACTGTGTGGCTCTACCAACAATCCTTTCATCTAGGAAAATCTACATAATCAGTACAATATGTGAGTGTGAGATGGATGCCTCTCATAGTGAACGAGTAGCCCTAGTGCTATCTAAAGAGGTAGAGAATGCACTGAACTAGTGGGAAGCAGTGAGTTACAGAATAATAATAGTAACAGAACCACACAAAAAGTAATTAATACCATGTAGGCTATCTGAGCCGGCTCCGTGGCTAAAGGCTTGTGAATGCGGTTCGTGAGCCGGGTACCAGGCGTTCAGGTGCGACCGATTTGTGCAGCAGACTGTGTCGCGTTGTGTTATAACGTGTTGGTATAGGAGCTGGTCGTTCAGAAAGCAATGGCAAACTATTGAACGTAACACTTGCCTAGTACATCAACTGGAAAATGTTGGTATTGGCTGTAACGTCCCGTAAGGGATACGGAACAAATAAATTTTTTTTTTAAAAAGGCTATCTGAGAAAGCAAGAAGCTAAGCAACAAGTTATCGTCAGTCTAACAAGTAACACAGGTCTTGCAACAATTAGTATACAAAGTGAATACAGAAGAGTGCTGGCTGCCAAGTTAAAAGCGTCTGAAATTAATCGCAATCAAGTCCTTAAGGAGGGAAAAACTAAAAAAGCATGGACAGAGGCTCAAATTGTGTGTGTATGTGTGTGTAGTGTTGTAGGGGGGGGGGGGGGGGGGGGGGGGGGGGGGGGGAAGAGAGAGAGAGAAGAACTTAAAAGGTAGCTTTAAACAATAGCAAAACCTATTAAAGTCAGAGCCCATAATAATATACATAAGCAACAAAGAAGTTTGGAAGCAGATGGATAATTCTGGATAAAAGTCAATATTTATACAGCCTAGCAAAAACAGCAGCGGAAGGAAGCTTATAGCACGACAAGGAAAATATAATCAACCAAGTGGACTGATAGTATTCGGAAAGCTCTTATCACCAGCTATTATTAAATTAAAGGACATGTTGAATACTTTGAGCAACTTCTGAACACCCCAAGATATCCAGCCAGCAGAAGTGAAGCTGGACACAACTGCGAAGCCTTAAAGAAATAAAAAACAAGCTTGAAGGTTAGGAAAGCTGGGGATCCAAATGTTATCACAGCAGAAGCTATTAAAGCGAAACAAGAGTCCAGGAGGGAAGAAATACCAGCAGACGAGAGATCTGATGAGGCTGCCAAAGACAGAGGACGTGCAGGAATACAATTTTATTGTAAGCTATTTCACCTGTCATTGCTTAACTTTTTACTCAGTTACCAATGTCAAAATGATGCTAACCAAAGAAAAGAATGAAGAATTACAACATGTGACATGTAGAGATATAGTAGATCTGCAGGGTTGCTTCTGGTACAGAGTTCTCCTCTAAATACTGAAGTATGAATAGGACAAAATCATGGAGAAAAAAAAGTGCTACAAAACTGGTATTAAAGAAAACACTGAATGAGATGACGGTCAGGCAACTGGGGTACTTTGGTCATGTCGAGATAGAGCTCCTTGTTAAAGCTAAGAATGATATACTGCCCCACTGAATCAACATTGAAATGTATGGTTGATGAAACTAAAGAGAAATTTGTTAAATACTACTGAATTGATTGCGAAAGCCCAGTCCTCTCTCTAATGCTGTTTATATTAGAAGAAGAATGTTGCAAAACTATACATGCACAACAGAAGAATATGAGAGAAATCTGGAAAATGCAGCTAAAAGTACAGTCACAGCCCAGATAGGGGAACTATTCCCCAAACTCACTTCAGAGTCACAGCCCAGATAGGGGAACTATTCCCCAAACTCACTTCATCTAAAGAAAGTCACTAAATAAATCAGAAACAAACTACACATTACAGATCTAGGAGTGAGTGTTTTAACCTGCCTGCCTGAGTTCTGCTCAGACCACATGATGACTACAGGTGGAGCACAACATGGGCACCAGAACATTTTCAGGTAAGGCATGTGGTATGATCCTGAACACACCCATCTCAATCTGGTCCATATTACCCAGTTAGCCACGATGGCATGGAAAGGTGTGGTCCTTAACTTTTAACAGATCACATTAATCAATGTTCACTTGGCTTTCATAAGGATAATAAATTATGGAGCATGTGGTTCCTGGAATTCAACATTAAGTGGTTTGACTATTTGAATAATTATTACTATACTGGCGTGTTAGAAACCAGGTCATTATCATCAACACACAAAGTATTATAGGTACCCAACCATGCTGGTGGAAATGTGGTTAGTCCACATGCTGATACCATTATTTAGGTTAACTGTAAAACTGACAAAGGATGTCTACTGTCGTAGCTTTAGATGTGTGTATTTATACTACCACAAATAATAATGTAATTGGCAAAAAGATGGTGTTATCATGTGTTGAAGTGCAACAACTAAATGTAAACAGTTATCAAAAATAAAAACACGCTCAATAAATTAATAATTTCAGACAGAAAAAGAAATTAACTGTTAATTCAAGAAATTCATAGGCAGAAAAAAACAATGAGCAAGTCCTACAAGAAACAAATGAAAACTTTAAACTGAATAGAGAAATTAGACAGTCAAGATTCTATGGGTCTGTTTTGAGAAGAAATAAACTGGAGAATTTGATACCTGGTAAGATTGAGGGAAAAATAAGAAGAGGAGGGGCGAGAAGTAAATATATGGATGGTTTTGGTCACATGGCACGGTCGAGATAAAACAGCTGATCCATGACAATGGTGATAGTGTAAATTAATGAAGCGTTTTAACTACCCACACTTAAGAGCGTATCATAAGATGACAATAGTGAGCAGGTATTATGGCACATCAATACAGACAAAATTGTGACAGGCAGCTTTCACATAACATATGGACATGATATAAATCATCGATAACTCTACTACAGAAGAAAATGTTGGCTTTTGAACTTTTAAAGACACATTTGTAGAATATCATGGATCAAGAACATCATGGATATACTGACATTCTAAAACTGAACATCAAAATACAAGCAAATGTAAATAGGTATATGCCCTGGAAACAAATATATGCGGCCATAGTAAACAAAGATCATACTGGATCAGAAAGTGTAAAGGAAACCATGCTTCTTGATGAAAGAAAAAACAAGGATGGACCAACACAAATGTAAACATAGTGACAAGTGCTAATACAGGAAGCAAAGAACAGTAAAAAATATAGCATATAATACATGTCATAAGAGGCAACAAAGGAAGGTTGGCGTAAGACTGGCTACATTGCCTCATAGAAATGTTTAGCTGTAAAATCTAACCATTTATCATTTATGGACAATTCTACAAAGGGTTTAGCTTGAGTTGGTATTTAACAAACTGAAAATTCTGACCTATGTCATTTGTACAGTATTGAAAACAAAGTTGTGATTAGCAATGTGTCAACAAAGTAATAATCTTTGCCAGGCACAGAACACAGTATACATTCACAAGCTTGAAGTATGCCACAAATATCAACATGTTATGATATGCACACAACACATGGCAGAACTTCAAACAGTGGAAATATATTTACTGCACTCCATGCACTGGGCAGTCAACTCATGATTCATGAAAATGTAAACTAGTTTTCGAGGCGTTTTAATAAAATTATTACATTTGCCGTGGTGGAAAACAGCTTTCAAAACCATGGTATATGTATATGTTAACAAAACTACACCGATGTAAAAATACCAGGTGACAACAACAATAGAAGTCATGTGATTATGGACAGACAACAATAATAATAATCTGTTGGGCACAGAACACAGAGAGAAGGCATTCACAATCTTATCTAAATTATGCTCCGTTTCTTGATATTTTATTATTTTATATACTTATAAACACAAGGCGGATCCCACTTGCCCACACCCAAAATTGAAGATTTGAGAAAACAGTAAACTTTAGTTTTTGATAATAAAACTAAACAGGCCAGAACTTATATTTGAAAGGGTGATAAACAGCTTTAAAATCGATGTATGTTAACAAAACTATCATGATGTACCAGGCAAAAGGTGACATCAACAACAGTGGAAATCAGTAATTATGGACATAAAACAATAATATGTGAGGCACAGGGAGGACATTCACAATCTCAAATTATACTCCGTGTCTTATATTTTATATCTCATAAACACATGGTATACTATAAATTATAAACTTCAGACACTGATCCTACTTGCCCAAGCCCTAGGCAGACAATTGAAGATTCGTAAAAACAGTAACTTTTTTTTTGATAATATGAGTTTTTGATAAAATAAAATTAAAACAGGCCAGAAATTATCATTATTATGTATGGATGTGTGGAAACTGATTTTAAAACTATCGTATATACGTTCGTTAACAACACTTTTTATTTGGCTTTTATGATGTAATAGAATAGAAATGGCGACATCAACAAATAGTCGAAGTTGGTAATCATGAGCAAGTAAAAGTATAGACAAAGTACATTGATCAGGATTTTGTTATTTCATATGACACTGGGAATTATGTCTTATTAAAGATAACTACAACCATCTCTTATCAGGGTCTTCCTAGAGTTTATAAGTAATTTGAGAAGCCACAATTATATGAGAATACCACATGTGAATACAGTAGTCAGAATCAGATAACTCCCTCCCTTCCCCATGTTCGTCCACGACGTGCATTATCGGAAAATGGCAGTGTCAATTAAGTTTATGCATTTTCATCGGAAAAAGCAATCAATGCATTATGAGCATAAAAATTATATAAAATAAACAAGGCTGATGTTTTTCTTAAGTTATTGAAAAGAGGATACTTCACATGTCTCTGTTGAGATACTGCAGCCGGTGGTGATACTGATTGGTTTCCTCTTGATGTCATTTCATAAATTTCACTGATAATGGTCCTCTATGGGGACTAGCTTAAAAGCTTGTTTTTGAAGACATTCTCCTGAAAATAAATTAAAATAAATTGCCTACCTTGTTGCACATGAATACACTAAAATATTTCAGTAAAAAAACAACCACACGTCGACATGTACACTTCAGATGACGAATGATTGTAATGGTTAATTTTCCATAAAGCCATTGCACTATACCTGATGGAGATACTCCGGTATTATTCGGCAAAGCGCTTTTTACTTCCGGGTCGCGGGGTCTTCTTTATTTTAATGCTAAATGAGCAATGTCCCTTCTCGCTTTGGCTTTAAAATTTTGGTACAACTCTGGTGCATTACTCAATTGCGCATAGTAAATACTGGATAAATCACTAACCGTATATTATTTAGGACAAGTCTGTTATTATCAGGGAGGTTATTTGTGATCTTCTGGTTGTTTCATTGAAGAAAACCGCTAGCAATCTGTACCAACAACGTTAAAATTGTCACTTGACAATTGGAAGCTGTGACTGCTATGACGAGAATGCTATATTTAAATTTTAAAGTGCATATTATTTAATTACATTTTCTTATTTGAAATAAACTGAACTTCTTCAGAAGAGCAACACATTTACAAGTCTAGAAGTTTTGAAATTATTGTAACAAGACAGGAGTAATCTTGACGCTTATCCAAGAAGTGTATATAATATATCAATTAAAGTGGAGACTTAGGAATTATTATTGCAGATTCAGTATATAATTCAGAATTCATACATTTCATGCATACTTGAAGTATATGTAAATTAAAATTAGCAATATATGGTGATTGCAGCACTATGACATTACATCAAAGTATACAGAATATGTAAAGTATGTTTACAGTATTGTCAGTTATTTATTTATTTATTGTCTTATTACCAAACCATAAAAAAAAAAAAAAACCAAAACCAAAAATACCTGTCTCTCAAACCATATAAAGGACATCTTTTTTGGTGAGTTATAGATGGGTAAGAGATCTCGGGGTCGGCCTCTACTACGATACAAAGATGTGTGTAAGCGGGACATGATTGATACAGGCATTGATAATGCACAGTGGGAGCAAGTTGCCGCTGAACGTGTTGCATGGAGGGCAAAGATCAGAAATGGAATAAAGACAAAGGAGAAAATTATTGCAGATAAGTCACACACCGAGCGTGTAAGACGTAAGATGGTGCATGATGGTGGAAATGACCACGTGTTCACATGCACCCACTGTGAACGGACATTTACAGCGAGAATTGGCCTTATCAGTCACATTCTCTACCACCATAGGTAAAAGTTATTATGCCTTTTTAAAGCACAAACTATCTTCTGTCAAGACGGCAAGGTGCCAATGATGATGACCAAACCATACCACACCCCTGACCCCGCCCTCACAATGAAAGGGCAAGGATTTTTACAAAGTAATCCAATTCCACATTGTTTGTGTAATCTGTTATTCTCTTATCCCCTGTTGGAGCATAGGTCCTCAAAGAACTCATGCTTAAGCTTTTCTATCTCTTGCTATCTGCTTCAACTCACTTAATTTCCTCCCCATACTCATCCCTGTCTCTATTCAGAATTCAGACTTCTCCTTGTGTTTATTATAGATCTCCTCCTGTTTCATTTGCTGTGTGGGTTCCAGGTAAAGGTCTTTCTAATTAGGAGATCTTGTATCCGGTGATAGTATTTTTTTCTCAGCTCCTTATTCACTGCAACCTGTCTAGTTATCTCTCTAAGCTCCGCACTAGTAATTCTGTCATACCATTTTTGTCCTGTTTATTGAACATGCCCACCAGTGTAGACATTGTTTTAAGTCTCAGGAAACGACCAAAAAATTCACTTCTGGTGTTTTGTAACATTAGGAAAAACTACAGTCACCTCCAACTGTTACTATCTCAATCTATGGATTCTTGGGGTGACAGTGTCAGGGAAAAGGTACTACTGTCTCCAACAGTTACTGTCTCATTCTGTGGATCCTTGGGGTGACAGTGTCAGCGAAAAACTACTACTGTCTCCAACAGTTACTGTCTCATTCTGTAGATCCTAGGGGTGACAGTGTCAGCGAAAAGCTACTACTGTCTCCAACAGTTACTGTCTCATTCTGTGGATCCTAGGGGTGACAGTGTCAGCAAAAAGCTACTACTGTCTCCAACAGTTACTGTCTTATTCTGTGGATCTCTGGAATGACTATCAGGAAAATGCTGTACAGCCATCTGCAGCAGTTCCTGTCTATGGATTGAATGAATCACTGAAAAACGAGAAGTAGGTTGAGAGCTTTACCAAAGACAACTACAAAAAACAATGAACGTTGCGGCCAAAGCCTTCGTCAGCACAGAACAAACAAACAAAATCGATTAAACTAATACACGATCAACACTACATGAATGTCTAAATAACAACTCATCTGTGTCCAAGCTTAGACGGCTATCCATGGCTGGAATGGAACGGATGTTGCGTTAAAGGGGTCAACTGACTAAAGGTCAGTACAGCCAGAAACTCGGTGATTGGTTAATACAACCGGTGAGGGAACCCGCGTTAGGGGGATCGGGGTGCGCCCAGGAGAGCGAATGGAAAAATATGGATGTGTCACTCTGAGGCGATGTAACGGATGCAGTACGCAATTCCGCCAAGTTCGAAACGCTGCTGTGGGCAATATATGTGCAGGCCAGCAATCGTTTGCTATCAAAAGGTAGCACAAGTGACGGTAGTTCAGAACGCAATGAGAAACGACCCCATGCAAACCAACCAAGAAGTCACAGAAAGCAGAGATACTGCTGGTGGTGACTCCCACGTCCTGCGAAGGACTTACAACTGGCTATAAGTTGACTATAAGGTAGCGGAGATGGAGGGGGGGGGGGGTTGGGGGTTGGTGGATAAGGGGCGTAGGGGATTTAAATAAAACTGTGTTGGACATTGAGGCCGTGAGGGGAAAGTGAACCCAATTGGAAGATAAGACGGTTTCCAATGTCTTACGATCGCGTTCGTGAGATGTGCACGATTTTATCGCCGTAACACGTATGTCGGCAACCCCACAGTGGTCGGAACTGTTGAAGTGTAGGGGTACCGGTTTCTTGGCACCACTGTCGATATCGGATAAATGTTGTCTAAATCTGTCCGCAAGCCGAAGACCCGTCTCTCCAAGATACCTCATGTCGCAACGTGTGCAGATGATCGCATAGATGACTCTGTCTATGGATTGACTGTCAGGGAAAAGTTACTGCTACAATCTCCAACAGTTATTTCTCTTCTGTGAACACTCTGGAATGTCTGTGTTAGGAAAAAGCTATCACAATCATCTTTGATAGTTACTATCTCACTCTGTGGATCCCTGGTATGATTGTTTTAGGGAAATGCCACTAGAGCCATCTTCAACAGTTACTCACTCTATAGATTCCTGGAATGATTGTGTTAGAGAAAGGCTACCACAGCCAACTTCAACGGTTACTGTCTCTCTCTATAGATCCCTGGAATGATTGTGTTAGAGAAAGGCTACCACATCCAACTTCAACAGTTACTCACTCTATAGATCCCTGGAATGATTGTGTTAGAGAAAGGCTACCACAGCCAACTTCAACGGTTACTGTCTCTCTCTATAGATCCCTGGAATGATTGTGTTAGAGAAAGGCTACCACATCCAACTTCAACAGTTACTCACTCTATAGATCCCTGAATGATTGTGTTAGAGAAAGGCTACCACATCCAACTTCAACGGTTACTGTCTCTCTCTATAGATCCCTGGAATGATTGTGTTAGAGAAAAAGGCTACCACATCCAACTTCAACGGTTACTGTCTCTCTCTATAGATCCCTGGAATGATTGTGTTAGAGAAAGGCTACCACATCCAACTTCAACGGTTACTGTCTCTCTCTATAGATCCCTGGAATGATTGTGTTAGAGAAAGGCTACCACATCCAACTTCAACGGTTACTGTCTCTCTCTATAGATCCCTGGAATGATTGTGTTAGAGAAAGGCTACCACAGCCAACTTCAACGGTTACTATCTCACTCTATAGATCCCTGGAATGATTGTGTTAGAGAAAGGCTACCACATCCAACTTCAACGGTTACTGTCTCTCTCTATAGATCCCTGGAATGATTGTGTTAGAGAAAGGCTACCACATCCAACTTCAACGGTTACTGTCTCTCTCTATAGATCCCTGGAATGATTGTGTTAGAGAAAGGCTACCACAGCCAACTTCAACGGTTACTATTTCACTCTATAGATCCCTGGAATTATTGTGTTAGAGAAAGGCTACCACATCCAACTTCAACGGTTACTGTCTCTCTCTATAGATCTCTGGAATGATTGTGTTAGAGAAAGGCTACCACATCCAACTTCAACGGTTACTGTCTCTCTCTATAGATCTCTGGAATGATTGTGTTAGAGAAAGGCTACCACAGCCAACTTCAACAGTTACTATCTCACTCTATAGATCTCTGGAAGATCTCTCAACCTTTTTTAGTCCATGCCCACCTTCACAATATTTTCAGAACGTCATTCCCCCCCTTTCGTATTTATTCCCAAAAAATCCCCCCTCCCCCCACCCCTACACAGTATACGTAATAATGGAAGCTAATTTAAATTTAATAGCACATACTAAAAGAAGTCTAGACGTCTACATAAAACTTGATTTGAGGGTCTACTTCTCTAATCTCTAATACCCCGGGAAGGTTAACCCGGTCAACAAATGCCCGCAGAAGTCGGGGATGTGTTGGCCTAACGGCGCAAGAACGCAGCTCTGCTGTAAACAGGCACAACGCAGTCACATCCGGAAAAAAAAAAATTCGGATGAACGCAGAAGAAGAAGTAATCTCTAATATATATAAAAGAGAATGTTTGTTTGTGTGTGTGTGTGTCCTTTATGCATTCCCGAACGGTCTATCCGATTGAGATGAAATTTTGTACAGATGTTGTTCTCACACCTGTGGATCCAACTGACATAGTTAGTTTAAAATCAACAATTTTTCCTCAAGCACGAAAGAAAAAGGCATTATGAGCTTCAGAAACAGGTGAGAAACGGGAAGCAAGACTGGAAACCAATCGAGTACGCACTGCTCAAGCATGTTCATCTGGAAACCAATCGAGTATGCGCTGCTCAAGCACGTTCATCTGGAAACCAATAGAGTACGCACTGTTCAAGCACGTTATCTGGCGGGGGGTTGGCAATACTGGGCCGGGTCATTAGCTAGTACATTATAAAATTAATTTAAGAAGGGTGAGACGCACAGAATCGTAAAGTATGAAGGGAAAAACAATATCAAGTAATCGGTTCTTGTATTAACACGATCTTGAAATAATCTTAATTCCCCCCCTGGAAACCCTAAAATTCCCCCCTGGGGGAAATTCCCCACCGGTTGAGAAGCACTGTCTTAGAGAAAGGCTACCACAGCCAACTTCAACAGTTACTATCTCACTCTATAGATACCTGGTATGATTGTGTTAGAGAAAGGCTACCACAGCCAACTTCATCAGTTACTATCTCACTCTATAGATCCCTGAAAAGATTGTGTTAGAGAAAGGCTACCACAGCCAACTTCATCAGTTACTATCTCACTCTATAGATCCCTGAAAAGATTGTGTTAGAGAAAGGCTACCACAGCCAACTTCAACAGTTACTATCTCACTCTATAGATACCTGGAATGATTGTGTTAGAGAAAGGCTACCACAGCCAACTTCATCAGTTACTATCTCACTCTATAGATCCCTGAAAAGATTGTGTTAGAGAAAGGCTACCACAGCCAACTTCATCAGTTACTATCTCACTCTATAGATCCCTGAAAAGATTGTGTTAGAGAAAGGCTACCACAGCCAACTTCATCAGTTACTATCTCACTCTATAGATCCCTGAAAAGATTGTGTTAGAGAAAGGCTACCACAGCCAACTTCATCAGTTTCTGTCTCACTCTATAGATACCTGGAATGATTGTGTTAGAGAAAGGCTACCACAGCCATATTCAACAGTTGCTATCTCACTCTATAGATCCCTGAAAAGATTGTGTTAGAGAAAGGCTACCACAGCCAACTTCATCAGTTACTATCTCACTCTATAGATCCCTGAAAAGATTGTGTTAGAGAAAGGCTACAACAGCCAACTTCAACAGTTACTGTCTCTCTCTATAGATCCCTGGAATGATTGTGTTAGAGAAAGGCTACCACAGCCAACTTCATCAGTTACTATCTCACTCTATAGATCCCTGGAAAGATTGTGTTAGAGAAAGGCTACCACAGCCAACTTCAACAGTTACTATCTCACTCTATAGATCCCTGGAATGATTGTGTTAGAGAAAGGCTACCACAGCCAACTTCATCAGTTTCTGTCTCACTCTATGGTTTTCTGAAATGATTGTGTTAGAGAAAGGCTACCACCGCCGACTTCAACAGTTACTGTCTCACTCTATAGATCCCTGGAATTATTATGTTAGAGAAAGGCTACCACAACCAACTTCAACAGTTACTGTCTCTCTCTATAGATCCCTGGAATGATTGTGTTAGAGAAAGGCTACCACAGCCAACTTCATCAGTTTCTGTCTCACTCTATGGTTTTCTGAAATGATTGTGTTAGAGAAAGGCTACCACAGCCAACTTCATCAGTTTCTGTCTCACTCTATGGTTTTCTGAAATGATTGTGTTAGAGAAAGGCTACCACCGCCGACTTCAACAGTTACTATCTCACTCTATAGATACCTGGAATGATTGTGTTAGAGAAAGGCTACCACAGCCATATTCAACAGTTGCTATCTCACTCTTTGGTTTTCTTGAATGATTTTGTTAAAGAAAGGCTACCACAGCCAACTTCAACAGTTACTATCTCACTCTATAGATCCCTGGAATTATTATGTTAGAGAAAGGCTACCACAGCCAACTTCAACAGTTACTATCTCATTGCATAGATACCTGGAATGACAGTATCAAGGAAAAGCTGCTGCCACAATCCAGAGAATTCAGCCCATCTGTTCAAATGATCTGTAATGTTTGTGAGAATTTTCCCATTTCTAATTTTGATCAGTTTATTTCATTGATTATGTTTACATGCTACCTTCATTGTGTTACTGTAAAGACCTCTAAGGGAGGTTTCCTCTCATGCTGCTTATTCTGCTTGTCTTACTAGGTCATCTGTATATTGTCTTGTATCTGCCCTTATCCACTACTTAACATTTCTTTTACTAACTTCTGCCTTATTGATGTTTTATGTATCAAAGTACATCAATTTCCAGGTGAAAGCATTAAGTATTTTGAGTATTTAGGTAAACAAAAGTGTGTCATTCATGTCTTTCTTTGTTATGCCGTCTCTTATTTTCCCTCTGGATCAGTGGTTCTCAACCGGTGGGGAATTTCCCCCCCCCCCCCCCAGGGGGGAATTTTAGGGTTTCCAGGGGGGAATGAAGATCATGTCAAGATCGCGTTAATACAAGAACCGATTACTTGATATTGCTTTTCCCTTCATACTTTACAGTTATGCACGTCTCATCCTTCTGAAATTCATTTTATAAAGTAAGTAGACCCTCAAATCACGTTTTATGTGGATGTCTAGACCTGTTTTAACATATTTACCTTCCATTTTTACGTATACTGTGTAGGGGTGGGGGGATTTTTAGGTAGGAAATATGAAAGGGGGGGGGGGAATGACGTTCTGAAAATATGGTGAAGGGGGGCACTGGCCAAATTTTTGATAGGAAGGGGGGGAATGACGTTCTGATAATAGGGTGAAGGGGGACACAGGCCAAAAAAGGTTGAGAACCACTGCTCTAGATATTGGGCTGGGGTTGTGGACAATGAGGTACCTAAAACATGTGGAAGAAACATTATGGATCTAGGTCTAAAACGAAACCAGCGTGCATGTACTGTGCTGACTCCTGACCTAGTTCTCTATAGATGTGAAGTTCCAGTTATGGCTGTGCACAACTCCCTGGTTTCTGAGCATGGAGAACTCTGCGGCACAGTCTACACATCTCATGGCTTAAACAACCTGAACATGAATACACCGCACTTATGAATCAAAGCTGTCTTCCATAGAATTCACCTGCTGACCAACCAGCCAAGCTTTGTATGTTTCTGTTTATTAGAAAGATAAATGTAATCGTTTGCAGTTATAGCCTTGGTGTTTGAGGTGAATGGACTTCACACATACATATATCATCACAATCCTAAATTCACAGGCACCTTGCCATCTTGACAGACAGTAGTTGGTTACATTGTGTTTTTAACAAGTCATAATAACTACAACCCATGGTGGTAGCGAATGTTATACCTCTCCATAGCACAAAGCTGGGGTGAAATATAGAGACCATCTGTTGTCCATGCATCATGATCCCTCTCTCGGCCTGCCTAGTTTACTCCAGAGGAAAGGTAACACTAATACATCTGGAACAAGGCAAACTGCAGAAGTTGCCAGATCAGCAAAGCAATACTCTACCTGCCCACTGTAACATTTAGTCTGTAGGTTACATATCCTCGCACTGGGATAAGGCTAGTCCTCCCAATTGCACACCTCTGCCCGAAGCTGTTGGCACAATGTTGGGTGTTGGGTTTGATGAGCACCGCCCAGAGTCACATTTGGTGAGCTATGCTAACAGATAGCAGGTATTACAGTCTACTGTTATAAAGTAGTGTCTAGGGGTTAATAGTGCCAGTTCTGTGGTGATAAGGTTCCTTATTCTCCCAATGTTCCTCTCATGTCTGACCATGCCAATTAACAGGGTGATTGTTATCTTTGTGTTGAGTTTGTACCTTTCTGATTGCTTCAGTAACTCTCTTTACCTCATTCCAACTTTATTATGAACACTGATTTTTAATAACTTTAATTTAATTGCATAATTTCAGACTCCTTTGATTTTCAAGAACCTTATCACTTGAGGCCCAAACATTCGGTAAATGATGAAGAGATGGATATCTTAATTTAAAGACCTACATGGATGTTAGTAATGGATATCAGCTGCAAATATACAGCCAAATAAAGTAATTATTGCATTAAATGAAACAGATAGAAAAGAATGCCGCTGTTTTTTCATTTCAACCTACTCTTTGCCGACTATACTACTCACAAGAATGCCAGCAATATTACTGTTTGCCCATTTGGTGTTCAGTGGATATGGACGGTGTTGGGTGACTGCGTGAGTTCTCCGCAAGAACAGGCATCTGCTTACTTGGGCCTCATTTCTCTGGCTATATGGATGATGGTTGGCATACCGTAAGTAATTCACATATTCTACCCATAGTACAGTGTTTTTTGCATTTCTTGGTCAAAGGATCATTTGAATTGCACACAGATAACTCCATAAGTGCTCCTCTCTCCTCGCACAGATCACATAATGAGAAACTCAGCATAGCGCATTAACTCCGTAATGCAAGCTGTAATCCACTTGTAAATATTCCAGAATCACACAAGCTACCTTTCCTCTGGAGTAAACTAGGCAGGCCGAGAGAAGGATCATGCTGCTTGGACAACACATGGTCTCTGCAATTCAGCCTAGGCTTTGTGTTATGGAGAGGAATAACTTCATCCCTGGCCTTTCCGCCATATATCTGTGTGTGTTTTGTGTGTGTGTGGGTGGGTGTGGGGGGGGGGGGGGTAGCTGGCTGGGTGAGGTCAGCATGGCTGAATGAATACAAGTGCTCGTTCTTAAACATCCGGTGTGTTGATGCCAAGGTAGTGGGTTCAACCCCTACACCGGACAGTTGGACTAAAATGTTGACTTCTCGTCCTTGACTTGGGGACGTAAATTACAAGTACTAGTGAAGTTGGAGTGGGTTTGCCTGATGGCGAGGGACACTGATAATAGGGAAAGCTACTCCACACACAAAAATCAGTCCAATGCACTAGGAGTAGTAGCACATGTATGGACTACGCTTGATTTCAAATCGAGCGAACATAAAATATATATATACACACACATACAGTGTGGATTGGATGATTGGTTATGAATTCTCTGGAAGACTGAATGTTTAAATCTTCAAGTCCTGTGTTTCGGCAGATCTCCTTGGTGAAAAGGTCAGGCCTCTTGCCTCACACTCCAAAGGTTATGGGTCTATTTTCTGACCTTGTCATTGAGTTAATTGCTAGAGTGACAGAATTCATGCCATGTGTAATGCTTCTGACAGGCTGCTCAGTGGAAAGAGACCAAGCCATATGGGACAAAACATGGTGCAATAAAGTCAGTCTGCTTGTCTTAAAAACTTAAGTCCAGTGCATTGATGTCAATGTTAGCCTTGCATTTTTCAGAGTCGGATTAGTGTGTTGACTTTTCTTCTCACCTGGTACCACTGTGTTCATGGGGACAATGTTGCAGGTTCTCCTTCCCCTCTCCAAGGACAGAAATCAGAGAGATGTGCAAAGCTGGTGTGGAAATTCACAGCCGAGTCAGGCATATTAAGAAGGCTGGTAATGTTTCCTGTAGAGTCTTAGGTATTTCATTGTCAGAAAATAGACACGCCTTTGTCTGGATTCCACGGGACAAAAGAAATAGACGAAGACTTAAAAACATGTGGAATGGAGAAGTACAAATAGAATTGAATAATATGAGGAGGACATAACCTGATACACAAGGGATAGCTAAAGATGTCTTTTTTTTTGTTTGTCCATCAAGAATGATGATGACCATTCACTTCACCCAGTTACCTCTGAAGTCGGAGTGGGTTCGCCTGATGGTGAGGGACACTATTAATAGGGAAAGCTAACCCACAAGCAAAATTCAGTCCATCACTACTATAAATAGTGTGTATGGACTACGCTTGAGTTCAAAGCGAGTGAGCGGAGGAAAAAAAAATCCAGTGGGGTTGAAAGTATGGAGTTGTGCATTCTAAGATGGCTGATAAGGCCTATTTTGGCTCAAAGTGTTCTTTGACAATGTGGACAAAGAATGCTTGACGTTCCAGGAGGTGGATCTCCTGCAGTGGTTTTTCTGTCCGGAATTTTTTTTTCACAGCTCTTGCAGTTGTTTGCTTCACAAGTGACTGCACCCTTGCGTAATGAAGGAAGGCTTGGGGTGAGCTGCCAATGGGAGATAAGAGGTCAAAAGAAGAAGAGGCTGGTGATAACAAACTTCACTGTCTATGGTATCTTTTTATTGTCAGAAAATGTTTATTTTTGAGACGCTCGCCGCCATCAGGCAAACCCACTCTGGCTTCAAAGGTAAAAACATGTTTTGAACATGGCTGTGTATTTTGATATTGCAGACTATTTTATGGTAAAATGATTTTTGATGAAAAGATATGGCTGTAGAATAAAAAAGTCAGTTTTCTCTAGGCAGGTGATAAAAAACTTCCGGAACATTGATGGGCTTGCTGGCATATCTGCTCTGTTGTTGCTGCAGTGGGCAGGTGGGGACATTACTAATTTGACAG
Source organism: Cepaea nemoralis (assembly GCA_014155875.1). Classification (NCBI taxonomy): domain Eukaryota; kingdom Metazoa; phylum Mollusca; class Gastropoda; order Stylommatophora; family Helicidae; genus Cepaea; species Cepaea nemoralis. The sequence goes on from JACEFZ010001343.1 coordinate 932,468, forward strand.
GTGCCATTTTGACCAGCCAGCTCAAGCTTCAGGTAATTTGTATCTCACTTACTTGTTTGTCTGCTCAAAAATTTCTTCTTCTTTTTCTCCTCCTCCTCCTCCTCCTCCTCCTCCTCCTCCCCTCCTCCTCCTCCTCCTCCTCCTCCTCCTCCTCCTCCTCCTCCTCCTCCTCCTCTTTGTAGACTTGATTATGATTGTTTGATTGTGAGCAGCTAAAGATTTCAATGACGTGGGGTAGTCAGTGAAATGCCAACCCTCCTGAGTCACCTCTTATGACATTCATGGTAGGTTACAGTGTTTCTATTCCTTGCTTCTCTTCTGGGCCCTGGTAGCACCACAACAACTCAAACATTGACCGCACACCAACATGTATTTTAAAATGTAGATCATGCTCAAACCTGATATGTATAGGAGAAATTGTGGCTAAGTCAGTCATAATGAATAAACTAAATGGTAGTAACATTTCATTGTGGAGGTGGGCATATGGGAAAGCGGAGAAGGTAAAGACTATGTTGTAAATGGATTCACGATGTGGTAGATAATTTACAACACAACAGCAGAGGCATAGCATGTGGCTTATAATAATAACAATAATAAAAACAATAACAGTTTCATGCTCTGTAATGTGATAGCGCCATCACATTTTTTAGGATGAGAGCAAGAAGGAGGAATAGGTGGCCAAACTTTCACTCACTTTGGCAAGCAATGAGCCCAGGAATTTAACCCATGCTGACGACAGTACCAGCACAGTTCACTGTCAGTGTTGCTTATGTGCTCACCAATGTGTTTTTGTTTTTGAGCTCGCTCGCTTTGAACACAAGCATAGTCCATACTTCTAGTAGCACTGGATTGAATTTTGCGTGGGGATTAGCTTCCCTATTACCATGACGTTTGGTGCAGGAAAGCTTGGCATTTGATACCACAACATCTTGCTTAAGAATGGAGGTGGAAGCAGTCAGTGCAGCTTTCTGCTGGATGGATAATACGATACACACACACCTCGTGATTGTAACTGACTCAGAAAGCATGCTGAGTAGGGTGAGGACAAGCTAGCTTCATGCCGAGTGGCTTGCTTCGCTTTGGAAGTCACGGGTGGCAAGCATCGTCTGGATCTTTTTCCCAGGGCATGCTGGTGTGCTGGGGAATGAACAGACAGACAGATTGGCTGGCTCTGCAAAACTTGGTGGAGTATTGATGCATGATAAGGCGGATGTGGTTGTGGCCTTGTGGGAGCATGTGTACACCTCGGAGGAGCAAATGGATCACCATGGTCTGGCAAGAATGCGACAGTGACGAGGGGATCTGGTCGATGCTCGACGCTTAGAGGAAAGGTGAGATTACTGCTGGTACTATTGGGATTGGAACTCTTCGCTGGCTTCTGAGGATGGGGACGGAGTGCTTATGGGAATGCCCCGTGATGTCAGTTCCTAAATCAGTCAATCAATCAATCAATCCCTATTACCAGTGTCCCTCACCATTGGGCAGACCCACTCCGACTTCTGAGGTAGTTATAATTTACGTCCCCAGGTCAAGGACGAGAAGTCAACATTTTAGTTCAACTGTCCGTTGTAGGGGTTGAACCCCTTATCTCAGTATCAGCACGCTGAATGTTTAAAAATGCTTGGTCATATCCATTCGGCCATGCTGACCTCCTCGATTTGGCTTATAACAGAAAGGAATTTCAAAAGACTGTTATCTGGGGTAAAGATCTGTACGGGACAAACCAATGTAGGATGATGAATAACATTTCAAGGAAATTCCCAATATTTTCCTTACACTCATAACACAGACATAATTCATAAATTGCCCTCAGTTATCAGTTATCAGTTGGGGTATCTTCAATGCACTCCGGACATGTCCATAGGTGCTCAGATCCTCCCCCCAGCATATGCATCAGCCCTCATCCCAATGAAAACACAGCATTGTTGTTTCTATTTCAACACTGTCTATGATCCTGCGTTTGGTGTTTCCAAACCAAATTCTGTCCAGAAAGTTTTTGTCCCAGAAACATTCTGTTTCCAAACTTTTTGAACCCACATTTAACTAACACAGTGTGTTTAACTGTTAGCAGTCATCTGATCTTTCTATTTCACATTTTTGTCTCTTCGCTCACTATCTGTTTTTTTGTCTTTTTAAATTTAAAGTTTGGTTTTTGTGATCCATAGATACGAGGCAGTGATCAGTTTTAGAGAATCTAGATTATGAGATTGACGCCCTACCTACTGTGCTACCAAGGCACATAATGATAAGTTATGCCACTTCATGCAGTTTTCTTATTTGTATAGCACATTTTTGTTAAGGCAGTCTCACTTTTAGAGTGTATTTTATGTGTAAACATACATACGTACAGAGTGTGAATGCATGTTTATAAGTGTGTGTGTGTGTTTATGTTAATTCTTTTATTTAAGTTAGATTGATAGAATAACATGGTTTTTTAATAAATGTAAGATAAATGTGACGAAAAGAAAGGCATTGGAGATCATCGTGATAACCGGAAAGATCGAGGGGAAGAGAGGAAGAGGCAGACCAAGAGAAATGCTGCTGGATGGATTGAGATGGTGGCATGGAGGAATATCATCAGCAGAGTTGATCCAGAAAACCAAAGACCGAGATCTGTAGAAAGTTATGAACGCCTACGCCGGCATGGCACTTGATGATGATGACGACGAAAATAGAAGAGCCACTACATCTATCTTTTGTTGTCTTCTTCATCTCTCCCCCCCCTCCCCCCCCCCCCCCCCCCCCCCCTCCCCCAATGTCCTCCGAACATTATTAATCTCCACTACTATGTAAACAGAAGGATATTTTCTGCTGAATGTTAGACTGCTGTGGATATAACGTTCTACACATTCGCACGGCGATGTACATCATATTTTAGCCAAAGGATTATTCATTATTTCACGTAAAAATGATATAAACCTCTGCAATATGCACCTGACAAGATGCAGCAAAATATGCAAGCCAAAAAAAATTGTGCAGTATTTTATTTATGGCGAGTGTGTTTATTCATCTCTATCTGTAATTCTTTTCTCCAAGTGATTTTAGGTCTCCCACTATTTTGTTTAAGAATGTACTGTAAAGGACGAGAATGAAGTTCATTTTTCCAAGAATACTAGTGGTATAATGTTGATTATTAGTAATTAGTATGAAAAAATTACTTTTTCCCTCTTTATTCAGATTAGCTAATCAATCAATCAATCATGTGCCGTGCTGGAAAGCATGGGCGGTCATGACTCGCCATTTCACTCGATCACCAGAGTCAAGGATCAGCTCAGTGTTCCTGTCACAACCATGCCATGTGGCCAAGCCATCCAGGTAGTTACTTCTCGGTCTTCGCCTTGGTCTGTTCCCTTCAATCTTGCCAGTTGTCACCAAGTTCTTCAATTCATTTCTTTTCATAACATGTCCAAAACATTTTGACTGTCTATGTCTAATTTCTCTAATCAGTTTACGATTTTCATTTGTCTCCTGTAGTTCTTGGTCATTGGTTTCTTCTGTCTGTCCATGGTATTCTTTGCATTCCCCTCAGAAACCACATGTCCACAGCCATCAGATGTTTTTCAGCTTGACTGCTCATTGTCCAAGTTTCTTCTGCGTTCATCCAGAGTTTTTTTTCCGAACGTGATTGCGTTGTGCCTGTTTACAGCAGATCTGCGTTCTTGCGCCGTTAGGCCGACACATCCGACTTTTGCTGGCATTTGTTGACCGGGTTAACCTTCCCGGATTGTCCAAGTTTCACATCCATTCAAAAAACAAGCTCTATGTAGCACCTCAACACTCTTTTTCTCATTTCAATTGACATCATTAGATTAGCTAATAGAATGCCCTATTTTTATTAGTTGTTAGTTAGTTGCATGTCCTTTACAGGATATCACCATCAACCCCAGCATTTTTGATTGCTTGTAATTTATCGACAGCAGTTTGCCATTGCTGTCTGAACAGCCAGCACTCATACCATTGTGAAATTCAACCCAAAACCATCTGCTTCCAAATCACCTACAGCTAACTTTGAACCTGATACAGAATTGTGAAAGTGCTTTCACTATCCCAAAGCCACTGATGCCAACCTTGTTTACTGAAACTATTTATTATAGATATTTGTTATTTGGTTTTGTGTCATTCTTTTAAACAAAAACATAAAAATCTATAAACTGGTAACATTTCCACATAAACAGATAAAATCTCCACATAAACAGGTAACATCACATAAACTGCTAAAATCTCAACATTAGCAGATAAAATCTCCCAAGTTCGTGCATGGCTTCCAAATGATTGATTTTATTTACAGTATGCAGCATACACTAAAAGGAGTCAGCTGTCATCTTGCTGTGTCTCACCTTTTCTGTTTGTAACTAGCAGATTTCTCTCTGAATTTCAGATCTATCTCGCGAGTTATTTCGTTCTGACAGACGTGGTTCTGATGACTCAGTATTGTATCTTTATTCTGCGAAGAAACCGGAAAAGGAAAGAGGAACTTAGAGGTAAATGTTGAACTGTAAACAATTAAATTAAAAAAAACCGGGAAGGTTAACCCGGTCAACAAATGCCCGCAGAAGTCGGATGTGTCGGCCTAACGGCGCAAGAACGCAGCTCTGCTGTAAACAGGCACAACGCAGTCACATCCGGAAAAAAAATCCGGATGAACGCAGAAGAAAAAGAAGAAATTAAAAAACAATGGTGTAGTACAGAACACATTTCATTAGCTAAAATTACTTTTACATGGCACTTGGGACATACCCATGCGTGCTCCTTCCTCATATTCAACAGCCAGTGAAGAGTCCTAGTACCAGTAGCAACTTGATTATGTGTCTGTCTGGCCTTTCCTCTGAACCCTGAATGTTTGCCAGATCCTCTGCAGCGCCATTATCGCCAGGGTGTAATAGTAGATGTAGTAGTCATTTTCACTAGACTAATATAAAAACCAGCCTGTTTGTCAGTTACCCGGGTACACTGATAACATCACGTTGAATATACATCACAGAATTTTAGAGAATATTACGTCATGGGTATCGTCTTCTTCTACCCTTTATCTTCTTTTGGAGCATAGGCCCTCAGCCAACACATGCCACGTCATCTCATCCTTCGCTGTCTCTTTCAGCTCTCTCGATGACTTCCTCATTGTATTCATCTCTCTGCCCTGGTCATGCAGGAGTGAGGGGGAATGAACAGGCTGATGGGCTGGCAGGGAATGCACCTCTTGGTGGTATATTACCTGTGGACAGGGGAGAGGTGGTCGCACACCTGTGGGACCAGGTGGAGCAGGTGGGGGAACAGATTGAGAACCCGTATGTGGAGAAATAGTATGGCGGGGGGTTGGCAGGGGTTATAGACAAATCTCATAACTGAAAAGCTGAGAGGGAAGACCAGGAGAACTTTCAATCAGATAGCAGTGGGAACGATTAATAGTATGACTCTTCTCTGGCTGTTGAACGAGGGGACGGAGTGCGTGTGGAAATGTCATGAGTGCAGTGATGTCGTTTCTTAGCTCAACTAAACTCAACTCAAATATTCATCTGTGTCTCTAATTCTCTTCCACGTGTGTTGTTAAATCACCCTCTGCTTCATTGGCCCTGCGGGTTATAGACAAAGGGGTGTCTAGTTATACTATTATCAGATGAGTGTAGTCAGAATACAATCTGCCTGTTTGTTAACATGCTGATATGCTGAATGCTCTACGAGAAGCAAGTCGTTTGCGAGAACCAAGTGATGACTGTGAATCCACAACCATGGTCAGGATGCAAGAACAGCAAATGAAAAGAGGTGCGGCCAAACAAAAACACTATGCAGGAAGCCAAAGAAGATTAATAAACCAACACCGAACTGGTGTCGTTAGCCGCTACATGCTGCAGGATTTACTGAGAAGGGGATCCAAGCACTTATGGACTGAATGGTTTGATGTGCATTGAGGATGATCTGTTGACTAATTAACTAACTAACTAACTAACTAACTAACTAACTATATTTTGTCTTCTTCTAAAGCAGCTGCAGCAGACCCTACTCCTCGGCTCATCCTGTGTTTGTTGGGCTTTGCTGTCTTCTCTCATGGCATCTGCAGTCAGGTAGCTCCACTTCCTTTCTTGGAAGCTTCAGTTCAGACAAATGATCATCCCAGAGGTGAAAGGAGCATGCTGAGGTCACTGCTTTCATTTCCGGGAGAAGACAATGTGTCTTTGCTCTATGCTTCAGGAGAGACAGATACCTATCATCTGCAGACCAGCGGCAAGGTGATTGTCGGGACTAATGGTGACACAGGATCTGTATTTTGGCATGTGAGTAGCTATATCAGACCCAGCTTGTCAGAATTGTCATTTAGCTCATTACCAGAAGAGCAGAGCAAGTCGTGACAAGTAAGGACATTGACATGCCATAATGAACACATTGTTACAGACCCTTATTGTTACAGACCCAATTGTTCTAGACCCCTATTGTTATATACCCCTGTTGTTCTAGACCCCTATTGTTCTATACCCCTATTGTTATATACCCCTGTTGTTCTATACCCCTGTTGTTCTATACCCATATTGTTATTTACCCCTATTGTTATATACCCCTATTGTTATATACCCCTATTGTTATTTACCCCTATTGTTATATACCCCTATTGTTATATACCCCTGTTGTTATATACCCATATTGTTATATACCCCCATTGTTACATACCCCTGTTCTAGACACCTATTGTTATATACCCCTGTTGTTCTAGACCCCTATTGTTATATACCCATATTGTTATATACCCCCATTGTTACATACCCCTGTTCTAGACCCCTATTGTTATATACCCCTATTGTTATATACCCCTGTTGTTCTAGACCCCTATTGTTATATACCCATATTGTTATAGACCCCTATTGTTCTAGACCCATATTGCTATATACCCATATTGGTATATACCCATATTGTTATATACCCCTATTGTTATATACCCCTGTTGTTCTAGATCCATATTATTCTAGACCCCTATTGTTATAGACTTCTTTTGTTCTAGACCCATATTGTTATAGACCCCTATTGTTCTAGATCCTATTGTTACAGACCCATATTGTTCTAGGGCCCCATTGTTACAGACCCCTATTGTTCTATACCCTATTGTTACAGTCCCATATTTTTCTAGGGCCCCATTGTTAGACCCATATTGTTCTAGACCAGTATTTTTCTAGATGCTATTGTTACAGACCCCTATTGTTACAGCCCCCTATTGTTACAGACCCCTATTGTTACAGACCCCTATTGCTACAGACCCCTATTGTTCTAGACCACTCAGTGGGTGATGTGGTCAGTATCACGCCGGTCACCTTTACTCCCCAGGACATTTCCGGTACTCATTCTAGGTGGGGGTTGGCATGGGAGTCTCGGTCAGTTGTAAACATCCACCCTAGCTGAGTGTCCAGCCACTACAGCTTCCAGGAGACAAGCAGTAGGGATATCAATCTTTCATGTCTCTTTTATCGCCAGTATTCATGTTTGCCTTACAGCATCATGATATGAATAACATGCTGGGCTTGCACCCCAGACACCATGATGTCTATTGTTTCAGTTAACATTGTTCATCCATCTTATGCTGAGACGGTATTTTGCTTTTTCCCATCATTGTTACTCAGCGTTGTTAAATTCAGAAAAGTGTTAGCAGAAATGAGAGAACTGATATTTTAAGCACCACCATTGGTGACACTAAACATGGTTAACTCTTACAGGTCTTGATGGTTTGTTCAAAATTGTTCTCTCTTGTAATTCACACTTTAAAATTAAGGGTAACTTATCTCCTTGGTTTTCTAATTTATATTTATAAGTGGTAATAAAGGGGATATTTTACAGAACATCACAGTCAACCCAGCATTTTTTGGCTGTTCGTGATTTCTGGGCAAATTTACGTTCAGTGGTTTGCCATTGTTTTTTGAACGACCGGCACCCATACCATTTCATAAAAAACCAAGGAAGTCTGCTGCCAAATCGCCCACAACTGTGTTTCAAACGTTGGTATTCAGGATTATGAACTGCATCCACAACCCCTTTGCCACGTATCCGGCAATTTATTAAAAGCAGTCTTTTAAAGGGGAGGAGTAGATCTAAAGTAGCCAGGTGAACAATAGGTAGACAGTGATATAAATGGGAAGATAACATCAAGAGATGAATGAACAACAGTCTGTCAGAGTGTACAAGGGAGAGAGAGAGTGTTGGAGATCCATTACAGTCAAACTTCATTGTGGGCACAACATCTGATTGATTCATTGATTGACTGAAAGCAGTCTTTGAAAGGGGAGAAGTGGATCTGAAGTAGCCATATCAAAGGAAACTACCAAAATATAATTATTATGCTTGACAGGGAATGCCTGGCACTGGAAAGGATGAAATGGAAATCCAGAAATTGAATACTGGAATCATCAGATAGCATGACACTGTAATCTACGCTTGTGGGTGTGTACTGTATGGAATGAAGTCTGGATTGATGGTCATGACCAGAGTGCAAGATGAAACTGTTGTAGAACAAAATAGAGCATATGAGGCTACTACATTCAGCATGAGATTGGGGATAGAGGCAGCCACTGCAGCCCTTCAATAGCTCACCAAAATCCATAAGCATATTCAATTTCTATATCATACTCTTGGTCAATGGTAAAGAGGTAAAAGTAGTTCCATAGCAGATACTGCTGTGTGGGCTGTGATTATGTTAGGTTTCCACATATTCTAGGGCAAGGTATGTGAGTTCAGGTGGCCATTTCCTTTCCTTGTCGCAGTTCCTTCCAAGACAATTCCCAGAAAATTCTCAGAATCGTCTGGCACCCATATTTATTGATTTAGTTAACAGATCATCCTCACTGCAAATCAAACAATGTTTGTCTCTGTGAGCCAATTTCAGCCTGCCTTTGATGAAACATGTGGCAGTCTTCAAGATTGTGCTCAGTGGTCTGTTCTGCCAGGCTCCATGTGCACAGGGGGATGATGAGACCATCTTCATCCTCTGTTAACTGCTTGTTGTTTCACGGATATGTTTAGGTTAAATGTACCGTGTCCTGGAGAAACAATTGATCTCATAACTTCTTTGCAGGACAAAGTGAGCATTGCTGGCTACATTATTGGAATCATGTCCTCTGTGTTCTATCTTGGCTCCCGCTTGGCTCAGATTTGTAAAAATGTAAGTGTTCTCTCTCTTTCTCTCTCTCTCTCTCTGTCTCTCTCTCTCTCTCTCTCTCGTGCTCTGTCTCTCTCTCTCCCTCACTCCCGCTTCCCCCTCCCCTTCTCATTCCTTTTTCTCTCTCTACCTTTCAAATTTGTAAACATGTCTCCCTCTTATGCTCTTCCTCTTCTCTCTTCCTTCCTTCCACTCGCTCTATTTCTGTCCCCCTCTCTCCCTTTCTCTCTCTCTCTCTCTCTTCCCTATATCTCCATCCCTCCTCTCCCTCTGCATATGTGTATGCAGAATCATACACATATTTAGGTAGGCAATGTAGACAAAGATGGGAGAACAGATAGAGATATTCAAATAAGAATACCTCCCCCGATGTGTCTCCACCTTGCCGTGGTGGGGGAGCTTGCGTGTCCCATCGACCCCATGTGCTTGCCGATGGATGAAAACTACATATCGGACAGCTCGTGGGATAGGGACCAGACTAAGAGAGACACAACCTGCTGCTCTGCAGGTAGACTGAGGATAGCAGTCAAAATCAGGCAAACGATGCCAAAAATCTCAGTTCGGACATAACCTCTAAGGCTCCCAGCCGAGGTGTATGGCTGAACGTCTCTAAGCCATAAACCCTCGGAAGTGAGAGCCTGGCAGACACAAACCTTCATCAAAATTGTGGTGAGGTGCTGAGCACGCTACATGCTTGGCGCAGATACGTTCGATGGCTCTTAGCTGGGGGATATGAGGTATCCCCGGATGAGAGGGCCTGACCGTTACTCGCCCACAGACGCACGGAGGTAAGGTGCTGAGCCGGCAGCACATGTAGCCTACCTCGTGAGCGGTGTACAAAAGGTGGAAAAACACCTCGGTCGCACGTCCCGTAGATAGTCTGTAACCGTACTCATGGAGTGAGTGTAGTCAAAGGTGGAAAATTGTCTCGTTGACACGAAATGGAACGCCTGTCTTGCGAATCCATTACGTGGCAGCCCGAAGTGAAAGCTTGCTGTGTGGAAGTCAAAATAAGAGTCTCGAAACCCGAGGAAGGCTAACCTCATCAAAAATGCCCGCTGAAGCCGGAAGTGTCAGCCTACGGGCGGCAAAATAAAAATGGCACTACGCAATTACGTCCGAGTGAAATGTCTTTCGTGACCGGAAAAGCTAAGTCTTCCCTCGTGCTAGGAGCAGCTACCTAGTTTCCGAATGCCTGCTCTTGTTCGGAACAGCTCTGACTAGGTAGTTTCCGAATGTCCGACGTGTCTGGAACAGCTCTGACGGACACAACGACAAGCACATGTCTGAAAAATTCGCTGAGTGGATATTGACTGCAGACCAGTCTGGTCTGTGCAGGAACGGCTCGGGGCGAACGAAATGCCCAATATATTGAAGTGAGGAATTAAAGCAGCCATGAGCAGGACGTGATTCCCTCGGTGAGCCCAGCACCAGGGCGCTATGTGCCGGCCCTGCAATTATGGAAGCCACCCTGGATGGCGGAAAATGCCATGGACTGTCCCTGCCTTCCTTTGAGGGACGACCGTTGTCTTAACCCGTTCCAACTTGGCCAGCTGGGTTGTGGACGGTACCGCAAACAGTGAGAGTCTCCCAGGAATGCTACCTGGTCCAAAAAAAGCACGCTTAAGCCGGCTGTGTTGGCCTACGGGTTTCGGCCCAAGGGCACATAACAGACACACCGCAATCACATCTGAAAAAACACTCCGGATGATCGCAAAGAAGAAGAAGAAATAAGAATACAAAAGGCTGGAAGAGCTTTCATAGAACAATGCAATTTGTGGAAGTGCAAGGGCATTAAATCTATTACCAAACTTTCGAATGTTAAAACAGTCCTGCAGTATGGATGAAGAATATGGAGAATGACTAAATCAATTATTGATAAACTACAAGCATTCATGAAATGGTGCCTACATAGAATAAAAGGACTACAATTTGTGTTTTTTTGTTTTCATTTGCTTGCTTTAAATTCAGTCCATGCTGGACTGATTTTTGCATGTTGGCTGGCTTTGCCTATTCTTCTTCTTCTTCGTTCATCCGGAGTTTTTTTTTCGGATGTGATTGCGTTGTGCCTGTTTACAGCAGAGCTGCGTTCTTGCGCCGTTAGGCCGACACATCCGACTTCTGCGGGCATTTGTTGACCGGGTTAACCTTCCCGGGGGTTTCTTAGGACGTTTGACTCTCACTGTTGTGGTGTTATCCCCCATCCCAGCTGGTCCATATAGAACAGCCAAAGATCCTGGTCAGCCCTCAAGGGAAGGCAGGGGCAGACCATGGGCATTCCCCGCCATCCAAGGAGGCTTCCATACTTGCAGAGCCGATACATAGCGCTCTGGTACTGGGCTCACCCAAGGAATCGTCACGTCCTGCACATGGCTGCTTAGCCTCACTTCCGTATATTGGGCCTTCCGTTCACCATAGGCTGTTCTTCCGGAAACCAGAAGTATGCAGTCTGCAGATGACATCCACACAGTGAGCTTTCGATTCGGACTTTCCATGTAATGGATTTGCTAGCCAAGCAATATTCCATTTCGTGCCACTAGGACACTTTTCCACCTTTTATGAAGCCCACACAGTGGGATTTTGATTCAGACTTTCCACGTAATGGATTTGCTATCCAAGCAATATTCCATTTCGTGCCACTAGGACACTTTTCCACCTTTTATGAAGCCCACACAGTGGGCTTTTGATTCGGACTTTCCACGTAATGGATTTGCTATCCAAGCAATATTCCATTTCGTGCCACTAGGACACTTTTCCACCTTTTATGAAGCCCACACAATGGGCTTTTGATTTGGACTTTCCACGTAATGGATTTGCTATCCAAGCAATATTCCATTTCATGCCTCTGGGTCTTCATGCACCTTTAAATGTCAACCTGTATATAGTTAAAGTAATCTGCGGTCAACTTTAGCTTGTTGATATCTCCATAGAGCTTGTCCTCAAATGAAGCAGGTGTGGGCCAAAATATCTTTCTCTGTTCTGCATACGTTGGGCAATCCTGCAGCAAATGTTTTGCTGTCATTTTTCCAGTTCTACAATTACATTCATCGGTATCTCCTATCTTTAGTTTATTGAACAAGTGGTATTTCAGCCTGTTATGTCCTGTGCGGAGTCTGAAGATTGCTACTTGTTCTCTTCGGTCGAGTTTGTAATATGCATCATCCTTCTGATGGCCTGGATGCTCTGATTCCCATTTGGTTCTATAAGTGCTTTTTATCAACCTCTTTGCCTCATTATAGGTTATGTCTATGTCAGGCTGTGGTAGTCGTCCGCCCTCTTTTGCCAGTCTGTCAGCCTCTTCGTTTCCAGGTATACTGCAATGTGATGGGATCCACTGTATTACAACTTTTTTGGATTTCTGGCATAGACCATGGAGTGCTGCTCTTAGGTCAGTTAGTTCTGTGCTGTTATTGCTCTTCAGTATTGAGACAGCTGACTTTGCATCTGTGAAGATAGCTATTTGCTTCTCTTTATTTTCCTCCATCAAGAGCATTTCTGCTGCAGTTTTCAGAGCCTCTACCTCCGCTTTGAAGTTACTTGAAAACTTTCCAGTTGCCACTGAATGTGTTTTTTTCACTCCATTTTTTAAATTTAGGAGAATTCCTCCTCCTCCATTTCTCTACTTGAATTTTTGGCTGATCCATCTGTATATGCATGGGTCCAATTGCTGCTTGGGTAATGTTCTTTTATGTAGTTTAGGGTTATTTCTCTTCTTTCGGTTTCATGCTGAGTGTTCTTTTTCTCAATACCAGGAATGTTTTCTATCATCTCAGGCAGTTGCTGCTGTCTCCAAGCTGGGAACTTGTCTGCATTGTAAATAGGCTTGACTGTTGATATGTTAAGTATGGGATCTGCCCTAATCTTTCGTTTTGCAGTTTCTACAAAGTTGCTACGCTTCAGTCTTCCCTTTCCAAAACCACTAAACCTTTTATACATAGGGTGGTCTGTCAATCTTCTAAATTTTTCTGCTTGTTGCTGGGCTCTGCTATCTCTTCTATCCTGCATTGGTTGTAAACAAGTGATCTTTTCTAGTTCATTAATAGGCGTTGTCTTCAGGCTTCCAGTTATGATTCGCATTCCTTGATTTTGGACTCTACTTATTTTGTTAAAGTTTGACTTAGCTGCTGTTGCCCAAGCTGCAATGCCATATTCCAGTACTGGCCTCACCCGTCCAGTATATAACTTCTTGAGAACTTTCTCATCTGCTCCCCACGTTGTACCAGCAAGCTTTTTCATGATTGCCATTCTTTGCCTTGCTCTTGTTCGATTTTTCTCAACCTGTGTCTTCCATGTCAGGCGACGATCAAAGGTGACTCCTAGATAGTTTGGATTTTCTTCATGGCGCAATATTTTTCCATTCAATACCAGCTTAGGTTGCTGAGTTTTATTTGAGAGGGAGAACACTGTGCATGTTGTTTTCTCCTCACTTATCTTCACTAGCCATGATTTTGACCAGTCCTCTAGCGCTAATAGGGCTTGCTGTATTCTGCTGTTAGCTGTACTAATATATTCTTCAGATGTCCATATGGCTAGGTCATCTGCAAAGGATGATGTGTGTACTCTGGCTGGAAAATTTTCCGTGATGTCGTTTATATATGCTAGGAATAATGTTGGTGAAAGAACTCCTCCTTGGGGGACACCTTGCTCCAACAGCATCATTTTGCTGGTTTGTCCTTGTACTTTTGTCCTGGCAGTTCTGTTCTCAAGGTAGTGGCTGATCCATTTGTACATTTTCCCGCAAACATGCATTTTTTGCAGTTTTACTTTCAGTCCTTCCTTCCATACTTTATCAAATGCTTTTTCTAAATCTATCCAGACTGCTAGTGTGTGCTTTTTCTCTTGGAAGGCATCCTCTATTTCCTGAGCTATATAGGTTATTTGATCTTCAGTAGATCTGTACTTTCTGAATCCTGCTTGGTGAGGTGTTAAGAGTTGGTTTTCTTCCAGATGCCATGTTAGCCTGCCATTGATAATGCGTTCCATTAATTTTCCTACACAGCTAAGAAGACTGATAGGTCGATAGCCATTTGGTTCTTCCAGGTCTTTTCCTTTCTTTGGGACTGGTATTAGTATAGCTTCCTTCCATGCCTGTGGGACTATTCCCCTCTTCCAGCTGTAATTTAGGACTGCTAGTAGTTTCTTTTTTGCCTTAGTGCCTAGTCCTATTAGCATTTCATTTGTGATTCCATCCTTTCCTGGTGATGTCTTCTTTTTTAGGGTATTCATTGCCTGTTCCATTTCTTCCATTGTTAGATTTGCCATCATATATTCTGCTGCTGTCTCTGTATATGTATGATGTATCTGTTTATCTTTGATTGCTTTCTTCTGTTCGGCTGTAATATCAATGTGGTTTGCACTGGCATAGTGTTCCATTAGTGCATTTGCAGCCTTTTTTCCTGTAAGCAAGGCATTTCCTTGTTTAATTGTTATTTGTTTGTTTCTAGGTCCTTCATTGTTCATGGCTTTCACTAGTTTCCATAGTTTGTTTCCATCCCTGTCAAAATTCAGGTTTTCTGTTTTTTTCCTCCAACAATCTCTTGTTGTTTGATTTACTGTTCTTTTATATTTTGCTGAGATGGCTTTGAGAGAGATGTTCGCTTCAGTTGTTTGTTCTCTCTCTGCAGGTCTTCCTAGCATCTTCAACTTTGTCCTCCAAAAATTGTAGTTCTTCAGTCCAGTATGGTTTGTAAGTTTTCCTTGCTCCTCTTGGAATAGACTCAGTGGCCGCCTGTATTATTGCTCTGTTTAGACTTTCCACCATTTGCTTCATGTTGCCATATCGTGTATTTACGTTTTCACAATATTTGTCTGTTAGTATGGCAAATCTGTCCCAATCTGCTCGTTTGTAATTCCAACGGGGCAAAGGCTTTTGCTCCTGTGGAACATACTCCATATTTATTACAAGCTTGATTGGTCTGTGGTCACTACCTGCTAATTGGTCCAGCACATGGCGATCGATTTTGTGGAGGATGTCTCCTGTGCAGAAAGCTAAGTCTGGAGTAGAAGTGGTAATCCATCTTCTGGAGTAGAAGCTCGGTGTGTCATCCGCTTTGTTAAGTAGATGGAGATTTGAGTCTATTTCCCAGTCCTCCACTTCATCTCCTCTTTTGTCAGTATCTGGGTATCCCCATCTTTCTGAACGGCTATTAAAGTCTCCGACAACAATGCAATTTGTGTCAGTTATTTCCATGTTTGAGAGTGTAAGATCCTTATCTGCCGGGCTATATAGATTGTAAATTCTTATTTTCACGTCCTTTATCATTATATCAACACCTATAATTTCCGTTTGGTTGTCAGAGATCACAGATACTTCGCTGCAAGGTATTGTATTTCATGTAAGTATTACAACTCCTCCTTTGTGTCCTTCGCGGTCGAAACGTGTGGCCTGATATCCCTCGACTGAAAATGTGCGATTGGCGTTGAGGTGTGTCTCTTGAATGCATGCCACATCTATTCTATCTTTATGAAGACGCTGTGTTAGGGAGGCTTTCTTGTTATAAACTCCTTCTGCATTCCATTGTAGTATGTTGAGTGTCCGGGGTGTTTGGTCAATAGCTCTTAACCTACTCCTCTGTGCCTTGACTCCACAGCACAGGGGAAGGTGACCACCAGTAGTCATGGGTGGACCCCCTCGAGGCAGGGGGCCCGGCACTATCACCGCCTGATGGGACTTCACGGGATTAGCACCATAACGATTAATTTTCATCTGTGGCATCATGAAATGATAAAGTTACGTTGCACTTCTTTGTCAAGCCTGTGGCTCAGTACATCCGATTTCGACAAGCATTTGTTCGGGATGCTTTCCCTAGCCTTTGACTGTCCCCAGTCTACCTACAAGGCAGCAGGTTTGTGCGTCACTTCGTCTGGTCCCTCTCCCTTGACCTGTCCGACATGGGTGACCCTACCAGTAGCTGTGCTACCGTCGGCATAGCTCTTGGGGTCATTGGAACGCTCAAGCCCCTCTACCTCGTCAAGGTGGACGCACGGCAGAGGGGGGCTTTGCCTATTATTAGTGTCCCTCGTCACCAAGCGAACCCACTCTGTCTTATGAGGTACTTGTAATTTACATCCTCACGTCAAGGACATGAAGTCAGCATTTTAATCCAACTGACTGGTGTAGGGGTTGAACAAGCTATGTTGTAATCAGGATACTGGAAGTTTAAGAACAAGTGCTCTTATCCATTCAGCCATGCTGACCTCTACTAAAATGGTATGACAAAATCATGAAGGCAGAGTTTATGGAGCGAGCTAAACAAATCTCAGTGAGTCGAGAGGTAACAGAAAGACACTGGCATGGAATAGGTCACACATTGAGAAAACCTGTTGATAGTATTGCTAGGAAGTCCTTTCCCTGGAACTTACACAGCAAAAGAAACAGAGGGAAATCTAGAAAAACATAAAAAAGAGAATTAGAGACAAAGATGAATAATATTGGAAGAACTGGAAATCGAGCTGCAGAAGATGGTAGAAGATAGGAGGGCTCGGCGTGATTAGGTTGAGGGCTTTTGCTACAACTGAGAATAAAAGGCAGGAGAGAAAAATTACTTTTTCAGATATATGCTCCTGATTTAAAACAAATTCATGGTCAGATTTCTTTAGCATTTTCAACTAAACATAAGGAGTACAGTTACACATGGCATGAAGAGTAGGCTTTCACACACTGTGGGTGACTTGTGGCAAAGAGCATTAAAGTGTGGTTTTTCTCTATACAGAGAGGGTATGAGAGTTAAAGTAGTTTTTCTCAATACAGAAAAGATTTGAAAGTTCAAGTGTGTAATTTGTCTCTATACAGATAAGATATGAGTGTTAAGGGTTGGTTCTTCCCTATACAGAGAAGATTAGAGAGTTAAAGTGTGATTTTTATGTGTACAGAGAAGATATGAGAGTTAAAAATTAGTTCTTCCCTATACAGAGAAGATTACAGGGTTATAGTGTGGTTTTCCTGTGTACAGAGAAAATTAGAGAGTTCAAGTGTGGTTTTTCTGTGTACAGAGAAGACTACAGAGTTAAAGTGTGGTTTTTCTGTGTACGAAGAAGATTAGAGAGTTAAATTGTGGCTCTGCCCTTTACAGAGAAGATTAGAGAGTTAAAGTGTGGTTTTTTTCTATACAGAAAAGATTACAGTCCACCCAAGGCCTGGCAGTGACAACATTTCTGCTGGCAGTGGTTGGCAACATGACCTATGCTGCACAGATTCTGGTCCGTGATGTCAGCGTTGAGTTCCTGACAGAGAAAATACCATGGCTGATCGGCAGTTTGGGCGTTGTTGCCTTGGACATTACTGTATCCTTGGCCAGAAATCTTTCACTGAATGGATTCTAGGTTGTCTTATATTTGTTGGTGTGGTGAATTTTCTAGAATAGCTTAGGTGCATACATTTGGCAAGGGGTAGTGGTCATTCTTAGTTGATTTATGATGAGAATGTTTACAGGATTTCAGTTGACATTACAGTATCTGATAGATAACGTAGTGTGCAGAGATGTGCTGATGCTGCTGACCATATTAAAGTTCCTCCACCGCTTTTTCTTCCTCTGCCTCATTGTCATCACTAGCAGTCCGACTTACTGCCTGGCTTTGGTGACTGTCTGCTTAGGTGACTGTCTGGCTTTGATGACTGTCTGGCTTAGGTGACTGCTCTGACTGGCTTTGATGACTGGCTTTGGTTAGTTTATGGCTTATATGACTGTCTGGATTAGATGACTGTCTGGCTTTGATGACCATCTGGTAGTGATTACTGTCTGGCTTTGATGATTGTGTGGCTTAGGTTACTGTCTGGTTTTGATGACTGTCTGGTAGTGATTACTGTCTGGCTTTGATTATTGTGTGGCTTAGGTTACTGTCTGGCTTTGATGACTGTCTGGCTTTGATGACTGTCTGGCTTTGATGACTGTCTGGCTTTGATGACTGTCTGGTAGTGATTACTGTCTGGCTTTGATTATTGTGTGGCTTAGGTTACTGTCTGGCTTTGATGACAATCTGGCTTTGATGACTGTCTGACTAAGGCAACTCAACCAGTTGCTATGCTACCATTGGCATAGCTCATGGTGTCACTAAGACACCCATGCTTCTCTATCACATAAAAGATTTTTTCCCCCTCAGCTAACATAGCTCACGAGTCGATGGAGCCTTGCAAGTTGACAGTTTTCTCGGAAAAGCAGCAAATGATATTCTGCAATATTACCTTAACTCACAACACAGCTGCTGTTCCAGTTTCGCTATTACAGTCTGAGACATCGGGACCTGGGAGAGATGAGCAGAGCTCTGCTGAATAAAGAATATGTCATCAATGCTGATGAGGGCTACACAAATGAATTCATATACTGAGTCATGTTGCTACAGTGTATGTGTATACATGTGATAACATACGCTGGGTCACTTTGGTACAGTATATTATGTATATACATATGACAACATATATTGGTACAGTAGTGTATGTATAAACATATAACATGCTGTGTCAGCTTAGTACTGTGAAAAAGTTAGTTGCATATCATTTGCAGGATGTGGCAGTCAACCCCCAGTGTTTTTTTTTTTATTGTTTGTGATTTCTTGGCAAGTTTACGTTCAGTAGTTTACCATTGCTTTCTGAACGACTGGCACTCTTTGTACGGGAACCAACGCAAGGCATTCTGCTTCCAAATCACCCAAGCTGTGTTTCGAACGTGGTATGTGGAATTATGAATTGCATTCCTTTGACACAGAGCCAGCTCGACAGATAAATATACATATAACTACATATACCGAGTCAGCTTGGTACAGTAGTGTACTTATATACATATAACCACATATACTGAGTCAACTTGGTACAGTAGTGTACTTATATACATATAACCACATATACCGAGTCAACTTGGTACAGTAGTGTACTTATATACATATAACCACATATACTGAGTCAACTTGGTACAGTAGTGTACTTATATACATATAACATATACAGTCAGCTTGGTACAGTAGTGTACTTATATACATATAACATATACCGAGTCAGCTTGGTACAGTAGTGTACTTATATACATATAACCACATATACCGAGTCAGCTTGGTACAGTAGTGTACTTATATACATATAACCACATATACCGAGTCAGCTTGGTACAGTAGTGTACTTATATACATATAACCACATATACCGAGTCAGCTTGGTACAGTAGTATACTTAAATACGTATAACCACATATACCAGCATCTACTGAGTCTATTTACTTAGTAGTGTATGTTTAAAAGGCAAAGATATTCCTCGTCAGAGTGCCATATGTATGTGATAGCAGTGTTGTCAAGCATTGTCTTGTCAATCTAGGCTGTGGAAAAATGGCCAGGAAAGCTGGATTCTCTGTTAAATTGTGTACCTGCTTTGGGATGGAGGGTAACGACTTCGTACTCATGAATCAGACTTCAGATGTGCACACTTTCCCTCCCCCAGGGGTTGTACACATTCTTCTTCTTTATTGCAGTAATAGAACCTTTCTTTATACTTCAACATAACTAAAGAAACAAATTATCTTTTTCTTCTTCTTCTTACTTCTTCTTCTTCATTCATCTGAAATGTTTGTTTTGGACGTAAATGTGTTGTACCTGTTTACAGCAGAGCTGTGATATCTGCACCTTTCGGCGGACACATCCGACTTTTTCAGGCATTTGTTGACCAGGTTTACCTTTCTGGCAGCCTTGGTCAGATAGTTAAGTATATACAGTATTGATGTGGAAATGGAAATATAAACAAATGTGTACGTGAGGACCAGCTGAAGTTTTTCCCAGATAGAATAGTAGGCATAGTGCTGTCATTGCCACCCATCCACTTTAATTATTAGAGTCAATAGAGTGTTTTAACAGTATAGCTGCAAAATAATAGGCTAAGCAAAGTTACAGAAAAAGTAAGAAACATGGTCACCCATGTGTTACTGGGACCCTGAAGCGAAGCAAAAAAAAAAAAAATAGTAACATTGTAACCCAGTGATGGACTGAGCCTATAAATATTGGTTGCCAGGAGACAAAGCTACTGAAAGGACACTAAAATTTGTAACATTTTCTAGTGTTTAAAGGATCCACTCTATCAGTGTCCCACAGGCCCACTTTATCAGTGTCTCACAGTGCCCACTCTATTAGTGTCCTACAGGGCCCACTCTATCAGTGCTTGCTTGCTTGCGTTCGCTGGCTGTGAACTCCAGCGTGAAGTCCTGTATGTCAGATGAAGACATCCTGTTGTCCAACATCAGTGTGATTGTCTTACCGGACTGAGGTTTGCGTGAGTATCCATTGTCCCATGTCTGGCTTATTGATGTGCAGACTGGTGGTTCCTCGCCGTGCAGGCAGATACTCTCCGACTTCGGAAGAATCAGCGATCCTACTACGTTAGCCAGGACCCCGAAGGGACCTGTTGCCCAGGACGCACGACTAGGACGTGTTAGTAGGTCTTGGCCAGTATAGAACCTGGCCCTGGTGCCTTGGAAACACCTCCGCATCCCACTCTATCAGTATCCTATAGGGCCTACTCTATCAGTATCTCACAAGGCCTGCTGTATTGGTGTCCCACAGGGCCCACTCTATCAGTGTCCTATAGGGCCCACTCTATCAGTATCTCACAAGGTCCACTCTATCAGTGTCCCACATGGCCCACTCTATCAGTGTCTCACAGGGTCCAGTCTATCAGAGTCCCACAGGGCAGACACCATCAGGCAAGCTGACACCCAGGTCAGTCTGCCACTGTTATAAACTACCATGCGTGCCATAAGCGGTGACTAAGGCAGGAGCTACCTCCTCCATATAAAACTGTATCTATTAAATCCAACCGTCCATGAAAATGTAGCCAACCAAGATGAAAGGAAGCTCTTTGTTTTATGTTCTCTTGCTGTTATCTCAAGTGTGGTCCATATACATGCTACAACTTCTAGTGCACTGGACTGATGTTTGTGTGTGGCTTAGCTTTCCCTTTTACCAATGTCCCTCGCCATTAGGTGAACCCACTTCAGCTTCTGAGGTATTTGTAATTTATGTCCCCAAGTCAAGGACGAGAAGTCAACATTGTAGTCCAACAGACTGGTATAGGGGTTGAACCAGCTACCCCAACCTCACCGGAAGTTTAAGAGCGAGCACTCTTATCCATTCAGCCATGCTGAATTCAGAGTCTCTTCTAAAAGAAGAATAGCATGAAGAGAAAGCCACAGAGAGTCTGGATGACTGACTGACCTCCTTTCACCAAGGCTCATCTCCAGAACTGGCACCTGGCATGTTAGAACAATTTTTTGTGGGTGCTCGCTCGCTTTCAACTCAAGCTTCCAGTAGTGCTGGATTTTGTGTGTGGATTAGCTTTACCTATTAACAGTGTCCCTCGCCATTAGGTGAGCCCACTCCGACTTCACAGGTACTTATAATTAACGCAGGTCAGCATGGCCAAATGGATAAGAACGAAAGTTCTTAAACATCCGGTGTGCTGATGCCGAGGTAAGCGGTTCAACCCCTACACCGGACAGTTGGACTAAAATGTTGACCTATCGTCCTTGAATTGGAGATATTTTTCTTCTTTTGGTACTCGATTGCTTTGAGCTCAAGCTATTCTTCTTTTAGAAGAGCCTCTGAATTCAGCATGGCATCAGCACACCAGATGTTTACGAGCACGCGTTCTTATCCATTCGGTCATGCTGACGTGTTAGAACTATGTATCACATAGGGAGAACATAGCGGGACCTGCAGGAGACAGAGAAAGATAGGAGGCTTGGCCTGAGTTGCTTGAAGACCTGGCCTCCACTGGGGATAGGGGCTAAAGAAGAGGGATGGTGTCACACACGCACACATGGTTACCTCACCTCAATCTTGTTCATGCTTGCTAATACAGAAACTCCTTGCTTCTATAGAACAAGACACTAGTGTCAGGGTGTATGACTCTGCAAACAACTAATCCTATGTCAGGGTGTATGACTCTGCAAACAACTAATCCTATGTCAGGGTGTATGATTCTGCAAACAACTAATCCTATGTCAGGGTGTATGACTCTGCAAACAACTAATCCTATGTCAGGGTGTATGACTCTGCAAACAACTAATCCTATGTCAGGGTGTATGATTCTGCAAACAACTAATCCTATGTCAGGGTGTATGATTCTGCAAACAACTAATCCTATGTCAGGGTGTATGACTCTGCAAACAACTAATCCTATGTCAGGGTGTATGACTCTGCAAACAACTAATCCTATGTCAGGGTGTATGACTCTGCAAACAACTAATCCTATGTCAGGGTGTATGACTCTGCAAACAACTAATCCTATGTCAGGGCGTATGATTCTGCAAACAACTAATCCTATGTCAGGGTGTATGATTCTGCAAACAACTAATCCTATGTCAGGGTGTATGATTCTGCAAACAAATAATCCTATGTCAGGGTGTATGATTCTGCAAACAACTAATCCTATGTCAGGGTGTATGATTCTGCAAACAACTAATCCTATGTCAGGGTGTATGATTCTGCAAACAACTAATCCTATGTCAGGGTGTATGACTCTGCAAACAACTAATCCTATGTCAGGGTGTATGATTCTGCAAACAACTAATCCTATGTCAGGGTGTATGATTCTGCAAACAACTAATCCTATGTCAGGGTGTATGATTCTGCAAACAACTAATCCTATGTCAGGGTGTATGACTCTGCAAACAACTAATCCTATGTCAGGGTGTATGATTCTGCAAACAACTAATCCTATGTCAGGGTGTATGATTCTGCAAACAACTAATCCTATGTCAGGGTGTATGATTCTGCAAACAACTAATCCTATGTCAGGGTGTATGATTCTGCAAACAACTAATCCTATGTCAGGGTGTATGATTCTGCAAACAACTAATCCTATGTCAGGGTGTATGATTCTGCAAACAACTAATCCTATGTCAGGGTGTATGATTCCTGCAAACAACTAATCCTATGTCAGGGTGTATGATTCTGCAAACAACTAATCCTATGTCAGGGTGTATGATTCTGCAAACAACTAATCCTATGTCAGGGTGTATGATTCTGCAAACAACTAATCCTATGTCAGGGTGTATGATTCTGCAAACAACTAATCCTATGTCAGGGTGTATGATTCTGCAAACAACTAATCCTATGTCAGGGTGTATGATTCTGCAAACAACTAATCCTATGTCAGGGTGTATGATTCTGCAAACAACTAATCCTATGTCAGGGTGTATGACTCTGCAAACAACTAATCCTATGTCAGGGTGTATGATTCTGCAAACAACTAATCCTATGTCAGGGTGTTTGATTCTGCAAACAACTAATCCTATGTCAGGGTGTATGATTCTGCAAACAACTAATCCTATGTCAGGGTGTATGATTCTGCAAACAACTAATCCTATGTCAGGGTGTATGATTCTGCAAACAACTAATCCTATGTCAGGGTGTATGATTCTGCAAACAACTAATCCTATGTCAGGGTGTATGATTCTGCAAACAACTAATCCTATGTCAGGGTGTATGACTCTGCAAACAACTAATCCTATGTCAGGGTGTATGACTCTGCAAACAACTAATCCTATGTCAGGGTGTATGACTCTGCAAACAACTAATCCTATGTCAGGGTGTATGATTCTGCAAACAACTAATCCTATGTCAGGGTGTATGATTCTGCAAACAACTAATCCTATGTCAGGGTGTATGATTCTGCAAACAACTAATCCTATGTCAGGGTGTATGATTCTGCAAACAACTAATCCTATGTCAGGGTGTATGACTCTGCAAACAACTAATCCTATGTCAGGGTGTATGATTCTGCAAACAACTAATCCTATGTCAGGGTGTATGATTCTGCAAACAACTAATCCTATGTCAGGGTGTATGATTCTGCAAACAACTAATCCTATGTCAGGGTGTATGATTCTGCAAACAACTAATCCTATGTCAGGGTGTATGATTCTGCAAACAACTAATCCTATGTCAGGGTGTATGATTCTGCAAACAACTAATCCTATGTCAGGGTGTATGATTCTGCAAACAACTAATCCTATGTCAGGGTGTATGATTCTGCAAACAACTACTCCTATGTCAGGGTGTATGATTCTGCAAACAACTAATCCTATGTCAGGGTGTATGACTCTGCAAACAACTAATCCTATGTCAGGGTGTATGACTCTGCAAACAACTAATCCTATGGCAAGTTTAAGTCCGTGCTATCCTAGCTCTGGGTAACTCAGTTTCTTCGTCCGTGTTTGTCTGGAATTTTGTTTTGGACATAATTGCGTTGTGCCTGTTAACAGCAGAACTGCAATATTTGCACATTTCGGCTGACACATCGGACTTCTTCAGGTATTTGTTGACCGGGTTAACCTTCCCGGTAACTCAGTTTAATTCCCCTACTGTCAGAGATATATACTAATTTCCTCACCATGCATTGCCATGGCTGTCTGACATGGATCCAACAATTTGTAAAGAGTTACACCCTTTTTTAATTAACTCAACCTTTTTTGGCACGCCCCCCCCCCCCCCCCCCTCACCATATTTTCAGAACGTCATTCCCCCCTTTCGTATTTCCTACCTAAAAATCCCGCCCCTACCCCTACATAGTATACGTAATAATGGAAGCTAAATTTAATAGCACATACTAAAACAAGTCTAGACATCCTCATAAAACATGATTTGTGGGTCTACTTACTTTATAAATTGAATTTTAGAAGGGTGAGACGTACAGAAATGTACAGTATGAAGGGAAAAACAATATCAACTAATTGGTTATTGTATTAACATGATCTTGAAATAATCTTAATCACCACCCCCCCCCCCCCCCCCAAACTCATAAATTGGGGGGGGGGGGAATTCCCCATGGGGTTGAGAACCACTGGTATAATAGCTAAATTGGTCCTAAATTATCTTTGATCTGAGTTATGGGTACTTGTGAAAAATTTCATTTGGCTTCCGCTTTCCCTCTGCTCTGTGAGCAGGCTCTTTTGTTCCTCGTCAGATTGTTATGTTATATTTATTTCTCAGGTGAAAGTATTGAAGTATTTAAAGAAGCAGTTAAGTCCAATTTTACACATGTAATATTTGTTCCTTGCACTTCAATGATAATTGGTTTCTGCCAATTATTTGTTTTATTGTACAGGTAAAATATAGTATAGGCTTTATTTGTTTGCTTATGAAAGCTTTAAATCTCACCATCCAGTTATTTGTGATCATGTTTTTGTCAATGTAACTTTTTGATTTTTGCCTTGTCTTCTTTTTTTTCTTCCATGTAATTATGATTTTAAAAACTCAAACTAAATCACAGCCAAGTGCTGAGTCATAGAGGCACCATGATGGAAATATAAACATTCGGCATGAGAGAGTTGAACAGTTTGCACTTCACTAAGAAATCATTAAGACGGGCGGGAGCGTTGTGTATTATTGTAAAGACACTTTTTGTGTTAATTTCCTGTGCATACATTACTTGTGGGGAGGTACTGTGTGCATGAGAAATTGGTGGGTAACTGGTGCAAGTGTGTTTTTCTTCTTCTTTCGTTCATTTGACATTTGTCTATAACTGCAATGTTGTCTTTTGTGTGAATTTAACTGTCTTTTTTAGTTCACTCAGTGGTCTATAGAGTTTATCTTCCAACGTCATGTCTCTATGTCAGAAGGTTTGCCTAGATATGTTGTATTTTGGGCAGTCTTGGAGTATGTGCTGTGCTGTCTGCAGCGCGAATCCACATGTGCACATGGCTGATTTGCCAGTCTTGAGTGCAAGTCTGTATGAAGCTGCATCATGGACAAAACAAGCTTGCCTCGTAGCGTGGGTGTGGCATCATGTTCCAGCTACAGTACACACTAGACTTGGCATCATGTGACATCTTGCTTCTTCATTATCCAAAGATCAGGACTTGATAACTGAACTGGAAAATGTGGTTCTGGGCACAGACTGGGGAAAATTCTAATATCATCAGATTGGTGAAGAAGAGATGGGAGAAGTATATTGCTGTTAGGGGTGAGTACACAGCAAGGACTAAAGTTCACACCAGTTTAAGGGTACATGCCTTGACTCCTCCATACCAAACTTTTTGACCACCTCTCGTACAGGCCAATCATGATAGTGTTTCACAAGCTCAGAGGTTTGCTCTTGCGGTGTCCATTTTCTCTTATATGAACAGAATACTTATGTTTGTTTTGTTTTTAGTATTTTATCTGTTTTATTGACAGGGCTGAATGAAATCAAATATTACATTTCAATTGGTGTTGTTTGCACTTATTGTGCACATTTTTGTTGTGAATATACTTTAAGGTAAACTTACATTTTATTGACATTACGTGTATACTGTTTCTACTTAACCATATTCCTAGTCTGTGGATTATTTGTTTTATAAAATCTAGGCATTCACGTTTTTGTTAACAGAAATGTTAATGTGCATTTACTTGATTATCATGGTTTTTTGCTTTGATTGTTTGTAGATGTAGTAGCATAGTGAACTCATCAGTTTTTAACCCCCCCCTTCAAAGGAGGATTTTTTTCATGATCACCTCATAAAATGGATACCAGAACTTTGGGAGGTAAGGCCGCCACCATCATGATATTGGCTGCGTCACTTCTAATGTGTCATTTGATCCAGACAATATGGGTCCCCTAGAACCCAGCCTAAAATAGGTACCAGGAATTGTCTTGGGAAACCAAGGCGGCCAGCGTGATACTGACCCCCATCACCCTTCCCGTGCCGACTGGTCTATGACAATATGGGGCTAGCACCATATGCCCAGTAGGGGTCAGTGTATGTAAAACAAACATCCTTGGCTTACTTAACAATGCCTTAGTACAGTATAATGATATGGAAGAGAGATCTGTTGCCCTGTTTTAAAAACAATTTGTATGATTTGTAAGTTATTTTTTTTTACATGGCTCAATGGTCATGTGTTCGAATCCCCATTGAGGTGGGCTTTTAAAACTTAACTGGGCTTCCAGGTCAACCCAGCCTAAAAATAGATACAAGGAAATGATCTAGGAAGTATAGGCGGCCATTGTGATATTGACCACAGAACCCATTAAGTGTTTATTGGCTTGTACAAATATGAGGATGGGACTAAATACTTCTTAAGGTGCGTAAAGAAATCCTTTAGTTGTTTCTGTTTGCCATGTACCCAATGCTCAGAGTTAAGAGGGCTAAGTAGAAAGGGTCTAATAGCTAAGGAACCTATGACAGGTCTAGCAAACCAGTTTGGAAATTATTTGATCTTAGACAATACTGCTATTTGATTTATTTGGTTGTTTTGGGATTTGAGGTTTGAAGATTGAGCGCAACTGACAATGCTGATCGTATTCCAGTACAAACCTTGGGCCATGTCCACGTCGAATTGGAAGCACTGGTATTCAGTGGATGACAATAACAAGAACCCAATACTCCTCAAGACGTATTAAAGGGTCCACTAGTGCTTCCAATCTGACGTGGACGTCCATACCAGAATGCGATCAGCGTTGCCAATCGTGGATTGTGCTCAATATTTAAATACTGCTAATGAAAATATGGAAGAAACTGAAGGAAAGGTGGTAGTCACATGCACTGGAACTCTAATTACTGCTTCCCATGACGTCTAATGGTATTAAGTAGATGACTGTATGGCGTGGAAGTCTGGACATCAAACAAGCAACTAGAAAGTCGAAAAGTGGCCTTGGAGATGTGGATATACAGAAGAATATGTTGCATTTCATGGAAACAAAATTAATCAAATACAGAGGTTCTAGGGGTGGGGGGGGGGGGGGGGGGGGGGGGGGGAGAACGGGAATGAAAAGAGAGTTGATGAAAGAAATAAAAAAGAGGCAAGTGAAATATTTCTGCCACATTAACAGACATAACACTCTTATAAAAACCATACTGGAGGGCAAGGTTGAGGGCAAGCGAGCAAGAGGCAGACAATACAAGTGGGGAGATAACATCAAGAGATGGACAAACATCAGACAGAATGTACAATCAAGGCAAGAGACGGACAGTTTTGGAGATCCATTGCAGCCAACCTTCATTGTGGAGACGGCACCTGATTGATTGATTGATTGATTAAGTGAACGACAACAAGAACCCAATACTCCTCAAGATGTATTAAAGGGTCCACTACTTACTTTACTTTGTTTTCAGTTACAACATAGTAGATCTGACTAAGTCAACAATTTTAATGTGATTATTTTCTCTTGTGCAATAAGTAGATATCTCTGCCCATGGTTGGCTATTCCAGTGGACAGTGTGTCTTCGTGTTTTATAACTTGTGCACAATGTGCTAGCAGCTTTCATGCTTTAGCCAGGCTTCTTAGGAAGTCTCTGTGTTGTGGTTATTTTATTGTAAAAATTCAAACTAATGTTGGTTATTTTATTGTAAAAATTCAAACCAATGTTGGATATTTTATTTTTAAAATTCAAAGCAATGCTGGTTATTTTATTTTAAAAATTCAAACCAATGTTGGTTATTGTATTTGTTAATATTCAAACCAATGTTGGTTATTTTATTTTTAAAATTCGAATCAATGTTAGTTATGTTATTTAAAAAAAATTTAAACCAATGTTGGTTATTTTATTTCTAAAATTCAAACCAATGTTAATTTTATTTTTAAAATTCAAACCAATGTATTCCCTTAGTGAACAATATATTGCACGATTTCTTGCCTGGCATATTACCCTGCATCTTGTCAATGCAAAAAGGGTGTGGGAGTTGAGTTGAATCCATTACCTCGGCATCAGCACACCGGATGTTTAAGGACGAGCTGTCTTATCCATTCGGCCATGTTGACCTCCATGGCACAGAGCTGGTTGACTAGATGTGGCACAATATACCAGGCAAGAAATCCTGCAATATATTGTTGATGGCTTCTGTGATTAAATATTTTATTGTTTGTTTCCTTGGCATCATTGCTTACAGTGTACTGATTTTAACAATAAAAATGTTACATTAAATCACCAACTGTGTTATGAAATGTATTCAACATAATATTGAATCTCTTTAGACTATGGAAGGATTTGAAGGTGATGCAGTATTGACAGCAGACAATGAACAGGATCTGCAGCATTTAGTGGATGCTGTTTTTGTACACAGTGAACAACTAGGGTTGGAATTACATTGTAAGAAGACAATGATTACGGTCATCTCCAAAAAGAAAGAAATAACACGATGTAACATCCAAGTAAATGGAAAAAGTCTTCAACAGGTGAATCGGTACAAATATCTTGGAACAGTCATAACATGTGATGTCAGGTGCCTTGAGATTAGAACAAAAATCAACTTGGCAAAAGTTGCCAGTTAATACATTTCCATGTGTGGTTTGTTATGTGAGAACACACAAATATTTAAAAGTGCTATGGGATGATTAATCATCTCAAGTGACTTACTGTATGTAGTTTTCCATATACAACCCACTTTAATTTGATATATTAGGGACGTTCATTTGAAACCCATTCCAATGGCTTTATTACAAAAGCATGAAACATTAACAGGTGTGGTAGAATTAAACAAAGCATCCATTTTCAATTTGAATGAATTATGCACCATGGGTTGGTCAGAAGTCGCCGCCGTAGGCATTCAGGCAAGCATCCCATTGCTTAGGCAGGCGGCGAATGCCGTCTGCAAAAAAGGAATGTGGTTGCTCACTAAACCAAGTGTTTACCGTGTTCATTACGTCTGCATCTGTGTGAAATCGTTGCCCCTTGAGAACTTTTTTTAGAAGTCCCGAACAAATGAAAATCACATGGTGACAAATCAGGACTATAGGCTGGATGTTGCATAATTTTCCACTTCTTCCTTGCTAATGCATTCCTGCACAATCTTTGCGACATGTGCAACAAAATCACACTGCGAGAAAGCATGCCGGGTCGTTTATTCTTGATGGCTTTTTACAGCTTGTCTAGTGTTTTCTAGTAGTGGGTAGAGTTGATGTTGACACCAGGTTCTTTACAGTTGGCCAACAATAGCCCTTCATGGTAAAAAAATGCGCTCAGCATAACCTTACCGGTGGAAACCTGTAACTTGAATTTTTTGGCTTTTGGTGATCCAGAATACTTCCATTGCATGTTCTCTCTTTTGCTGCTCGGCTCAAAGTGGTGACACCATGATTCATCACATGCCACTATGCGGAAGAGAAATGCACCACCTTCCACTCTGTAATGCAGCAAGTGGTTCAAACACCATCCCATGCGTTTCTCTCTTTGATGGTCGGTCAACATCCATGGTACCCACTGTGAACACACCTTCCGATATTGCAGTTTCTTACGAACGACCTTTTGAATTGTCCCAATTGTCACATCAAATTCTTTAGCGAACGTATGCTTTGACAACGGTTCATCTGTACTGCTGCATCAATTTTGACGATGGTTTTTCTGTTGCAACAATATGCACTTGACCCGGCTGTCAAAGATCTGTCATGAACTGATGTCTTTTCCGAAACATTCATGCCCAGTCTGTCACTGTTGTCCTCGACACACATTTGTTACCGTATTGCCAGCATTCTTCGATGAATGTCCACTGGTTCACATCCTTCAAATGAAAGAAACTGAATCACCGCTCTTTGGACGGATTTTGAATCAACCTGGCCATTTTCTTAACGGTCAGAAACAGAACCTATGCATTATGGGATGATAAGCACTTGCTCTTTTATTCTTCTTCTTCTGCGTTCATCCGGATTTTTTGTGTGGATGTGACTGCGTTGCCTGTTTACAGCAGAGCTGCGTTCTTGTGCCGTTAGGCCGACACATCTGACTTCTGCGGGCATTTGTTGACCGGGTTAACCTTCCCGGGGCTCTTTTATTCATTGGTCAGTACTTATCACATGACTATGACATGATCATGTTCAAATTACGCAATTACGTAGTGCGGCACGAATGGATTTCAAATGAACGCCCCTTATATAATACAAGATATCTGCTACCACTTTTAAGTCGTAACTGTGACACACCTCTACTTCCCGTTTTCCGCCATCCATTTTTGTTAGGTGCAAATCTGTTTTATTTGGCACTGAATTTGTTAATTTCCTTTTTGTTGGTCATCTTGTCACACTGAATTACTGTAGAAATGATATTCTTTATATTTCATTTGTAAAATTCAAAACACTAGATTAAAGACAAATGGTAGCTGTATGTAACTCAGTTACAACAGGAAAGTTGATGGGAAAAGGGAAAGAGGAAGACAAAGAATAAATAAATGCCACAAGGCTTAATCATAACAAGAATAGACACCTGATCCATGACTCTAGTGATCGCATGAGATGGTGAACTATGACCTCGCACACTTATAGGGACAGATCGCTGAAGACCACGTGGTAAAAGAGATGCCCACGCTGGAGTTCTTCTATTCTATTTATAGAGGCTATGACCACAGACCAGTAAGGTCACTGCCAAGAAGGAAAAGAAATGGCAGACTACCTTCCTTTTAGATGCCTAGAATATCTTGATTCGTCTATTCACACAATTCTTCCACACAACCTGCCGAAGGTAAACACAATGATCTGGCTTAACACCATAACCAATGAAGAATTGCTTATCTGGAGTAACTTGTTACAAAAGTTCTGTTATTATTTCACTTACATATTGTAAGAAATCTGGTCTATTCTGTCAAATAACAATGCCCTTCTGATGTGTCTCCACCTTGAAGAGGTAGAGGGACTTCAGTGTTCCAATGACCCTAAGAGCTTTGCCGAGAGTAAGGTCCCCCATGCTGGACAGGCCAAGAAATATCAACCAGACAAAAGGAGACAGAAACCTGCTGCCTTGTAGGTAGACTAAGTCAAAGCAAACCCCAAAATAATGCCTGTCAAAGTCAGATGTGCTAAGCCACAAGCTTGATGAAACAGTATATCGCAATTCACCAAAAGGTGTCAAAACAACACTGAGCACAATATTATGCCTGTAATATATGCAGAAGAGTTAGAAAAGACGACGTACAGATACTAGTAACAAACGGAATGACAGAACAATCACTGGAAAAAAAAAAAACAAACAAACAAAAGCAGATATTTCATTTTCTTGTATTTGTACAAATGAAATAAGACATCAAATAATAAAGTCAAGTAAGTCAATGTACAGCGGCATGTCGATGAACCAGTTAGGAACACGTACTGACAATGGCATGAACGCATTAAGGTGAGGACTCAATGCCTGGGTGTCCCCGATCGCTATAGGAGGGGAAGACTAGTCGCCTATCCCTCTGTGCACTCAGGGCCTACAAAATGTAATGGTCCTAGCACTTCACAGAACTATGACAGGCTGCTGCTTCGGGACTTGTTTCTTTTCTGTGTAAATTGTAAGTCAATATATATAAATATATATAATTTAGGCTGACTAGGGATGGGAAATCTTGCTTCTGAACAAGAAGTTTTCCAGAAGGTAGTTATGGTAGCGAGATTCTGCAAGGGACTTGCTACTGAATGAATGAATGAATGAAACTAGAGATGTGTGTTTCACCTGTATTTTCCATCATGGAACAACTCGTGAGGATGTTATAAGGTCCGTTTTACGGTGGTCTTTACTATCCCAGATACTTTTTGATACCCAGTTTTAGATACCCACTGTGACAATTACTGTAACAATTTGATAAGTGAGGAGATAATGAGGTCCCTTTTACGGCTGTCTTTACTATCCCAGTTACATTTCTGATACCCGGTTTTAGATATCCTACAGAGATGATTACTG
Source organism: Cepaea nemoralis (assembly GCA_014155875.1). Classification (NCBI taxonomy): domain Eukaryota; kingdom Metazoa; phylum Mollusca; class Gastropoda; order Stylommatophora; family Helicidae; genus Cepaea; species Cepaea nemoralis. The sequence continues at coordinate 965,201 of JACEFZ010001343.1, forward strand.
TAGTGATTTGATAACACATGAGGAGATACTAAGCTCCGTTTTATGGCAGTCTTTACTATACCAGATAAATTTCTGATACCCAGGTTTAAATACCCCCCTTCTTCTTCTTCTGTGTTCATTCGAAGAGTTTTTTTTGGACGTGATTGCATTGTGCCTGTTTACAGCAGAGCTGCGTTCTTACACCGTTAGGCAGACGCATCTGACTTGTTTAAAATATCTGATTACTGTAAAAAACTTGGGGAAAAAATCCAACAGAAGCTCTCTATTTTTGACTGTTGATGAAACCTGTCACTCTAAACGAAGTATGCTTGTCTGCACCTTTCTCATAATACTTTGTGAGTCTGTTACAATAATGATATGTGTGCGCTGTTGCCCTCCAGCCAGTGGAATGTCACAGCGACTTCCTCCACCTTCATTCTCAGACTAGAGATTGTGGTATCATATGCCAGGCTCGCAGGTCAGCATGGTCGAATCGGTAAGAACGTGTGTTCTTAAACATCCATTGTGCTGATGCTGAGGTATGCGGGTTTAACCCCTACACCGGACAGCTGGATTAAAATGTTGACCTAACGTCCTTGACTTGGGGACGTAAATTACAAGTACCTTTGAAGTCAGAGTGGGTTTGCCTGATAGCGAGGGACATTGTTAATAGAGAAAGCTAATCCACACGCAAAATTCAGTCCATCACTACTGTAAATAGTGTGTATGGACTGCGCTTGAGTTCAAAGCGAGTGAAAAAAAAAAAAAAACAAAACCAGGCTCTCCTGCACCAAGCAAATACTCTACTCCATGTACTACTAGCATAAAAGCTAGTACATGTGATTACCCCCAAAATGTCCTCATGATGTTACTTCCTCATAACATGTGTCAAAACAAGGACTAACATTATGTGAATGGTGACATCTAACTTAGCTTATAGAGAACACTACACATGTCTCCAACTAGCCACCTGGCTCATTAATTATTCACAGGTCCAGTAACAAACTCCACAAACGTTAACTGTAAACATTAACAACTTTTTACTACTATTTAAATAAATGTGGAAGACTAGCTGTCTCCTGTAACTCCCTCCATCTTGTGAATTCTTCAAAGTTACATCTTTGAAAGCCTTGGCAACTTCAGGATTTTCCTCAGCAAACTTTTCAGCAGTGTTCTGTTGCAACCAATCAGAATTGTTAATCTGTTGACCCAGAGTTGTCAGTAGATCTTCCAGGGTTTCTCTCTCTGAATTTGAAAAAAAAAAGAAAGTGTAAAAATATGTAAAGTTAGTTGCATATCCTTTACAGGACGTCACAGTCAATACCAGCTGGTCTGCTGTCAAATCGCCCGCATCTGTGTTTCGAAATGCGGGTATGTGGGATTATGAACTGCGCCCGTAATCCCCTTGCTGTGGAGCCAGTAAAAATATTAGGTACAGTGTAAATTAAAAAAAAAAAAAAATACATGCATGTCCTTTGCTGGATGTTGTGATCAGTCAGTCCCCTGTTGATTTTTCCAGGAAATTTTACATTAAGTAGTTTGCCATTGCTGTCTGAACAAGAAGTCAACCTTTTAAGTCCAACTGATCGGTGATGGAGATGACTCCCTAACCCAAACATTAGCACTTATATATACTGTATACAAAACAGGCAAAAACTGTTCTAATCTATGACGGGGAATCTTAGAATGTGAACAAACGAATTTGGGAGAGCTTGGAGGCAATAGAGATGTGGTTTCTAAGATGAATGTTACAGAAACCTTGGATGACAAAACTAACTAATAACAATTCCCTGAAAGAGACTAATCTTCTTATTTCGTTTGCTGTTTGCTTGAAATATGTCTATAACTGCAATGTTGTCTCTTGTATGAATTGAACTGTCTTTTTTAGTTCACATAGCGGTCCATACAGTTTATCTGCCACTGTCGTCTCTCTAGACCAGATGGTTTGCCTAGATATGTTGTATTCTGGGCAGCCTTGGAGTATGTGCTCTGCTGTCTGTGATGCCAATCCACATGTGCACATGGCTGATTCACCAATCTTGAATTTTGTATACATGTGGTTGCGTAATCTATTGTGTCCTGTTCTGAGATGCAGAATAATGACTTGTCCTGGTCTGTCCATAATGTGGTAGTCGTCTTGAGCAGGTTTTGGTGGCTTTCTGACTGATTTGATTATTCTTTTCTTTTGGTGGTATGTAATGGGCACATCAGGCTGTTCTTCGTTTGCTCCTCCCTTAACTAATCGATCAGCTCTGTCGTTTCTGGGTACTCCACAGTGGGATGGTATCTACTGTATGGTGACCTTATGCTGACTGCTAAGTTCAGAAAGTAGTGTCCTTAGTACTGGCAATTTCCCAGACAGGAGCGCCTTGAGTACTGATTTTGCATCTGTCAATAGCACTGCAGGTTGTGTACCATGGCTGGTATTTAGTAATTTCTCTGTTGCTATCTTGATTGCCTCAATTTCAGCATCATAGTTATGGCAGTACTTTCCTGTTGGAACTCTGGCCGTGTCCCTAGTATTATTTGGGTATTTTATGTACACTCCTGCTCCTCCATTTCGAAATCATTTTGTGCTGACCCATCTGTGTAGACTCGGATCCAGAGGTCCTGTGGATATTCTTCATCAAGGAAGCTGTGAGTGGTTGTTCCGCGCTGTACACTGTTCTGTTCTTCCTTGTCAAATATTCCTCTCACTTTTGTCTGGATTTGTAGTGATAGTCTATGCTCATCTTTCCATGGAGTTTGCTCTGGAATAGTTTTCAGGGGGATACCAACTGTGGGCAGATCGGTGGTTTCTTTGCAGTCGTTTGGCCTGGTGGATAAAACTACTTCTTTTCAACCACCACATAGCTAAGTTTTCAAATCTGTTCTTCATAGGGTGGCCTGGCAAGCTGAGGAACTTTTCTGCTTGTATTAGCGTTTTCGTATCTCTGCGCTCACTCAGTGCTTGTGTCTTCCCCATCTTCTCCATTTCCACTATAGGGGTTGATCTCATCCCTCCTGTGGTGACTCTAAGTGCTTGATTTTGCACCTTGTTCAGCTCTTGAAGTGTGGTTTTTTATGCTGAACACCACACAGTTGACCCATATTCCAGGTGTGGTCATATGCTCTGTTGATAAACTTTGCTAAGTATTTTCCCACTGGCTCCCCATGTGGTTCTACTTAGTTTTTTCAGGATGGCTATTTTCCTTCTGGCTTTTGCTACTGCTTTGTTGATGTGTTTTCTCCATGTCAGCCTGTCATCAAATGTTACTCCAGGGTATGTTGGTTCTTTATCTTCTCTAAAGAGACTAATGAAAGTAGAAATTATAGACAACTATTAAAACAGAGACAATATTCTTTGGTCACATAATGATAAACGAGGCGTTGGAGATCATCATCATGGCTGGAATGATCAGCGGAGGCGTGGCAGAAGCAGACCAACAGAAACGATGCTGATGGTATAAAACTATGTCATCGAGAAATTTGTGTGGCTGTTGCGCTCGCTCGCCTTGAACTCATACATAGTCCATACACATGCTACTACTTCTAGTGCCCTGGCTGATTTTTGCGTGTGGATTAGCTTTCCTATTACCAGTGTGCCTCGCCATCAGGAGAACCCACTCTGAATTCTGAAGTATGGAGGAATATTATCATCACTACTGTGATGTTGATTACTAGTAACTACTACCTACTGCCCAATTAAATGGGTTGCCAAAGTTAACAATCAGGACGTTTCAAGGGAAGCTGAGTCACAAAGATAACTTATCGCAAACAACAGAAAGAGGCAGTCATCATTTGTTGGCCTCGTTATGAGAAGGTAAAAACTAGAACATGTTGTGACAACCAGAAAGATTTGCAGAAAGAAAGATACAGGAAGACAGCGTGAGAAAACTTTTGAGTCTTGTGTCATGGCACGGAAGGGAGTCAACACACAAACTGATCCATGACGTTGGAGATCGTAATATGTGAAGAGGCATGACCGCCCATGCCAGCCGGCAAGGCACTGGATGATGACTATATACTATTACCAGAGGGGGGATCTCCATGGGGAAGTGGTTAAGCTCTCTGCTTCATACTCCAAAGTTTGTGGGTTCAATTTCGGCCTCCGTCATTTAGAACAACGAGTGCAATTTTTACCGACTCCTGAGGGTCGTCAATGGAGCTACGGAATAGTGCTCTGTCACTTTCCGCCCTGCAGAAAGAGACAGAGACATATGGGTTAGAAACCCAGTGCAATGAAGTCGATCTTGTCTTTAAATGTTTTACTATTACTAGTAAGGGGCGGCTGGCCGAGCGGCTAGAACACTGGATTCTCCTTTGGGAGACTCAGGTTCGAATCCTCAGTAAGATGTGGGATTTTTTTCTGTCGGGAGCAAACAGAAAACCCTAACCTGCAGTTTGCGGCGACTGTACTAGCCAGGCGGCCTTAATTCCTCAGGCTCAAAGACCCTCCTGCCATACACTGAAAGGTACTATTGGCAGTAAATGACAGCTGTTTTTTTATTAAATGACAGTGCTAATGCTGCTGCTGCTACTACTACTATTTGTTTACTACTATAACTGCTACAAATACTACACTACAACTGCTACTGTAATCATGATTACTAGTAACTGCTGCTACTACTACTACTACTGCTGCCTCTACTACTGCTGTTGCTGCTGTTAGTGCTGCTGCTGCTATTCTACTATCACTATTTCTTCAAGTGCCTGATCTAGAGTAGACATTCACACTGGTGATCCCTGTCAACACGGGTGATCCCTTCTCTACACTACTCTCCGTCAACACTGGTGATCCCTTCTCTACACTACTCTCCGTCAACACTGGTGATCCCTTCTCTACACTACTCTCCGTCAACACTGGTGATCCCTTCTCTACACTACTCTCCGTCAACACTGGTGATCCCTTCTCTACACTACTCTCCGTCAACACTGGTGATCCCTTCTCTACACTACTCTCCGTCAACACTGGTGATCCCTTCTCTACACTACTCTCCGTCAACACTGGTGATCCCTTCTCTACACTACTCTCCGTCAACACTGGTGATCCCTTCTCTACACTACTCTCCGTCAACACTGGTGATCCCTTCTCTACACTACTCTCCGTCAACACTGGTGATCCCTTCTCTACACTACTCTCCGTCAACACTGGTGATCCCTTCTCTACACTACTCTCCGTCAACACTGGTGATCCCTTCTCTACATTACTCTCCGCCATTGCATCTTCTAATACTGAGATGAAACTTATGTTGCTTGTATTATGTGTCCATTAGTTCAGAGTTGAAGCTTTCTAAAAGTTAGTTGCATATCGTTTACAAAACATTGCAGTCAACACCAGCATTTTTTTGCTGTTGTGATCTCTTGGCAAGTTTACATTCAGTAGTTTGCCATTGCTTTCTGAATGACCGGCACCCATACCATTTCATAAAATACCAACGCAGCGCAGTCTGCTGCCAAATCGCGCACAACTGTGTTTCGTATGCGGGATCACGAACTGTGTCCGTAACCCCTTTAATTCTCTGTGTTTCCCAGCATGTCTGGCCTCAACCCCACAGCAGATACTACCACTGAGGTTTCACATGTTAGGCCTTCACATATTCTAGGCTATGACAGTTGAGGTGAGGGTGGCCAGCTTCTTTCCTCATATCTAGCCTCACCAAACAATTCTCAGAAAATTCTGAACATTGCTTAGTACTAATTTTTATGAGCCATACTCATTGGGAAAAAAGAATCCTGTCTCTATTGGGGATTTAACATAGACTGGCAGGCAGGCTCAATATCCACTTGCCACTGGGCTCCTAATTAAGAAAACATGTGCTTATAAATAACATTTTTTGAGCACGTATGAGAAGAAATAAACTAGAGAACTTGGTGACAAGTGGCAAGATTGAGGGGGGAAAGAAAAAGGGTGAGGCAGAGAAGTAAATACAGTGCAGACCCGATAAGGTGAACTCACCTGGGGCCCAAGACATAGTTCTTATAAGAAATTCCTCTTATAAGAGTTCAAGCATATAGTAATGCATTTTACAACATACAATACAATATTGTTTTTACAACAGAAATTTGCCACAAACAAGATTATCTTAAGCGATTTGCACTGTATCTGGATGGCTTAGCCATGTGGCATGGTAGAGACAAGAACATGGAGCTGATCTATGACTCTGGTGATCATGTAAGATGGTGAAAAGCATGACCGCCCAGGCTTGTTGGCATGTCACATGATGAAGATGATAATAATGATGTACTTACAAATTCTGCAGCCCTTAAAATAAGCTGCTTGAAAAATAAACAAGATATTTTAATAGGAGAACAAACAATTCAAACTGCTGTTAGGTCTACACACCTGAGAAAGTGGAGGTAAAAGCCATAAAAACTATTATTAGTTGATAGGTATGTATTGCTAGCACTAAATTAGATTTGTCAAGATATGAATCTTTATGTGCAGTAATAGTCAAAGAAGAGAAAAACAAAGACATCTAATTGTAGATTAGTGTGCTTACTTTCTGTGTTACTGGCTGCGTTTACTTTATTGTCTGGCTTGTCTTCTGCGGCACCCTCACCAGGCAGTGTTTTAGCCTTCAAATCTGCCATATCACGTTCTGTGACAAAGAAGAACCACAGAACATTATTCAAGAATACTGGATATGTAATTACATTATTATTACTTTGAACTGATGTTACTGCACTCATGGCATTTCAACAGGAGTTCAGTCTTCCTTATCAACCTACACAGAGCTTAGAGGCTAATTATCATCCTACCACTGATGTAGGCTAATCATCAACCTACCACACTGATGTAGACTAATCATCAACCTACCAAACTGATGTAGGCTAATCATCAACCTACCACACTGATGTAGGCTAATCATCACCATATCACATTGATGTAGGCTAATCATCACCATATCACACTGATGTAGGCTAATCATCAACCTACCACACTGATGTAGGCTAATCATCTACCTACCACACTGATGTAGGCTAATCATCTACCTACCACACTGATGTAGGCTAATCATGACCCTACCACACTGATGTAGGCTAATCATGACCCTACCACACTGATGTAGGCTAATCATCACTCAACCACACTGATGTAGGCTAATCATCAACCTACCACACTGATGTAGGCTAATCATCACTCAACCACACTGATGTAGGCTAAATATCAACCTACCACACTGATGTAGGCTAATCATCAACCTACCACACTGATGTAGGCTAATCATCACCATATCACATTGATGTAGGCTAATCATCACCATACCACACTGATGTAGGCTAATCATCTACCTACCACACTGATGTAGGCTAATCATCTACCTACCACACTGATGTAGGCTAATCATCTACCTACCACACTGATGTAGGCTAATCATCTACCTACCACACTGATGTAGGCTAATCATCTACCTACCACACTGATGTAGGCTAATAATGACCCTACCACACTGATGTAGGCTAATCATCACCTACCACACTGATGTAGGCTAATAATCAACTACCACACTGATGTAGGCTAATCATCACTCAACCACACTGATGTAGGCTAATCATCACCCTACCACACTGATGTAGGCTAATAATCAACTACCACACTGATGTAGGCTAATCATCACTCAACCACACTGATGTAGGCTAATCATCAACCTACCACACTGATGTAGGCTAATCATCACTCAACCACACTGATGTAGGCTAATCATCAACCTACCACACTGATGTAGGCTAATCATGACCCTACCACACTGATGTAGGCTAATCATCAACCTACCACACTGATGTAGACTAATAATCTACCTACCACACTGATGTAGGCTAATCATCAACCTACCATGCTGATGTAGGCTAATCATCACTCAACCACATTGATGTATGCTAATCATCAACTACCACATGGATGTAGGCTAATCATCAACCTACCACACTGATGTAGGCTAATCATCACCCTACTACACTGATGTAGGCTAATCATCACCCTACCACACTGATGTAGGCTAATCATCACTCAACCACATTGATGTATGCTAATCATCACTCAACCACATGGATGTATGCTAATCATCAACTACCACATGGATGTAGGCTAATCATCACCATACCACACTGATGTAGGCTAATCATCACCCTACCACACTGATGTAGGCTAATCATCACCCTACCACACTGATATAGGCTAATCATCACCCTACCACACTGATGTAGGCTAATCATCACCCTACCACACTGATGTAGGCTAAGCATCATCCTACCACACTGATGTAGGCTAAGCATCATCCTACCACACTGATGTAGGCTAAGCATCATCCTACCACACTGATGTAGGCTAAGCATCATCCTACCACACTGATATAGGCTAATCATCATCCTACCACACTGATGTAGGCTAAGCATCATCCTACCACACTGATGTAGGCTAAGCATCATCCTATCACACTGATGTAGGCTAATCATCATCCTACCACACTGATGTAGACTAATCATCAACCTACCACACTGATGTAGGCTAATCATCCTACCACACTGATGTAGGCTAATCATCCTACCACACTGGTGTAGGCTAATCATCATCCTATCACACTGATGTAGGCTAATCATCATCCTACCACACTAATTTTGGTCTCTTCATTAATCCTTTCTGCCAGTCCCACAGTAGATTTCCTATTCCAGTAATCCATAGATTGCTGCTCCATTGACATATATAACTGTCCAAAAAGAGATTATATAATCACTCACTCTCAGGAAGTAACCTTTGCTAAATGGATAAGTGCATTCGCTCTTAAACTTCCAGTGTGCTGATGCCAAGGTAGCAGATTCAACCCCTACAATTGCAATAAACTGTTGACTTCTCATCCTTGACTTGGGGACGTAAATTATAAGTACCTCAGAAGAATGTTGAAGCACACTGGTAATAGCAAAATATAATCCACATGCAAAAATCAGTCCAGTGTAGAAGAAGTCTGTGTATGGACTGTGCTTAGGTTCAAATGCAAGCAAAAAAAAACAACACAAAAAAACGATCATATTCTTCATCCGTCTGATTCTCATGTGCATTGTCCACATCCTGACATATCCTTTAAAAGCCAACACATCGGCTCTCTCTGTCTTTATATCAATTACCACATGAGCAATATCATTGTAGTCATTTACATTACAATCCTCCTCCTTCCATTCATGGTAGCTGAACAAGTTCAACAGACACATTTTTGTTTGGGCGCTCACTCGCTTTGAACTCAAGGATAGTCCAATCTCACTACTTCTAATAGTGCTGGACTGAATTTTGCGTATAAATTTTAGTTTTCCCTATTAACAGTGTCCCTCACCATCAGGTGAACCCACTCTGACTTCAGGGGTACTTGTAATTTATGACCCTAAGTCAAGGACGATAGGTCAACATTTTAGTCCCACTGACCGGTGTAGGGGTTGAACCCCTTACCTCTGCATCAGCACACGGGATGTTTAAGAACACATGTTCTTATCCATTCGGACATGCTGGCCTCCAACAGAAAATGTTGGTGGAAAAATGGAGATTTCTAATTTTGACCAAAACAAATATGTTCATTCACTCAACAATCAGCAGTCATAATCTGAATCACATGATTGTAATAATTGCTCAGTTTTAAAAATATATCCATATAAGAATGTTATGTTCTTCTCTTATAATTGTAAACATCGTCTACTTCTTTAGATAATAAGCCTGGAGCAGACATCAGAGATCATGATGCTCCAATCTTCTCCTTTTGTGATGATGATGATGATGATGCAGTTGGAGTTGCTTATATATTACTAATTGTTGTCCAGTTATTTAAGCTTTCCCCATTTCTCTGCCATCAAACATCGGTATAAGAGATGCAAGGCAAACTGTATGAATGCTTGCTTGTAAATTTGTAAAAAAGCAATGTTAATGTGAAAACGATGACGCAAACAATAGATTGTATGATTTATTTATTGCCTGGTATAGTTTGCTGCATCTCGTCAGGTACATACTGCAGAATTCACACAACATAAAGTGAAATAACCAGATAAATCCTTCAAGCTGAAATATACACATGTTCGCACAGTAATGTCAATTGTCTAGCACAGTAATTTTTAACTGACTATCTAATTGCTAAACTGACTATGATAATATAGTACTATTAGTATTAGTACCGTGGTAGACAATTGACATTACTGTGGGAACATGTGTGTATATTTCAGCTTGAAGGATTTAATCATTTATCTAGTTTAAAACTAGTTAGTTATTTTACTTTATCATTTACTTTTTTTTTTTAAGGTTGTCTGAATTCTGCAGTATACATCTGACGAGATGCAGCAAAATATGCCAGGCAATACATCGTGCAAATCTATTGTTTGTGTCTTCGTTATTCAATGTTAATGTATCAACTATTATTAATAATAATATTATTATAATTATTATTATTCTTCTTTGTGCTTCGAGGGAACCGGGAAAACGTTAAAAATCTTATCTTGACTGTGTATTCGCGACATGAATATCGCAATTTTGTTCAAGATCGCGTAATGTGGAGAAGCATGGTCGCCCGCGCCAACTGACAAGTCAAACGATAATGACGTTGAATACGTGATAATATAAACAACAACATTATATTACATAGCACTATTGCAAACTGCCGATATACCGGTATTATTTCAAGCCAGCCGCACCATGTAGCAATAAAGAAACCAGTGGACAGGAAGTAGACAATGGGCGGGCACTCTTGTCGTCATAGTTCAGTGGTTCTCAACCGGTGGGGAATTCTCTCTCTCTCTCTCTCTCTCTCTCTCTCTCTCTCTCTCTCTCTCTCTCTCTCTCTCTCTCTCTCTCTCTCTCTCCCCCCCATCCATACTTTATGGTCATGTACTTCTCGCCCTTCTGAATTTCGTTTTATAACGTAAGTAGACCCGCAAATCACGTTTCATGTAGCCATCTAGACTTGTTCTAGTATGTGTTATTAAATTTAACTTCCATTTTCAATTACTACTGTCCAAGTGACCGTCCACAGGCACTGGACACACTACCATTAACAGAAAAAAACGATTGTGTGTGGCGATTTCAACAGCCACTCGCAGAGTTGGGGCTATGAAAGTATGATCACATGGACCAGAGAGGAGAGAGACTGGAAGACTGGCAGGATGAGAATCTGAATAGATTCATCTTGATTAACAAGCCGTCCGACCCACATACTTTCTACTCGAGAACATGGCACACTACAACTACACCTGATCTGGCTTTTCATTCACCAGGCCTGGAGTGGAACATTACACGAATTTTTGGGAAACAACTTGGTGGCAGTGACCATCGGCCAGTCTTTCTAACTGTAGAAAATGAGCTTGTAAGTGAAAGCAGCACCCTCTCGAGGTGGAACTACAAGAAAACAGACTGGGCAATGTACAAAAATCGCACCAGCATACTGGTTAGAAACCTCAACACTGAGAAAGACATAAATAAAGTAGTTGAAGAGTTTGGGAAATGCATACTACAAGCAGCACGAGAAACAGTACCAAGAGGAGCCCGTAAACAATATTAACACTACTGGAGTAGTGAACTGGAACAGTTGCATAATGATGTGGAAGTGTGTAGAAAGCAAGCAGAGGCCACACCCAGCCAAGAGCACCACAATAAATTCCAGCACGCAAAAGCCAAATTTCAAAGGGCCAAGCTGCAGGCTAGACGGAAAAGCTGGCAGGAGAAAACGGAGTCTCTGAACTTTGAAAGAGACACAAGGAAATTGTGGAAGCTAATAAAACAACTTAACGAATAGGGCACAGGGAGAAACTCAAAAATTGCACTACATAAAGATGGAAACATCTTAACAAGAAAGCAAGCAGCTGACCATTTTGCGGACTCATTCGCACAAGATAACAATATCAAAATTAGTCCAGAGAAACAACAAGAGATTCGAGAGAAACGGCAACATACAGGAAAGAAGGAAATAGTACATGAGGTTCTGGAGGCACCCATCACAATCAGCGAACTGGAGCTAGCCATATCAAAACTGAAAATGAGAAAGTCACCAGGAGCTGATGGTATCTCCAATGAAATGATCAGGAACCTAGGAACAGAGGCCAAAGCAAAGCTGTTGCAGATCTTCAATAACAGTTGGACCTTAGGCAGTGTTCCACAAGCCTGGAGAGAAGCAATCATGATACCCCTCCTAAAATCAGGGAAAGATAGTTCCATTGCCTCTAGCTACAGACCAATTAGCCTCACCAGCTGTCTCTGCAAAACATTGGAGCGCATCATCAATCACAGACTGCAGTGGTACATTGAAAGTAAAAACACCCTTGTGCCACAGATCAGACAGCCTACCTCTCTCAAGAAATTGAGGATGCATTCCAAGAGAATAAGCTGGATAGATCTGAAGAAAGCCTTTGACAAAGTCTGGAAAGAAGGTCTGATGAAGAAATTGAGAAACTGCAAAGTCAGTGGAAGAATGTACAAATGGGTGAAAGCATACTTGCACAACAGAAGAGCCCGAGTACAGATAGACGGACTCAAGAGCAAGAAAGTACTACTGCGTCACGGTGTTCCACAGGACGGAGTCTTGTCCCCCACACTTTTTCTAATCGTCATCAATGATCTTGTTGCTAATCTACCGCATGGAATTAAAGCGGCAATATACGCTGATGACCTGGTTCTATGGAGCACAAATGAACATGCATCAGTGGCCACCAGATTGCTACAAATCAAATCAAATCAAATCAAATCAAATCAACTTTATTAGGGTCACAAATTGGGCGCGCAGGTCCGTCTTACATTCGGCCCTTCCAATCACTCGTCTTTCATTCATCAAGAGCATTATACATTTACACAGGAAGAAAAATAAACATTGTGAAATGAATGTTGTAAACATAAACAAGGTTACAAAGAGCTGTAGATACATTTGTTGCATGGGCAAATAGATGGTGTGTCAGCATAAACACTGACAAGTGCAGCACCACCCTATTTACCCTCTCTCCAAAACAAAAGGCAGGGATCATCCAGATAAATGGAACACCCCTAAAGGAAGATAAAGAACCAACATACCTTGGAGTAACACTTGATGGCAGGCTGACATGGAGAAAGCACATCAACAAAGCAGTAGCAAAAGCCAGAAGGAAAATAGCCATCATGAGAAAGCTAAGTGGAACCACATGGGGAGCCAGTGGGAAAATACTTAGCAACGTTTATCAACAGAGCAAACAACCACATCTGGAATACGGGTCAACTGCATGGTGTTCGGCATCAAAAACTACACTACAAGATCTGGACAAGGTGCAAAATCAAGCACTTAGAGTCACCACAGGATGGATGAGATCAACCCCTATAGTGGAGATGGAGTAGATGGGGAGGACACAAGCACTGAGAGAGCGCAGAGATACGAAAACGCTAGTACAAGCAGAAATGTTTCTCAGCTTGCCAGGCCACCCTATGAAGAACAGATTTGAAAACCTAGCTATGGGGCGGTTGAAAAGAAATAGTTTTATCCACCAGGCCAAACGACTCCGCAGAGAAACCACTGATCTTCCCATAGTTGGTATCCCCCTAACAATCATTCCAGAGCGAACTCCATGGAAAGATGAACATAGACTATCATTACAAATCCAGACAAAAGTGAGAGGAATATTTGACAAGGAAGAACAGAACAGTGTGCAGCGCAGAACAGCCACTCTCAGCTTCCTTGATGAAGAATACCCACAGGACCTCTGGATCCGAGTCTACACAGATGGGTCAGCACAAAATGCTGTTCGAAATGGAAGAGCGGGAATGTACATAGAATACCCAAATAATACTTGGGACACAGCCAGAGTACCGACAGGAAAGTACTGCCATAACTACGATGCTGAAATTGAGGCAATCAAGTTAGCAACAGAGAAATTACTAAATACCAGCAATGGTACACAACTGTGGTGCTATTGACAGATGCAAAATCAGTACTCGAGGCGCTCCTGTCTGGGAAATTGCCAATACTAAGGACACTCCTTTCTGAACTAAGCAGTCAGCATAAGGTCACCATACAGTAGATACCATCCCACTGTGGAGTACCCAGAAACGACAGAGCTGATCGATTAGTTAAGGGATGAGCAAACGAAGAACAGCCTGATGTGCCCATTACATACCACCAAAAGAAAAGAATGATCAAATCAGTCAGAAAGCCACCAAAACCTGCTCAAGATGACTACCACGTTATGGATAGACCAGAACAAGTCATTATTCTGCTACTCAGAACAGGACGCAATAGATTACGCAACCACATGTATACAAAATTCAAGATTGGTGAATCAGCCATGTGCACATGTGGATTGGCGTCGCAGACAGCAGAGTACAATCTCCAAGGCTGCCCAAAATATAACATATCTAGGCAGACCTTCTGGCCTAGAGAGACGACAGTGGAAGATAAACTCTATGGACCGCTGTGTGAACTGAAAAAGACAGTTAAATTCATACAAGAGACAGCATTGCAGTTATAGACATATTTCAAGCGAACGAAAGAAGAAGAACTTCCATTTTCACATATTTATAGGGAGGAAATACGAAAGGGGGGAGTTACATTCTGAACATATGGTGAAGGGGTGCATGGGCCAAAACAGGTTGAGAACCTCTGTCATAGGTGTATGGGAGAAACATACCAGTCCATTACATTGTTACAGTTCTTGTGCACTTTCAGTCACAGATATTCACTATCTGACACATAAATCATGTAAAGGAAGATATACTGAAAGCCACAATAAATAACTATGCCATTGTCACTGAAAACCGGGAGAGCATTGCATCATGACAGCGAATTTTGTACTTTCTTCTTCTTCTTCTTCTTCTTCTTCTTCTTCTTCTTCTTCTTCTTCTTCTTTCTTCTTCTTCTTCTTCTTCTTCTTCTTTTTCTTCTTCTTCTTCTTCTTCTTCTTCTTCTTCTTCTTCTTCTTCTTCTTCTTCTTCTTCTTCTTCTTCTTCTTCTTCTTCTTCTACTTCTTCTTCTTCGTTTGTCCTACCTATTACTTTTGCCGTGAAGCATCGCAAAGAGGAAGCGGGTATAATTTTCTGTCTTTCCAATGTCTTGTTGCTTGTACATACATCATATTTGATTTCTTCAGTATCTTTTTTACTCCGTCTATACCACTCTTCCTGGCCGTCCTCTGGCCTTGTATAATGACGTTCACACGTAGGACGCCTAGCCTCTGGTTGATCTTGATCCATTCTAGCTAAATGTCAAAATAATTTAATTCTTTTGTCCCTTCGAGGTCCTGGCTAAAGTAGTAGGATCGCTGATTCTTCCGAAGTCGGAGAGTGTCTGCCTGCTCGGCGAGGAACCACCAGTTTGCACACCAATAAGCCAGACATGGGACAACGATACTCACGCAAACCTCAGTCCGGTATGACATCACACTGATGTTGGACAACAGGATGCCTTCATCCGACATACAGGACTTCGCGCTGGAGTTCACAGCCAGCGAACACAAGCAAGCAAGCAAGTTATAGGTATTATCCTTACACTCGTTCTTAGTTTCTCGTGTGTCTGTCTATCTCTTCTTTTTTATTTTTCTTTCTGCTGCGCTTATTGATCTCATCTCATATGATGTGATTTTACGCCTGTGTATTTCTATAGCATTAGTAAGACAGCGTTGGTCTATTAGCTTCGTTTTTGTGTGCATGTTGATAGTAATGATAGTTAGATGATTTAAAACCCGGGAAGGTTAACCCGGTCAACAAATGCCCGCAGAAGTCGGATGTGTCGGCCTAACGGCGCAAGAACGCAGCTCTGCTGTAAACAGGCACAACGCAATCACATCCGAAAAAAAACTCCGGATGAACGAAGAAGAAGAAGAAGAAGATGATTTAAAATAGGTGCTAATTGATAGTTAGTGTTGTTTACTTTCTATATACTGGTTTCTTTTTCTCTAGTCTTGTCTTCCATTCAATGTGAACACACTGCCCATATACTTGTACTCTCTAATGAATTGTAATCATACCCCTTCTATATTTATGTCACATTGCGCTGATTTTCGTCGAATTGTCATAAATTTTGCCAGCAATTGTGAAGAAAATTCTGCCAGAATTTGTCAAGGTAATGTATATGGTGTTGGACAACCGCAGAGTTCTCATACGGTAAGCTCTACGCGTCTGCAAACAGCAGCTTTTTAAACTCTATAGTTGTGTATTTGCTTCTTTAGTAATCTTATCCATATAGGTGATGAACAAAACTGGTAATAAACTGAAAATATCCTTGACTGACGCCTGATGTTACCTGGAACCAATTTGAAATGCCGGCATATATTCTTACTGCACATTCACATTCCCAAATAACATCGTATTCGTCGAGCACTTTCCACAGATGATTTATTCCTCTCTACTCGGTTTTCGTGATCAATGACTTAGTTCGTTGTTGCATTCTATACATTTTTCTCTCATTTGTCTCAAAGCAAAAATGGCATCATCCTTTTCTCAAGTCAAATTGAGCACCACTTCGAAGCTGTCCGATCTTGTATCTTGTTGTCTCTTCTAAAATCACGCATACGTTTTTCCTACATGGCTAAGTAGAAATGTGCCTCTATATGTATTGCAATTTTTGGTTTGGTTGCCCTTTGTGAATTTTGAACTGTGAAAGAGCAAATTAGTAAGAGCTTGGAGGCTGTGGAAATTGTGAGACGAATGTTAGGAAAACGGTGAGCGGACTAAGTAACTAACAACGATTGCATAAAATAGACTAATGAAAGTAGAACATCATCATCATCATCATCATCATCATCATCATCATCATCATCATCATCATCATCATCATCATCATCATCATCATCATCATCATCATCATCATCATCATCATCATCATCATCATGTGCCATGCCGATAAGCGTGCGCGGTCACATCTCGCTATCTTTTCACTAGAGTCGTGGAACATTATATCCATACTATAAGAAAGAAACCAACAGTGCCATTAGTCATTAGTCGCGGTTCCAACTTCACGGCAACGGATCGTCCCCGTTATGCTCCGTTCCTGTGCCAGGGAATGTAACATAAAATGTTTCTCACTGCCCCATGTGAAAAGTGGAATAAACAGGAGTCCCGACACACCAACAGCCCGCACAGGTACACTGTGCATAATGCCGCCGCCAGAATGCCAGCACAAAAGTGCTTAACGAAAAATACAGTTCGTCGTTGATGGAAGCGGCAGTCACTAGAAAATCAGCAGCCACACATTACTGCATAAGGCAGTTATTCCCAAGCTTTTCAAGCAGATGGCCATATCTACTATTTTCGGTAGTTAAGCGGGTCACAACGTTATAACATTATAAAAGTCGTGCAATATCATTCTCACCTATCTTAACTTTCGTTAACAAAATTCTAAAACTTTAAAGGCATTCAGCGTCAGTACTACACTGCGGTCATTTTTTGGTTTAAAATCAAAAGTTCAGTTAACAATAAATTTATAATCATTTTCGAAAATCGTTATTAATGTTATTAATTTACAATTGTAACTGTTCTTCATAACCAGTTACTTAAGTTCAGATGTCAGTTTATCAATGTCTGGGCACAAATCTGTCGTGCCCAAAGTCATAAGCGCTGCTAGGTTACTGTCGGTGAGTCTGGAACGTTGCTGGAAAATGACTGCTCGCATCTGTAAGTCGAACCAAAACGACAAAAGTACATCTGGGCGAATGAACGCAAGTGTCCAAATTGTTTGACAGACAATAGTCGCCAGAATGAAATCATATGATTAGCTGAAGGTGAAGCAGGCAGCTCCAGAAATTTACATCTCAGTGCAGCATTGTATTTCAAATCGATTACTTCGTGCTGAAGGTTTTGCTGTAATTGACAGAGCTTGGCATCAGGAAATACGAACTGATGTATGAAGAGAGTATATTATATTAAATAACGAGGCCTCGCGTGCCACTTCCTGACAGCTGGCGGGCCACAAGTGGCCAGCGGGCCGTGGTTTGGGAACCTCTGGCATAAGGCAATCCAGTCATTTCTGCGACAAGCCGACCGTCATTATTCCCAACACGCAGTTCACGCTACAGACAACCGCGGACATATGTAGAAGCATTTCACTGTGCATAATGCCGCTGCCAGAATGCCAACACAAAAATCCTCCACGAAAAATACAGATCATCGTTGTTGGAAGAGGTCAACAGTGTTGCGTGATGATATAGTGAGAAGAGAACATCGTGACGACTGAATAGATCTGCGGTAGACAAGGCAGAGGCAGACCGGAAGAAATTATGACATCAAGGAATATCACAAGTAGAACAGATCCAGAACACCAAGGAGGAAGATCTGTGGAGAGGCATGAGCGTTTTTTTTCACCAGACAGGGCACACGATGAATGCTGATTATCGCTCGGCTTTGCACACTATCATCTCTGCTGGTACGACGATTTAAAACAGCTACAATCGAGGGAGCTACGCTTAATCGTACCATACCAAATTCAACAGTGGATTTACCTTCGTCTGGTTGGCAACTGGTCTAGGATGGAAGCTCCGACAGGCGGAAGTTAGAGCATTGCTTTGCTGATCCGACAATTTCTGCAGCTTTATTGTTCCAGATGTATTGGCGCTACCTTTCATCTGGAGTAAACTAGGCAGGCCGAGAGAGGGATCATGATGCATTGGCAACACAAAGTCTCTACAAGTCAGCCCAGGCTTTGTAATATGGAGAGGTATAACATAACTCCAGCCCTGGTCTTAACAGCCATGGGTTGTTATTATTGTGACTTTTTTTTATTTTGGAAGCACAATGTAACCAAGTATCGTCTGTCAAGACGGCAAGGTACCAGATGTCGACAGTAGACATTCCTCTACCCTCATTGTAACTAATATTTCCAAGCTCAAATGAACCCAATCCAGCCTCTTTCTAATTCTATATTTCTTTCTTCATATCCTTTATACAGGACATCGCTGTCAACACCAGCGTTTTACTGGCAAGTTTACGTTCAGTAGTTTGCCATTTCTTTCTGAACGACCGGCTCCCATACCAACTCATTGAAACCCAACCTAACGCGGTCTGCTGCCAAATCGATCGTAGCTGTGTTTCGAACGCGTGAAAAGGGGCTTACGAATAGCGCCCTTCGCCACGGAGCCCGCCCTTTTAACCTACTCTAGGAAAGAACAAAGCAATCATACTTCCATAGCAAATACTGTGGCCTGGATGTGAAGTATTAGGCCACGACATATGAGGTGAGTGGTCAGTTCCTGTCCTCGTCGCCTGCACTACGCCGACAATTCTCAGAACATTATATTTTAAATGTCTGGTTTTGGTAAATACAGGGAGGAAACACTAAGGCCATCGAGACAGCACGTAAACAAAATTCGCAAGTATCTGGCACTCACAGAAGTAGAGGAAAGAAGTAGATACTAGAGACACACCAGACAATACCAAAGTTGGTATGGCAACTGACTTTGTTATTTGATGTGCCGTTTTTTTTCTTTTCTACCGTCTTAGTCTATCTTCTACTTCTATGAGAGCCAGTCAATACTCGTAAATTTGTATATGTACATATAAGTCCAGAATTTACCTAGCCGAAAGGATAAGAGCGCTCCCTTTTCTGGTTCGCTAGCTATTGCGAGATAGCCATTCTCAATTTCTTCTGTTGTCCGATTGTTTTTGCAGTGAAGCGTCGTGGAATTATGGCATTAATTAAGAGATTAAGTAAATTGGACTTGACTTTAACGTTGATTTCTCGTTTAGAAAGCAACGAGGCAATGGCAAACTACTAAACGTAACTTACATTACCTAGAAATGGCATGCGTCATTCCCCCATCACCTCCCCTGTCAAAGAGCGACACCCCCTCTCTCTCTTTTAATGTAGTGGTGGTGTGGTTCGTTGTCCTGGAGTTTATTATAATGCCGTGGAGAATCTCCTGGATTACTCGCCAAGGCCTGTGGGTCGGCACATTGCGTTCATACCTGCACAGCACGACCAAAGGACATACACTCAGGAGCAAGCCACGAGCTTAATAATGATGTGGTGAACTTTATTCTCACCCGGAGCCTTGTGTTCTCGCGGTTACAAGCCAAGTCTGCAGCCGGCAACCCTCAGGTCATTCTCACCTTTCACTAACAGAACTCTGCTCCTGCCACAACCTCCTATCACTCGGCCCTGGTGTATCCGTGTTGTGTCAAGTACCTTTTAGTGTGTGCGCGTGCGTGTGTGTGTGTGCGCGTGCGCGCGCGCGTGTATGTGTGGAGATACCGGCGCTAACGGCCCCCGGCCGTCAAGCCATGACGATCGGCCAACATGGCCAATCGGCGGTTAAGACTAAGTGGCCATACCCGTACGTATCAGCACCTGCTATGAATGTCCGGCGCTTGATAAATAGTTAGTTAGTTAGTTAGTCGACAGATCATCCTCGTTGCACATCGGACCATTCAGTCCATGAGTGCTCGGATCCCCTCCTCAGCAAATCCCGCAGCGTGTAGCGGCTAACGACGCCAGTTCTGTGTTGGTTTATCAATCTTCTTTGGCTTCCTGCGTAGTGTTCTTGTTTGGCCAACCCCCCTCTTTTAATTTGCTGCTCTCGCAGTCTGGCCATTGTTGTAGATTCACAGTCATCACTTGGTTCTTGCAAAAGTCTCACTTCTCGTAGAGCATTCAGAATGTCAGCCTGGTCCATGGCGCGTCCGCCCTCAACAGTAGCCTCACCTGCGAGCTTGTCAGCCCGCTCATTTCCTTGTACTCCCGCATGCCCTGGCACGAAGATGAAACTAATCTTTGCCAGCCGAGACCGCTTCAGAGGCAGCAACCATTCTCTTCGGATCGACCCCTCCTCTATCCCTCTTGATCATGTTCATTGAGTCGCTAAGGAAACCAAGCCCTAGTGAATGTCTGTGTCTCGAGCCATGTTATTGCTTTACTTACTGCCATGACTTCCATGGTCAGGCTACTTGTGGTTTCAGTGAAAGCACCAGAGTCCTCCTTCACAATTCTCCCTCCGGCCCGAGCTGTAAAGGCCCATGAGCTTCTCACATGTCGGACGACCGACCCATCTGTGTAGATGACCGCGTCACCGTCTAGCGAATTCTCGAAAATCAACGCTTGTACTTCAGCCTCAACAGCAGCCGGATTTTCTTGTCTGCATTTTCTATCTAGTTGGATGCAAACTGAAAAGGATGGTCAGAAGTCTGTTGGCACTTGCACCCACTCCTCGCCAGGTTCTAAGTCCTCAAGTGAACACACCTGTTGAAGAATGTCCTCGGCTTGACCCATCCACGACCGTCCTCTTTTAACTGCTGCCCTTCACCTTCCTAATTTCACTATGCAGTGGATGCTGTGTGTTTGCGTTAATTCTGAGGTAGGCGCGTGCCCTGCAAACTTGCATCCAAAGTTTGCTTGATAAATGCTGTGACTAAACGTGAACATGTCTACCTGAGCAAGCTAATGTTATCTATAACAGTAAGGGATTTAGGTTAGTAGTTAGAGAGTTAATGAATGCTGCGCATTCATTAACTAATGGGGAAATAAAGTTAGTGAACGCGTGAGCACGAATGGGTTTAGGTATCCAGGGGTTGCTCACGCGTCACTTGGGATTCGGCCATGAGAAGAACAACAAAGATGTCTGTATTTACATCGGCAGCAGGAAAATGTAATTGATTGACTCAATAAACCTTTTATACACTACAACGCGGAGTTTTGTCATCTATATTGATGTCAGCCACTGACGATTCACAGTCAGGAACATGGCCTGATGAAAGTGTAGAGCGTTCTAATGCCTGGAATATAATGATATCAGTGTAGGTCTGAGATGCGTCTGTTCTGTGTGAAAGCTGAAGGCGAAGTGGGCCTAAGTTACAATCGCGTTGTTAATCAACGCGACTTGATGACGTAGCACTTGGGTATTTGTAGTGCTACATCGTGTTTTAATCTTATTACTGTTTTTATTTACTCTATTTTTGTTCCCTGATGTGCACTAACATCAGTTAATAACTCTCTACACGCCTGTCATATGCTATAATATGTGCTATATGACATCACCCACTCCTCAATATGCCATAAAAAGGCGGCAGATTAGTGATTTATGTCTCACTTCATCTGGTCCCTAGGCAATCCCTTGAGTTGAGCTGTCCGCCATTGGTGACCCTGCCAGAAGCCGCGCTATCGCCTAATTAACTTTGGAGTCATTGGAACACATAAGTCAATCGTCCGCTTTATAGACAAATCAGACAGGATATTTCAAAACGGCATGCCAAAGAATGTATTCTTATAAATCACTGTTCAGTCGTCAGGGCCTGTGGCGCAACGGATAACGCGTCTGACTACGGATCAGAAGATTCCAGGTTCGAATCCTGGCAGGCTCGAGGCTTCATTCTTATAATTATTTTTTTTAATTTTCTTTTTACATTTTCATATATTTTGCATGCGTCCTGTAGTGTATTGCATTTCGTGTATCGCATTCAGTCAGTCTGTGTTGTGGAGATAAATATGGCGTATACAATACATTATGCCGGCCTCCGTGGCGTAGTAGCTTGCGAGCGTGATTCGTGAGCTGCCTACCACGCGTTTGAAACATAGCGGCGACCGATTTGGCAGCAGACCGTGTCGCGCTGGGTTTTTAGCGTGTTAGTATGAGAGCCGGTAGTGCAGAAAGCAATGACAAACTTCATTCATTCATTCATTCATTCATTCATTCAGTAGCATGTCCTTTGCAGAACCTCGCTCCCATAACAACCTTCCGGAAAACCTCTCGATCATATGAAGAAGTCCCGCGTCAGATACACCCATCTGGAGATCATCCGCCACATCCTGCACCCATCTTCTCTTTGGCCTTCCTCCTCCTCTCTTCCCAGGCATATACCCCTCCATTATTGTTCTCTCCAAACTTTCGCAACGTTTCAAGTGACCAAAATATTTCAAATTTCTTTGTTTTATCGTCTTTAATAATAATAGCCAGCCTTCTTCAATATTCAGCTCTTGAAGTATGGATGCATTTGTTCTTTTCTTTATCCAAGATATTCTTAGAACTCGTCTATAACATTGTGGGGTGGTAAATATAATAAATTAGAATAAGGACAAGTTTCGCTAGGGGTATTCCGTAAGAATGGGGTATTAATCCCAAACATAGCCCTCTTTAGGAAATAATATACTGGCTCGTTAAACCCCCAAGCATTGAACAAGGCAGAAAAGGGAGCAAGTTCAACACTAACATAGAAGAAATGTTTCCCATAGAAGGCTGGGAGATCCGGGAAGTTCTACCACAGACACCCGAGTAACTAATCACTCTACCCATAAGGTGTGTCTATGTGTAAGTGCCCCGCCCCACATTTAATCTCCCACATATATATATATATATATATATATATATATATATATATATATATAAACAATGACAAGTATCCACTGGCATGCACATCCACAGTATTACACAACAGAGGGACAACAACCAATGTTAGACGCAACAACTTGATTACATGACAGAGGAAAACAGCCACTGTTAGACAAAAACAGTACAACGACTCACTGTATCACATAACAGTAACCATAACTGGACTATAAACATCAATTTTGGAACAACAGGTTAACAATGAAGTAACTTCAAGGCTTGGTTAAACCAAAACAACAACAACTGTATTGTGAAAACATTTCTTTCCTGGGCAAACCCTGTTGGCTACATTATGGTGACATATACATGAAAAAATTATCATATTTCAGGCAATGCACACAAAGTATACAACCATAACAGAAGTCCCAAAAAATCCCCCAAAAAGGCTTACAACAAATACATAATGTGTTACACACAAAAACAAAGTAAATAATCCATACAAAGACATAGATAAAGGAAATCTATCTAATCTGTCTATAGATCTATCCTATGGGTCTGATGATGACTCCCTCTCCTTCAATATTCACTAGAAAAAGTCTGGCCATAATCACACTCTCTATAATCCAGGGAACAGCTGCTATATCCACCTATTCAGAAAATTGGGGATTGCACACACACACACACACACACACACACACACACACACACACACACACACACACACACACACACACACGGAGCTTTCACCTCCGGATCATATATCCAAAGCGAAAAACATTTAGGAGTAATCCATATGAATCCAAAGTGGATATACTGTAATCTCCCAAGTCACAGCTGCTACGTACTGGGCTAGGAGCATTCCAGAGTGGTATAACAGACATGTATAAGTCTGAAACGTTCTGGCGTAGCATAACAAACAGGAGTCCATGTGATTGATTCGATCAGGATCAGGCACAAACACTTTCAGTATATCTTTGGATGAGGAGTGACATCACATTATCCATTAGAATTTCCTGACAGAACTAACTTGAATTGGGCATAAATATTCCAGCCCTTTTCTGGGTTAAGATGTAGGCTCTATCTTTCTTCAGCTTAATACACGACTTGATTGACCGGGAGTTGGTATAGTGCTTGACTGTCCATGTCTGGGATATGATGGATGAGAAGATTCAAAGGAAGCTGGGAGTCCACAAAAGCAGTTGGTAAATCCATACTGTTCAATGATGGTGAACTCCAGACTATCCGTGAGCCTCTGGTATATGACAGTTGAACGTGGAATCAGGTGGTGACTTTTAGAAGAGGGTATACTCTGTATCCATCTAGGCCAGGCATGCCTCGTGTCTTTGCAGACATTGAAAAGATTAACACCATCTGTAAGTTCCCAGAGGTAGGGAATCCACTTCAGCATATTCAAAATCCATTAATTATCCAGGCATTGACATTCAGGTTCAGGGTGTGTGGCAGTAACCAGCACTCTCTGTAGAATATTAGGGGTAGGCTGATATCCCAGTTCCTGCCTCTAAATCCAAGCTTTGACTATAAATCCAGTGCCAAGCATGGTGACTAGTGCCAATACTCCACCGCCATCTCTAGCGCTGTATAGTGAAGAAACAACAGGGTCGATATAGATTAGTAATAACCCAAACATGGATAACAGTGTATCCTCATAATAAAAATAGAGGGAACAAAAGGGAAGAAGAAAAAAGGTGTAGCTAGTTCCCTAGCACTTGTCGCCTACTGTAGAGTTCTGTCTCACTCCAAAAGTGAGCAAGGTATCTACTCAATAGGTACATCTCTTCTGGACTGATACTGGAGCTTCCTGAGGGGTTATGCACCACCTAATCCATCCAAACCTTTTGATAGTACCGCTGTCACACCATGGAAAAAGTTCCTGAGACAATGTCCTCATGTAAACAATTCATAAATCTCCTTTCCATAGTTACAAACAGCATTATGTGACTACCACTGACAAACGGCAAAAAAGCTAGCTACCAGATCAGTCATCTCCTCTTGCATCATCCTCACCACCACCACCACCACCACCACCACCACCACCACCACCACCACCATCATCATCATCATCATCATCATCATCATCATCATCATCATCATCATCATCATCATCATCATCATCATCATCATCATCATCATCATCATCATCATCATCATCATCATCATCATCATCATCATCATCATCATCATCATCATCATCATCATCATCATCATCATCATCATCATCATCACGTGTTTGTCCCCACTGGGGTGAAGTTAAAAGATCTACTCCAGCAGTAACATCATGAATAGAATCTACATATATATGAGGAATAACAGAAAAACTTGTCAGTCTTTTACTAAACATGGCATGAACTCTCTAGTGGGTATTACCCAACATCTCAACCAAAACACAAGAGCATTGGTGTCATTTCCCATTCACTTGAGATTATATATAGATATATCATACCAAATGACAATCTTATAACAACATTTATTACAGCATTAAGCAGTAACAATCATGAGCATAAAAGGTAAAATACTCATAAAAGAGAAATCATGAGAATCTTTTCCCATACACTTGAGATTATGTATATCATACGACATGAAAATCCCATAACATCATTTATGAAAAAGACTACAAGACAATCACACTTCTGTGTATTTACAACAATGTAAACAAAAGATTAACTCCTAAGTGCATGAAAAAGTCAAGCGAGAATATCTCTCTCTCTATCTAACAAACTATTAAAGTTGTACACAGATGTGAGATAGTAATATTTCTCCATCATAAGAGCAGAAATACAAAATAAGCACTCAGAAAAAAAAACACTTTATAACACAGAGACATGTTGTGAAAAATAAGCATTTAGGAATAAAATGTTTCCAAAAGCATATCAGAAAGGTGACTCATAGCAAGATTATATTGTAAGCCTTATGAAAGCTCACTGGACACTATGGCGATAGTACAGACTGCGTGACTCAAACTAACTTTTCAATGAAAGCGATTCTCATATTTTCACACAAACTTCAATCATGATATTAGTTGTATCAAAGCATTTATCCTAATACATAACATGATATGTTTTATATAATACTAGCTGCCCGGCACGGCTTTGCCCAGGTTCTGGCGGGTATGTATGTATGTATGTATGTATGTATGTATGTATGTATGTATGTATGTATGTATGTATGTATGTATGTATGTATGTATGGATGATGATGTATGTATGTATGTATGTATGTATGTATGTATGTATGTATGTATGTATGTATGTGTGTATGTGTGTAGTATGTATGTATGGTGTTTGTGTATGGGTGTATGTGTCTATCTGGTATCTTCGTGTTCTATGTATGTATGTGTGTATCTATCTATCTATGTATCATTATCTATCTATTTCTATCTGTCTATCTCTATCTGTCTCGTATGTTCTTCTATCTTCTACTGCCCTCCTTCCTCTCCTGCCCTTCTATCTATCTGTCTCTATCTATCTATCTTATCTATCTACTGTTATCTACATCTATCTATCTATCCGCATGTGATGACATGTGATGGCATGTGTTGACACACACGCGGCCAACTTTTTTTTTTAAACAAAAACAAAATCGAGAATATACCCATTTAATTGTGTACTGACCTTCTCTCTGCCAAGCGAACGGAAAAAAACAAATGCTTCGATTACTTCAAAAGTTCCACTCCGAAAAAAAGTACAGAAATAAAATTCTAACGTATCTAAAATAAATCCATTATTTTTAATGAACACTGGTTTTAAAAACATAAAAAGATGTGTTAGAAAATTTTCACTATTTAAATAGATGCATTACTTTTATGATAATTATTATGAAAATGCCTTAAAGATTATATCACTATATATTATAACTCATATGCCTGTAAATAACTATAGAAAAGAGTTTATAAATCTGTGAAAACAATGCAACAATCTATACATAAAATAATAGTGATGTTATTAAAAGTTATGACCCTTGAAATAACTTTTCTTATGTTAAGTCCCCTTGATAGAAATGATAAATATTAGCTGCCCGGCCCGGCTTCGCCCAGGCTCTGGCGGGGATCTATCTATCTATCTATCTATCTATCTATCTATCTATGTATGCTATGTATCTATCTATCTATCTATCTATCTATCTATCTATCTATCTATCTATCTATCTATCTATCTATCTATCTATCTATCTATCTATCTATCTATCTATCTATCTATCTATCTATCTATCTATCTATCTATCTATCTATCTATCTATCTATCTATCTATCTATCTATCTATCTATCTATCTATCTATCTATCTATCTATCTATCTATCTATCTATCTATGTGGAGCATCTCATTTAATTCATCGTAAAGCGAACGGAAAAAAACAAATGCTTCGATTACTTCAAAAGTTCCACTCCGAAAAAAGTACAGAAATAAAATTCTAACGTATCTAAAATAAATCCATTATTTGTAATGAACACTGGTTTTAAAAACATAAAAAGATGTGTTAGAAAATTTTCACTATTTAAATAGATGCATTACTTTTATGATAATTATGAAAATGCCTTAAAGATTGTATCATTATTTATTATAACTCATATGCCTGTAAATAACTATAGACAAAGAGTTTATAAATCTTTGGGGGGGGGGGGGAACCCCGCATTTTAACAGTATTTTAACAGGCGTGCTGCGTGTAAGGTATGCATAAAGTATGAACAACACACACAAAATTAACTTAAGAATGTCCTTCCAGACACCATGTGCTCTCTTTCACTAAAATAGAAAATTAGATTTTTAACTAACTATTACATTTCATCTGAATCTGATAAAGGGCACACACACACAAACAAATATTGTCTACATATATAGTAGAGGATATTGAAATATGGTACATGGCCAAAAGAAAAAGGGCAACCTGAAACTACTAAACGTAAATGCTGGGTACTTCAAAGGATAGGCTTCTTCTTTTTTTAGACCAAAAAAAAAAAAAAAAAAACATGCATTTTAACAGGCGTGCTGCGTGTAAGGTATGCATAAGGTATGCACACCCTCAACATTGAATGAAAAATGTGATGTTGACACACACGCGGTCAACTTTTTTTTAAAAACAAAAACAAAATCGAGAATATACCCATGTAATTTTGTACTGACCTTCTCTCTGCCAAGCGAACGGAAAAAACAAATGCTTCGATTACTTCAAAAGTTCCACTCCGAAAAAAAGTACAGAAATAAAATTCTAACGTATCTAAAATAAATCCATTATTTTTAATGAACACTGGTATTAAAAACATAAAAAGATGTGTTAGAAAATTTTCACTATTTAAATAGATGCATTACTTTTATGATAATTATTATGAAAATGCCTTAAAGATTATATAACTATATATTATAACTCATATGCCCGTAAATATCTATAGAAAAGAGTTTATAAATCTGTGAAAACAATGCAACAATCTATACATAAATAATAGTGATATTATTAAAAGTTATGACCCTTGAAATAACTTTTCTTATGTTAAGTCCCCTTGATAGAAATGATAAATATTAGCTGCCCGGCCCGGCTTCGACCCAGGCTCTGGCGGGGATCTATCTATCTATCTATGTGGAGCATCTCATTTAATTCATCGTCAATCAACTCATTTAATCTATAGCCAGGGGACGTAACTTAAGATATAACAATGGTACTAAAAGTTATATCCCTTTTTGTCATATATTTTTATATTTTCTTATGTTCAGTCATGTAATTACAAAATTAAATTTTAGGAATGTAATAGCTGATAGCTGATAGATAAAACTATGACAGTTGGTTGCACAGGAATGAAAGGAAAACGTGTAGAAAATTTCATCTCAATCGGATGGACCGTTTGCGAATGCATAAAGGACGGACATACATACATACATACACACATCGATTTTTATAGATATAGATAATGCTCACCTAAAACGCAGAGAATAAGTGGGCTATTAATTAACCCATTAACAATGGGTCACCCGCTAACTTGAAGAAAACATGGAGATTGACGAGACCGGCTTTGTCTACCAAGCCTTTGTCTCGCTTAAGCCTGTGTTTCCGGGGCTCGGCCAATCAATGGCCTTAATTCAAACGAAAGTTCGTTTCGTTAAGTATCCCGTCCTAAGTTTTAATAGCGCGTACGACATCGTCTGCTGGAAAGGACTGCGGGATGATACATATATGTCACAAACATTTATATTCAAAGGCATTTTTGCGCTTTTCAGCTTGTTTAGTAAGTGTCCAGGTCTCACAGGCGTATGTTGCAATGGGAAAGATGCATCTTCTTCTTCTTCTTCTTCTTCTTCTTCTTCTTCTTCTTCTTCTTCTTCTTCTTCTTCTTCTTCTTCTTCTTCTTCTTCTTCTTCTTCTTCTTCTTCTTCTTCTTCTTCTTCTTCTTCTTCTTCTTCTTCAGCGTTCCTAGCCATTGAGGTTCTTTGCTGCAGATACAATCCGTCTCCATTCGTCTCTCTGGTGGACCTTCTCTTGCCAGTCGTTGATTCCAAGTGCGTGTAGGTCTGTACATGTATTATCTCTCCACCGCCTTCTTGGTCTACCTCGGGGTCTACGGTCATTTATTTCCTGAGTGTAAGCGAGTTTTGTTTCCCTATTACCCCGGGAAGGTTAACCCGGTCAATAAATGCCCACAGAAGTCGGATGCGTCGGCCTAACGGCGCAAGGACGCAGCTCTGCTGTAAACAGGCACAACGCAATCACATCCGAAAAAAAAACTCCGGATGAACGCAGAAGAAGAAGAAGTTTCCCTATTGTCTTCCATTCTTTCTATATGCTCCAGCCATTGTAGTCTATTAGCCTTCATGATACCAGTGATTAGCGGGGACTTAAACAGATCATAAATGTCTTTGTTACTTCTTCTTTTCAACTCTCCACTTTGTGTATCCCTAACAAGTCCAAAGATGCGTCTTAAAATTTTGTTCTCAAAGGTTTGTAACAAGGCTTCGTCTCCTTTCGTTGTACTCCAGGTTTCAGAGCCATACAGCACAACTGGTCTGATCAGTGTTTTGTATATTGTGATTTTGGTGTTACGAGATAGCGCCTTTGATTTTAGTAGATGTTGTAGTGCATAGTATATCTTATTTCCAGAGTTTATTCTAGTTTGTATTTCATCCCTTATGATGTTGGAGCAGTTGAAGATTGTACCCAGGTATTTGTATGTTTCCGTTCTTTTAATGGTCATATTATCTATTTGTATGTGGCCAGAGTTTTTAGCCATTCCGTCTCTTGAAATTACCATATATTCTGTCTTATCTTGGTTGATAACCAGTCCCATCTGTTGGGCTTTTTACTTTAAGTGAGTCAATATTTCCAATGTCTTTTGTTCATTTTCCCCTATAATATCTATATCATTTGCATAACCAAGCAGCTTGGATGTTCCTCCAATATCACATTCCTCCTTTACCTTCCTTACAACTTTCTCTAGAGCCAGATTGAAGAGTAGCGGCGATAGTGCATCACCCTGTTTCAAGCCAGATGTTATTTGGAAGGGGTCTGATTTCCTGCCTTTATATGTTACTATATTATAAGTATCTTCCATGCATAGTCTGGTCATGTTGATTAACTTCCTTGGTATTCCAAATTCCTGCATAGCATTCCATAGACTATTCCTATGGACACTATCATAAGCCTTTTTAAAATCCACAAAATTGTATGGAGATCTCTTTTATATTCCCAATGTTTCTCGGCTATTTGTCGTAAGATAAATATCTGATCTATTGTTGATCTGTTTTGTCTAAAACCCGCCTGGTAGTCACCTAATATGTCTTCTGAATATGGTTTTAGTCTATTTAGTAATATTGCTGATAGTATCTTATAGCTTGTGGACAGGTAGTGATATTCCTCTATAATTTCCACATTGGAACTTGTCTCCTTTCTTAAAGATAGATATCAATAATGACTCTTTCCAGTCATGGGGTAATTCTTCTGTCCTCCAGATTTTTATTATTAGTTCGTATAGCTTTAGATGTAATGCATAGGCCACCTGCCTTTATAAATTCAGCAGCAATTCCATCAGTCCCAGTTGCCTTATTGTTTTTAAGTCGTGTGATTACATATAGGATTTCTTCAAATGTAGGTTCTTCAATTTGTGGTTCGCATGTTAGAACATCTTCCTGTGAGAAAATGTTACTTGGAGCTTCACAATTTAGTAATTCAATAAAATATTCTTTCCATGTGTTGCACATTTCCTCATTGGTATTTATCATATTCCCATTTTTGTCTTTTAAACCATATGTGTTTTGTTGTGCCCTCGTTCATTGACTTCAGTTCTTTAAAAAAATTTCTGGATTCATTCAGATTAGTTTCCATATCTTTGATTATATTACTCATATATTCTCGCTTCTGCTGTCTGACTATTTTTGTAGCCTCTTTACATTCATTTCTATAATGCTCTTCCTTTTGGATGTTGTTGACGTCATTTAACCATAAATGTCTGGCATTCTTTTTCCTAATGACTGCTTCTTCACATTTTTGATTGAACCATCTGTTCTTTCTATGTGTGGTTAACACACCGAGACATTCTTCTGCGGTAGATTGAATTGTATTCTTGATGTTCAACCAAGTTTGGTCAACGCTTTCCTCCAAAGGTTTTTGCAGAGTTTCAAGTTTACATTTTATTTCATCTGTAACTTTCTCTTTGACTGTAATGTCTTGTAGTTTTTCTCTGTTATATGTTGGGTGTAATCTTTGTAATTTAGTATAGAAAGCTCTCTTAAGTTTTATTTTAAATTTTGCTCCAACGAGGAAGTGGTCACTGTGGCACTCAGCTCCTCTATAACTTCTAACTTGCTGTATGTTTGATGCATTTCTGTTGTTAATTAAAATGTGATCTATTTGAT
Organism: Cepaea nemoralis; assembly: GCA_014155875.1. NCBI lineage: Eukaryota > Metazoa > Mollusca > Gastropoda > Stylommatophora > Helicidae > Cepaea > Cepaea nemoralis. The sequence continues at coordinate 997,235 of JACEFZ010001343.1, forward strand.
TATAGGTTCTCTTGTCACATGATTTCCAAGTTTGTTTGTGTATATCCTTTCTTTGTAGTCTGGTAGTGCTAATCTGCAGTCCTTTGGCTTCTGCCAGATTGATGACTCTCCATCCATTATCATTTGAAGTTGTATGTAGGCTTTCCATACCGGCCACTTTTTTTATTAGTTTGCTCTCTACCTATTTTTGCATTGAAGTCTCCCAGCACAATCAGGATGTCCTATTTGGGGGTTTCTTCTATGATATCTTCCAAATCATTATAAAAGTCTTCTTTAATATCATCTTATTTCTCTTCAGTAGGTGCATGTACATTAATCATCGTTATATTTTTCCATTTACCTTTTATTCGTAATTTACTAATCCTGTCATTAAAAGCTTTAAAGTTTAAAACGTTCCCCCATAACTCTTTTTGATGACAAATCCTGTTCCTAATTCATGTTTATTTTGGGTGTTTCCTCCATACATTATAATAATTCCATTTTGCTCTAAAGTACCCTCTCCTGGCCACCTTATTTCATGAATTGCTGTTATATCCATTTGATATTCAACCAGCTCCCGGGTTAGTTCTTCGGCCGCTCCAGCTCAATATAGTGTCCGTACATTCCATATTCCAAATCTCAAAAGTCCTTTAACGTTCCAAGGTCGTTGTCCAGATAAGTCAGTCCGATATCGAGGCTCATGTATCTGTTTCGTAACAAAAAAGGTTTTTACAAAGGTGGGGAAAGATGCATGCTCTTAAAAATCTAATTTTTGTAGTTCTGTCAATCCCATTCCATAATTTATTCAGTTGTTTTAGTCTTTGAAGAGCAATTGATAGTAGTCGTTTAATGTCTTTCATTGTGTCACCGTTGTTGGTAATCAATGACCCATGATATTCCACCACCTCCAATGTTTCCTCATTAACATATATTTCTTTCTCCATAGTGGTTTTATCTGTATGGATTATCTTTGTGTTTGCTATGTTAAGATATAAGTTGTGATTTTCTCTATTCAATTGGGTTGAGGCTATTAGGTTTTCTATACCAGTCTGTGTTGTGGATAGTAATACTGTATCATCAGCATACCGAATCGCTGGTATGTCATGACCACCGATATTTAGTGCATTACATAGCTCCCTGTTTATATCATCTCTTACATTTCTCATTATATTTTCGGAGTACAGGTTAATCAAATAGGGAGACATTACACATCCCTGACGGACTCCTTGCTTGATGTCAAACCAATCTGATGTCTCGCCATCTATTCTAACCGCTGCTTGTTGGTCTAGATACAGCATTCTTATGAGTTGTATTACATTTGGTGGAAAGCCCATATTCCTCATGATTTCCCAAATTTCTGATGTTGTACACAGTGAATAATCCACAAATCATAAGAATAGGCGTACATTAAATTCCCTGCACGTCAAATATATATATATATATATATATATATAGATATATATATATATATATATATATATATATATATAGTATATATATATATATATATATATCTTCTTATATATAAATTAGGATGTGTGTGGATATGTATGTCTGTATGTATGTATGTCCTTTATACGTTCGCGAACGGCCCATCCGATTGAGATGAAATTTTCTACACGCCTTCCTTTCATTCCAGAGCTGCCAACTGTCGTATTTTTTTTCTTCTTCCTCCTCCTCCCTCCTCCCATTCCCAAAATACGTACGTAAATATATGATGATGATGATGAAAGAATCCCCGAACCAAAACGCTAGGGAAAGGGAAGAAAATGACGTGACTACACAGAATCGTCACACGGCAATCATCATCATCATCAAGTGCCGTGCCGGCTGGCGTAGGCGTTCAACTCTGTTGCTGATATATATGCCTCCATGCCACGGCAATATCAATAACAATTCATCTTTTTATGTGTAAGGAAGTTATCTACAGTCGTGTAGAAGGGAAGAACAATCAATGGAAGGACCAAAATCACAGAACCTAGACGAGTATGAATTCGGAATGGCGAACTCCCTCCTCCTCTCTTCTCCTCCTGCCTCTACCTCCTCCCTCCTCCTCCTGCCTCTACCTCCTCCCCCTCCCTCCTCCCTCCTCCTTCTCCCTCTTCCTCTCCCCTCCTCCTCCATCCTCCTCCCTCCTCCTCCTCCCTCCTCCTCCCTCTACCTCCTCCCTCCACCCTCCTCCTCTTCCTCCTCCCTCTTCATCCTCCCCCTCCCTCCTCCTTCTCCCCCTCCCTTCTCCCTCCTCCTCCCTTCTCCTCATCCCTCCTACTCCCTCCTCCTCCTCTCTCCTCCTCCCTCCTCCCTTTTCCTCCTCCCTCCTCCTCCTTCCTCTACATCCCTCTTCCTCCTCCTCCCTCCTCATCATTCCTCCTCCTCCTCCCCCTCCTCCTTCTACCTCTTCCTCCCTCCTCCTTCTCCCTCCACCTCCTCCCTCCTCCTCCCTCTCCCTCCTCCTCCTCCCCCACCTGCGTTCTCCTCCTCCCTCCTCCTCCTTCCTCCTCCCCCTCCCTCCTCCCCCTCCTCCCTCTTCCTCCGCCTCCTCCTCCTCCTTCCTCCTCCTTCACCCTCCTCCCTCCTCCTCCCTCCTCCTCCTTCCTCCTCATCCCTCTTCCTCCTCCCTCCTCCTCCCTCCTCCTTCTCCCCTTTCCCCCTCCTTCTCTTAATCCCTTCCTCCTCCCTCCTCCTCCCTCCTATTCCTCCCTACTCCTCCTCCTCCCTCCTCCTCCTCTCTCCGCCTATCTCTTCCTCCTCCTCCTCCCTCGTCCTCCTCCTCCTACCTCCTCGCCC